>LR738712.1:788798178-788822456 GCA_902687465.1 Secale cereale | reverse complement strand
ATTTTGCGGGGAATAACCACGTAATATTTTGTTCCAAATATTGACCATCTCAACCTTAAAGGAAATCCTATCAAGTAAAGGTAGTTCATACTTTAGATCAGATGGATGGTAAGCAAAGGCCAGAGCTTTACGGGTGTTTATAAGCTTTGATTGATCAGGAGCCGGTACATGCTAAATGTTCTCATGCTCATAATTTCATTTTCAAAAAATAAACCATGATTTTACAGAACTTCTAGCAGCACACACCCACACTTGTCGAACATGTGTCAAACACAGACCATCAAACTCAAGCAATTTCATAAAAGATGCCTATTTAGGGAAGATAGTGCATGCTCAAACTTTTATTTCATAAAGATAAACCAAACAATATACAAATCTTTATGTATTTTCAGTCTTATCAATCACAGTAACAAAACCACAAAAGTGCACACGTTTTGTTACAAAAGTAGGAACAAGAAATGTACTTAACAAAAGTGTATCCTTATTTTTAAGGTTTGTCAAAATTCGATATAAGAAGTGTTGCGTAAAGTCACGTGGAGTATGTTTCAATTTTTTCGCCCGGTGCAACGCACGGGCATCTGTACTAGTTGATTATAAAAAAGCGTGGCCCAGGAGTTTGTATCCGTACCAAGTAAGGTGCGGCACCGTGAAACCGATCCATAAAATAGGTAGGTACTCCACGAGAGCGGACGATCCGAACCCATGGGCATCTGCACCCGCTTTTGAAAAATATACTTTTGACGCATTTTGTAATGTTCAAAAATTGTAAACAAAAATTTATGTATACATGTTAGCAAAGGTATGTCCACAGTATAAAGTTTTGTGTGGAAAAGTATTTTTGTTTTGTCTCAGTAAAAAAGACAAATTTTACTGCTTCTAAATAGCGTTTTACGACACAAAATTTTGTCTTTTTTGCACAGGCTGCAAAAAAAGTTGTTTTTCTATGAAATTTTCTGCACGCACATAGAATATGGAGATGTCTGCGCGCAACTTTTTTCAGAATTTTTTGACATGGCAAAATGTGTTTTTGAAAGTGGGTTCATATGTACCCGGGTTCATCCATGCACTTCTCGATACTCCATTAGTCAAGTAGTAGTAACAAAACCCAAACTTTTGTGATCGATTGAAGCAGCGATCTCGCATCGTATCCATCGTGGGTCTATCCCTCAGCAAATCGATCACCGGCGGCCCTTCTCCTAATTCTCTCTCCGTCGGCAAGTGGATCTGCGCCGGCACTTCTGTAGTTCTCCGCCCTGGCCGGACCTGTCGCTGGAGATCGCCGGCCATGTCCTATCTCATCTCGCGTCTCACGATGACCGCCTCAGCTTCGGCTCCGTCTGCTGCGACTGGCGTCTGGCGGCACAACATCATCGCCCGCTGCTGCCGCCGGCCATGCCCTGCATCAACCTCGGCGATGGTGAGTATCGGAGCCTCGCTGATTACGGCAAGGTGCGCCGCTTGCCCACGTCCACGCACGTGTTGGAATTTTTGCTAGTAGGCCTTTGGCCCAAAGCCCAACTAAAATTCTGAAATTCTCTTGGCCCATTCATGCACACATGTGAGTGGAGTGAGTGAGGCTAAAGTTTAGTCCCATCTCATAAGTTGAGGGAGAGTTGCACTTCTTTATAAGGTGAGCTCTTCTACCACTTGTATGAGCATGGGAAGATGAGACCTACACGCGCTCCTCCTCCTCGCTCGCCTCGTCACGCCGCGCCACGGGTTGCGGGTTGCGGGATTGAGCCGAGCCGAGGACAGAGCTATGCACGTTGTCTATATTTTTGCTGCTTGAGAAAATTAATGAGTCATTAATTAATAATTAAGGGACACGTTAATTACTGAACCGTTTCCGATTTTTTTGGATCGTGACGACTCGGACGTGGGGTTTATTCCCACGACCTACCCGGCCCGCACTATATAGTCAGGCAGATGTCTACCCTACTAGCCGCCGCTTCGTATGGTTTCTCACCACCGTTCCAGATCATTGCGCCGCCAAGCAAGTCTTCTCCATCCCTCCTTTCGGCGTGCACCGGGATAAGGGACAGCAGGCCTCCGGAACCCCGTCTCTCGTGATCCTGTACGGGAGAGGGGCGATCAGGTTTCTGGGGAGCGCACTCGCGCGGCTGCTGGCAGCGACGACTTCGCGAACGATGACTTCTTCCCCGACCTCGGCAACCTCATCCTCGACGACATGGGCGACAACGTCAACGCCGGCGGTGCTGCTCCCGCTGCACCGTATGTGATTCTATCCTTCCTGTTCGAGATCGTGGTAGAATTCATGTTTCTAGTATGTGCCCTAGATGTGATCTGTTCATCTGCTATGCTAGTTCACATGATTAGTTTAATCTCTGTTGCTGCAGTCATGACTTATCTTCTGTTTATTCGGATTAAATCTCGTAGTAATTTGCTCATATTTCCAACAATCGAAAAACCTGATTATAGGCAATTTACTCCGAGTGGTTTTGCTGCGCATCTGAAGCCGCTTGCGTTTAAGGGGGCGCAATATAAGAGGGGGCGCAATATAAGAGGTGGCGCACGAGAGCAGTCTACTGGTTTCAGACCATGGGCTGCTATGACGCCACCAAGGGCAAGCCTGAGGGCGATCTTAATCCAGCACAGCTGGAAGCTTTTGAGAAGATCGATACCCTTTTTAAAGGCGTTGTTATGAGTGTTCTTGATGACTCAATTGTGGATTCGTATATGTCGTTTGACAACGACAAGGAAATGTGGGCTGTACTTGAGGCCAAGTTTGGTGTCTCGGACGCCGGCAGCGAGTTGTACGTCATGGAGCAATTCTATGACTACAAGATGACTGATGAGCGCGCTGTTGTACAGCAGGCTCATGAGATACAGTCGCTCGCAAAAGAACTTGAGTACTTCAAGTGTGTGTTGCCGGACAAATTTGTTGCCGGGGGCATCACTGCCAAGCTTCCACCTTCGTGGAACAATTTTGCTACTTCCCTGAAACACAAGAGACATGAGTTTTCCGTTGCGGATCTCATTGGTACTCTTGATGTTGAAGAGAAGGCGAGAGCAAAGGACACACGTGCTCGAGTTGCTGAAGGAGGTTCTGGTGCCCACATGGTACAGAAGAAGAACTTGCAGCCCAACAAGTTCAAAAATAACAAGAACAAAACTCAGGGCAAAGGCAAGTTTGGTACAAAGAACAAGCCATCATATTCTACCAACTTCAAGAAGAATTCTCATAAGAAGGGGAAGGGACTTTGCCATGTCTGCGGTGATCCTAATCACTGGGCTCCGAAGTGTCCTAATCGCTTTGAGGAGCGCGACATGAGAAGAGCGGCAAGTCCGCTAATGTTTTCATCGGTGATACTGATATGAAGGAATCAGGGTACGGTATTCTTCCTACCATCCTTTCAGTATTTCAATCCCCTGATTGGTTAATTGACACCGGTGCCAATGTACATGTTTGTGCTGACGCCTCCATGTTTTCTTCTTACCAGGCCACTGGGACTTCTCCCGTGCTGATGGGGAACGGGTCACATGCCATCGTTCGAGGTGTTGGTACGGTCGATTTGAAGTTTACTTCGGGGAAGACCGTGCGTCTGAAGAACGTTCATCATGTGCCGTCCATCAATAAAAATCTCGTTAGCGGTTCCCGTTTATGTCGAGATGGTTTTAAGTTGGTTTTTGAATCCAATAAAGTTGTAATTTCTAAGTGTGGACAATTTGTTGGAAAAGGCTATGAGTGCGGAGGCTTGTTCCACATATCTTTGTCAGATATTTGCACTAAAGTTATTAATAATGTTTTCCACAATAATGAGTCTGATATTTGGCATTCACGACTTTGTCATATTAACTTTGGATGCATGACGCGGCTAGCCAATATGAATTTACTTCCGAAAATCTCTACTGTCAAGGGCTCTAAGTGCCAAGTATGTGTGCAAGCTAAGCAACCTCGCAAGTCTCATAAGACTGCAGAGGCAAGAGACTTGGCGCCACTAGAGCTTATACATTCTGATCTCTGTGAGATGAATTGCGTGTTGACAAAAGGTGGAAAGAGATACTTCATGACGTTGATTGATGACTCCACTAGATATTGTTATGTGTATCTTCTGAAATCAAAAGATGAGGCTTTGACTTTCTTCAAAAACTATAAAGCTGAGGCAGAGAACCAACTTGATCGAAAAATTAAACGGCTTAGGTCCGATCGTGGTGGAGAGTTTTTTTCCAATGAATTTGATATGTTTTGTGCGGAACATGGTATAATCCATGAGAGGATGCCTCCCTACTCACCCCAGTCAAATGGGGTAGCCGAAAGAAAGAACCGAACTCTAACTGATATGGTTAACACCATGTTAGACACTTCGAGTCTATCCAAGGAATGGTGGGGGGAGGCGCTAATGACTGCGTGTCATGTCCTAAACCGGGTTCCCACAAAGCATAAGACCATGACTCCATTTGAGGAATGGGAAAGGAAAAGGTTGAAACTTTCTTACCTACGTACATGGGGTTGTTTGGCGAATGTCAATATACCAATTCCCAAGAAGCGCAAGCTTGGACCAAAAACCGTAGATTGTGTTCTTTTGGGCTATGCTTTTCGTAGCATCGGCTATAGATTTTTGATATTAAAATCTGAGGTGTCCGACATGCATGTTGGTACGATTATGGAGTCAAATGATGCAACTTTCTTTGAGGACATATTTCCTATAAAGGATATGTTGAGTTCATCAAATCAGGAGATACCTACTCCATCTAGTGAGGAATTCACTGTAATTCCTGAACCCACCATTGCGATGGAACACGTTGAGAATCCTGTTGAGGGTGACAATGGAACTCCTGTGAGGAGCAAGAGACAGAGGACTGCAAAGTCCTTTGGTGATGATTTCATTGTGTACCTCGTGGATGACACACCCAGGACTATTTCAGAAGCCTATGCATCTCCTGATGCTGACTACTGGAAGGAAGCTGTACGTAGCGAGATGGATTCCATCTTAGCTAATGGTACCTGGGAGATCAATGACCGTCCTTATGGGTGCAAACCTGTAGGATGTAAGTGGGTGTTCAAGAAGAAGCTTAGACCTGATGGTACGATTGAAAAGTACAAGGCACGGCTTGTGGCCAAGGGTTATACCCAGAAAGAAGGTGAAGACTTCTTTGATACTAACTCACCCGTGGCTAGACTGACCACAATTCGGGTGCTGCTATCACTGGCTGCCTCACTTAGTCTTCTCGTTCATCAAATGGACGTTAAGACAACTTTCCACAATGGAGAGTTGAAGGAGGAAATTTACATAGATCAGCCAGATGGTTTTGTAGTACCTGGTCAGGAAGGAAAGGTGTGCAAGTTATTAAAGTCTTTATATGGCCTTAAACAAGCTCCTAAGGAGTGGCATTAGAAGTTCGAAAGAACATTAACTGCTACCGGCTTTGTAGTAAACGATGGTGACAAGTGCGTGTACTATCGCTATGGTGGGGGCGAAGGAGTTATTATTTGTCTGTATGTCGACGACATATTGATCTTTGGAACCAAACTTGATTTAATCAAAGAGGTTGAGGATTTCTTATTTCGCTGTTTTGAGATGAAGGATCTAGGAGTAGCTGATGTTATCTTAAACATCAAGTTGTTGAGAGATGAGAATGGTGGGATCACACTGCTTCAGTCTCACTATGTGGAAAAGGTCTTGAATCGTTTTGGGTATAGCGACTGCACACCTTCTCCAACTCCATATGATGCTAGTGTGTTGCTTCGAAAGAATTGACGGATTGCTAGAGATCAACTGAGGTATTCTCAGATTATTGGTTCGCTTATGTATTTGGCAAGTGCCACGAGGCATGACATCTCCTTTGCTGTGAGCAAGCTGAGTCGGTTTGTGTCAAAACCGGGAGATGATCATTGGCATGCGCTTGAGAGAGTTATGCGCTATTTGAAAGGCACCGCGAGCTATGGAATTCACTACACCGGGTATCCAAGGGTACTGGAGGGTTATAGTGACTCAAACTGGATTTCTGATGCTGATGAGATAAAGGCCACAAGTGGTTATGTTTTTACACTTGGTGGTGGCGCTGTTTCTTGGAAGTCTTGCAAGCAGACCATCTTAACGAGGTCAACTATGGAAGCAGAACTCACAGAATTGGACACTGCCACTGTTGAAGTAGAGTGGCTTCGTGAACTCTTGATGGACTTACCTATGGTTGAAAAACCAATACCCCCTATCCTGATGAACTGTGATAATCAAACTGTGATCGTCAAGATAAACAGTTCGAAGGACAGTATGAAGTCCTCAAGACATGTGAAGAGAAGACTAAAATCTGTCAGAAAATTGAGGAACTCCGGAGTTATTACGTTGGATTATGTCCAAACGTCGAAAAACTTGGCAGATCCCTTCACAAAGGGTCTATCACGTAATGTGATAGATAATGCATCGATGGAGATGGGTTTGAGACCCACCGCATGAGGTGTCCATAGTGGTAACCCACTCTATGTGATCGGAGATCCCGTGAAGTAGAAGTGGGAGACAAGTTGTTGGTCAGCTGGGAGGAGAGTATCCATATATTAACTATCCCACTCCGTGAAGATGCAATACTCTCCTGATCTGCATGGCAGGTTGATACTTATCTTAATGTGTTCCAAGTGGCTTATTCGGGTAAGCAGAGATGTTGTCGTGCAGAACATCTTCTGAGGAACACACCTATATAAATTTGACTGTTAACGTCGCAGTCTGTGAGAATTGGGTGTTCTCTAATAAATTCATGAAAAGGCCCTGGAGTATGACGTATACGCTCCACCCGCGGGGAAGCCTTGCGGCAGCCAAGTATCGGTCAAGAATTTGTGTGAAACTAGTCTCGCAGAAAACTTGTAGTTCAAGGCATAGTCCACTATTCAAGTTGTGATCTAGTGTAGCATAAATCTCTAAGTGGAAGTTCAACTTCACAGTCTCCACTAAGCACCGGTATATAAACAATGTTTTGGAACTAAATGATGAGATGTGCCAATGAGACTTTGTGGGGGATTGTTGGAATTTTTGCTAGTAGGCCTTTGGCCCAAAGCCCAACTAAAATTCTGAAATTCTCTTGGCCCATTCATGCACACATGTGAGTGGAGTGAGTGAGGCTAAAGTTTAGTCCCACCTCATAAGTTAAGGGAGAGTTGCACTTCTTTATAAGGTGAGCTCTTCTACCACTTGTATGAGCATGAGAAGAGGAGACCTACACGCGCGCTCCTCCTCCTCGCTCGCCTCGTCACGCCGCGCCGCGGGTCGCGAGATTGAGCCGAGCCGAGGACAGATCTATGCACGTTGTCTATATTTTTGCTGCTTGGGAAAATTAATGAGTCATTAATTAATAATTAAGGGACGCGTTAATTACTGAACCGTTTCCGATTTTTTTGGATCGTGACGACTCGGACGTGGGGTTTATTCCCACGACCTACCCGGCCCGCACTATATAGTCAGGCAGACGTCTACCCTAGTAGCCGCCGCTTCGTATGGTTTCTCACCACCGTTCCATATCATTGCGCCGGCAAGCAAGTCTTCTCCATCCCTCCTTTCAGCGTGCACCGGGAGAAGGGACAGCAGGCCTCCGGAACCCCGCCTTCCGTGATCCTGTACGGGAGAGGGGCGATCAGGTTTTTGGGGAGCGCACTCGCGCGACTGCTAGCAGCGACGACTTCGCGAACGACGACTTCTTCCCTGACCTCGGCAACCTCATCCTCAACGACATGGGCGACAACGTCAACGCCGTCGATGCTGCTCCCGCTGCATCGTATGTGATTCTATCCTTCCTGTTCGAGATCGTGGTAGAATTCATGTTTCTAGTATGTGCCCTAGATGTGATCTGTTCATCTGCTATGCTAGTTCACATGATTAGTTTAATCTCTGTTGCTGCAGTCATGATTTATCTTCTGTTTATTCGGATTAAATCTCATAGTAATTTGCTCATATTTCCAACAGCACGATCGTGACGATTGTCGCTTCGTATGGCAGCTGGCTCCTGCACGAGCGCAACCTCTACCGCCCATGCCTCCTCCGCGACCCGTTCTGCCGAGCCCCGTCGGCCATCGAGGTCCCGTGCCACTACGACCCCTGCACTGGCCGTCGTCTCGAAGTGTTGGGCAGCTCCAGAGACCCCGCGCGTGCGTCTCGCAACATTGACAAATTGAGGAAGATGATCGTCGTCCGGTCACAACATCTCCTCGTCGCCAAATTCAACGGCCGTCCATTCCTCACCGCACCGGTAAAATTTGCATGTTTCCGTCCTGGCGCGCGGCCGCTTTCATGGTCACATGCAAGAGGCACGACGTCCGGCCATCAGCACCATAGTCGCCGAGACTTCATCTACAAGGACATAGCCTTCCACCGTGGAAAGATCTTCGCTGTCGGCTGGATGGAAGATCTATTTGCACATGAGTTTGTTGGCGGAGATCAGTCATTATTTCAGAGTCATGTCGAGCATGTCATCAAAGATCCGCCATACAGGCCGTTCTGCATTACGGCCAATCATCACCTTGTCACATCATCCGACAAGCAAAAGTTATTCATGGTGCGGTGGAACATTATTCCTAATTCCTAAAGCCATGAACATGATTGATGAGCACGCCATGAATCTACATGTATTTGAGGCAGACTTGGACAAGGGACAGTGGTCGGAGGTGAAGGACTTGGGCGACCAGATCCTCTTTGTTGGCGAGTCCGGCTCCAGAGCATTTGCAGCGGCAAACTCACTGGAGCACTATGGTGATAGGAGATTCCGAGGAGGGAACCGTGTGTTTCTTCTTGGCAATGACTGGGCACAGGCATGGAGCCGTGCCACCTTCAACAGCATCGTGTGCCTGTGTTCCGACCGCCGAAATCTGAAGGATGGCATTCCTAGCTATTGTGTGTATGATATGATGAGCGGAAAAACTAGTCTCGTTTCACTAACCAGCGGCCATAATCCAAAGGATGCTTCTAGGTCTCAGTGGTTTTCCCCCTCTGGATAAAAACACAAAGACTAAGAGATGGATCGACCGATAAACACACATACACACACTACAAGAGCTTGTAATGAAGTAGTTACCATGATTTCCTTATGTTTTTTCAATATAAATACCCTCTTCATATACCCCATTTTATTTACTTTCACATCGAGGTGTACATTGTTCTTTTTCCATGTAACATAGAGGATGGGCATACTTTTATTACAAAAAGTTGAATGCCCGTGTGTTGCTACGGGTCCATGATAAGTATAGCATGACCTAAATAACATAAGTTGTAGCCTTATTCTTACATATCCCTTGGATTTTTTTCTGCTCTGCCTCACCTTGACGTAGATTGTGGCTCCATTGCACGGATACACACGATGCAGTTTGAGAGAGATATCACGTGTAAGAAAACATAATCATCTGTCGTAACCCTTTGTTCCCCTCCGTGTTTACCTCTCAGCCACCACAACAAGAACTCTGCCTGCCACTAGACCTCATCTCCAGCATTGCCGTCACTAAACTACAATCGCTCGTCTCTACAATAAAGCCACTCAACATTGTAATACCCTAAACGATATATTGTGACATGTTCTCCAATTTTGACACATCTCTGTCATGGTTCCTATGGCCTCTACCAACACATGCCAGTGTATTATAAATCTCGCAATATGTCACCTCTCACACACGCATTCTATAATAATGACTATTGTTGTGGAATTTCCTGTCACCTTAAAGTTGGAAATTTACTTATGACACAACAATCATACATAACTTGGTCGAAAGATACGTTAAATTCTTTTTTAAAAAAGGAGGATGACCCCCGGCCTCTGCATCTGGGCGATGCATACGGCCACTTTATTAATTATTCTCACAAGACCTTACAAAGTCATACAACAGTAATACTAAAGCCGCCATCTAAGCAACAAACTGTCGCTACACCTATCGCATTGATGAAGGGGCGCAGATAGCCTGGGCCTAATACCAAACAGACATCGGAGCCAAACTTAACATCTAAGACCTGAGACCCCAACCTAGCCACTTGCCGGGTCTGGGGCACACACTGGTCCGGCGTGCTCTCAGAGGCCGCCGCCGCCAACTGACACCGCTCCCTCTTCAAAATTGTACTGATGTATCAACCTTGCTTGGTCCAGCTATCGTCGGCGCCACCACGGCGCCGGCCCAACGGCACCTCCTCCCTGCGCGCAAACAGTTGTACACGTCGCGGTCGCCACTGATACACCTCAGCGCCATGCTGCCACGTACCACCAGCCGACGCAACTTGAAGCCCTTGGAGGATCTGTCGTGCGTAGCACCTGCCGACCAGGCATGACCAAGCGTAGCACCTGTCGGTCAGGCATGACTTGACATCTCCATCGAAGCTCCGTGCAAGACGAAGCCGCTCCACCTCCTGCCTCTGACTTCCAGCGCTACTCCACAAAACGACGCTCCCAAGCGAGAAACGACACCGCAGTGCTGCCATCGTCTGGTCTGGAACACCAGATCCTAGGGTTTCCCCCGGAGCAATACGAGTGGGTCGACGGTAGTCACATGACGATGCCTTCATTAAGGCAACGACGTGGAACGCCGCCATTGCCCGCCGTCGGCTCGGTTTTCACCGGCAACTACGTCTCCCCGACTCGCAGCTGGTGCCAGATGACGGATCCCGAGATCCGAAAACCCAGCCTCATGCTGACCACCTCTGACGGAAGAGATGACCACCACCGCCGGCTGCACCGGTCATAACAGATCTGATCGGAGGTGCCGCCGACGAGACCACCAGGCCCTCCATGCCGCCATCGCCGATCTGAAGGCAGCATGCACGCTATCGCAGCCAAGCCGGCCGCCATCGACCGCAGCCGCCGCCGACGCCCGAAGGGCCATCTGCCGCCCCCGCAGCCCTGGCCTCCGCCGCGCCAAGCCGTCGCCGTCCGAGGACGGGCCGGCCTCCCGCCGCTTGCCGCCATCCGCCGCGCCGCAGATCCCAGATCGGTCGCGCCACGACATGCCTTGGGGTCCGCCCCACCCCGGAGACGCGCGAGAGAGGAGATCCCCCGCCACCGCCGTCGGCCCCGGGCTTAGCCCGGCGGCGACGGAGGGAGGGGAGGAGGAAGTTTGCGGCGGCGGCAGCTAGGTTTCTGGCCGCCCGAGTCGCCCTAGGGGGAGGACGAAGCGGGCTGGCGTGACGGGGTGGTCTCTCGCAGAGGCCGAGGGTGTTCCCCTCGTTTCGAAGAAAAAGAAGTACGTTAAATGATGAGACATGAACATAGTATAGCACAAAAGTAATCATAGAGCTTCCAAGAAACACATGAAAAATATCATAATGCGCAAATGATAAGCATACGTGCCATATTGCTCATGCATTTCCATATGCCTTTAATACACATAACACAATCACAATATATGTCATCGTCCATCTTTGCTACCTTGGATCCATCCCTCTATCCATGCTTATGACGTTTTTACATTGTACAGACTGCTTACCGGCTATACTAAGAATATAAAGGAAAAAATATATTAAAGTTAAGCTCTTATCAACTTTACAACGAAAAAGAGATATATTTACTCTACAAAAAGTGGGCTTTCAACTAAAATTAGATCATTTTGAAAGCGGGCAGCGATCTGCTCCGGTGCCGCCATGGCTTTCCATTTCTTGCTTAGGTTGCGTGAGTGTAGTGGAGTGAGACCATGGGAGTGACCAGTATACATACATCGCGAGTTTTTCTTTTCCGAGGACATAGGGAGGCTTTGTATAGACCGGACGAATTACTGGGCCCGGTGGGCCGGTCTCTTTTTACTTTTATTACTGTCTCCTCTCGTATACTGTAGTAGTGGCAGTGGTCAAATTACAGAATAATAATCACGTCTTAATCTCAAACTACAGATTAACCTCATATAGTAGCTCTGTAATTTTGAGATTATAAAATTACAGGTCTAGGATAACTTTTCTGTTATAAATGCGTGAAGATATCCCTGCAAAATAAACTAATCACCAAGAAGTAGAACTGAGCATTTGGCCACAAGAAAATCTTGAGATATAATCCAGCTTTAATTTAATTCTTTAGTCTGAAAAAGGCAGCATATCACCAGTAAAAAAATGCCAAAAGGATGTATTATCAACCCGGGTTACTTTTTGCCTGCTCCAAAAAATCAAAAATCTGTCAAAATATTCCTCAACCATGAGCTGCACATGTACTGTACTAACTAATCAACACAGGCATCCAGTCTGCTGAACTAAACAGTACACGGTTTTCAGACCAAATTGAATAATACTCTGCCACCTCTAGCAAATATTTCTCAAGATAAAGAGCAAGAACACAGAAACTATTCAAAGCAAACAAGATTTTCTCAACCCAAGGTCAAACACACAGAAACCATGTCCATTTTTCAGTACAAACAATTCAGTTTAGTCATTTTGATGCCACATGGAAACAAACGTTGCATCTCAAGCAAACTCTTGCTACAAAAACTGAAGTAAAATCCTTTAACCACACATCATAAAATCCAGAAGGCAACGGCATGTAAATGAAAGCAAAATACATTATAAAAGTCTGGTTGTTAGAGTACGTAATGGGACTAATGGGCCTGGGCTGGCGGTATAGCCCGTTAGTCTTAGGGTTAATTAGAGATAAAGATCACTTGCTTAGAGGTCAAGTAAGCCTTGCTTGGGATTCAAGTAAACCTCTCTATATAAAGAGAGGAGATGTATCAATCTAATTAAGCAAGAATTAAGAAGGAAATCCCTTCCCTCTTGCCCGACCGTAGGCAAAAGGCCCCCGGCCGACCCTCTCGCGCCCTCCTTCTAGCAGCGCCATAACAATTTGGTATCAGCTAGCTTTGGTTCGATCATGTCTTCACCGCCGCCCAACCCGTCTCTTCCGCTGTCGGTCACCTCGTTCGTCCCGCTCCTGCCCGCGCCGGGATCCTCCGTCGTGCCCGCCCCCACCGTCCTCACCCTGGAGGAGGTGTCCGGGGTGCTGCGGGACCTAACCCAGACGGTCCAGGAGATCAGCATGTTCTTGGTCGGGTCCTACGGGCCGCACCCGGCTACGCCGCCGTGGCTGCTGCAGCTGCCATCCACCGCCACCACCGCCCCGCCCTGGCTGCAGTGGCAGCCGCCACTCCTAGCGGCCTTCGCTGCGCCCGGCGCTCCGCCGCAGCAGCCACTGCCCCTGCAGCTGAACCTACCATCCACCGCCCCGCCCTGGCTGCAGCGGCCTCCTCCGCTCCTGGCGGCCTCCTCCGCGCCCGGTGCTCCGCCGCAGCAGCCGTTGCCCGGCGTGGCACTGCAGCAGCCACCGCCGGCCAGCTCCGGCCTCGCATCGATCACACCGGCGGGAGTCCCGATCCACCAGATCAAGTTCCCGCCGTTGCCATCACCGCTTCCCCAGGGCGTCTCCATCCAGTAGATCAAGTTCTCACCGTCGCCGTCACCGCTTCCGGATTGGATCACTACCCGCCACGTGTCGGTGGCGGTGTGGCTGCAGGCTGCTGCGCGCGGCCTCCTAGCGCGTCGGCATGTGTGGGAGATGCGTGGTGTGCAGCTGCCGCTCCTCCCAGTTGCGCTTCGCTGGGCAAAGGACCTCGATCTCACCCGCTGTGTCGGGGATCTTGGGCATGCTATTTTTCCTGCGGGCAGCGACCTCAAAGTCTACGACATCGGCTGTTGGGGGGGCACACCCGTCCTCGCCATTCTCCATCGGAAGCCCTCCACTCTTCTCTATGCGGTGCAGACCAAGAGCCGTCCGGCGGGGAGAAGGCATGGTGTCACCGACAGGAGCGCACCGCGTAGCACCACTGCATTCCGCCGCCGGCCGCCGCGAGGGCGCCTTTGCTGGTCGCTCTTGCGACCACTTACAGGTGGACATACACATGCACTCCTTTTGTCCAGATGGTTTCCATGGGATCCAGGTGGCTGTAGACATGCACTTCTGACGTGCGGATGGTGTCCACTTTTTGTTAAGGGGTCCAAAATAAAGCGTCCCAGCCCATTTCAGGTTGAGAGTAATAAAACAAGCCGACATGTAAAAGGCTTGTTTTTAGGTGTTAGGTTTGTGTTGCGTCGAGTCATGGTTATAAGTTCGTTAGGCTGCAGCTCGAGGACAAGCTGCATGTCCAGGTGGGGTGTAGTGTTAGAGTATGTAATGAGACTAATGGGCGTGGGTTGGCGGTATAGCCGGTTAGTCTTAGGATTAATTAGAGATAAGAGTTGCTTGCTTAGGGTCAAGTAAGCCTTGCTTGAGAATTAAGTAAACCTCTTTATATAAAGAGAGGAGATGTATCAACCTAATCAAGCAAGAATTAAGAAGGAAATCCCTTCCCTCTTGCCCGGCCGTGGGCAAAACACCTCCGGCCGGCCCTCTCGCGCCCTGCTTCTAGCAGCGCCATAACACTGATGGTGATGTTCGGTGATATTGTTTTGCCTAGGTAAATAGATAGGCTGGAAATGAAAGGTCAGACAGAACGCGGAACATTCTTCTCTAATAATTGAAATAGAAAATGTACTTGAAACTTGTTAGGTCCAACACTGAAAGTGTAAGCAGCAAAGCACACGGCAAGTATTGCCAAAATGCCAACATGACCCCACACGTTAGAGTTCCAAAACTTGCTGGTCCACACCTACAGGGCATCGAAAGCTGCTCAAACCCGGCGGCGGACGGGATTTCGGAACGATTGAAGTCACTTCCACTCAAGTTGACATACCTGAGGGCGGTCAGCTCAAAGATCACATGATGGCTGGTAGCAAAGTCGTCCACGGGGCACAACAACACGGTTGTCAATAGGAGGCATTTTGGTGAGGGCGTTTCTATAAACGCCTCCAAACTGTATATAAGAAGGCGTATCTGGAAAATGCCTCCGATTGGATGAAGCTTTCAGGACATCTTTTGAATTTGCCACAAAACAGACATACTGAGGCGTTTCTGAAAATGCCTCCGGCTAGATCGATACCCTTTGGAGGCGTTTTCTTCAAATCGCCTCAACGCCGGCCACCCGTACAGAGCGAGGCGGCAGATTGGGCGAGCAGGTGCAAGCTGCTTGTATTGCCGAGCTGCTGTGTCGCATGTTTTCACGGTTGGCTGCAGGGTTGTCCGCCGAGCAAAAGGTACTCGACGGTGAAGGACGGTCGCTCAGGCGAGAGTAGGGGACGAGCAGCTGTGGCCTTGTATGAGAAATGCACTGACGAGCGTGGCTCAGACTCTAGTTTGCGTCGCCGTCTCAGAGCATCTCCACCCGTTGGGCCCTCAGGGGGCTCGAAAAATCGCTGCCTGGGTGAACCGGTGCTAAAATCGGCCTTGGGGCTGTTTAGCTTCCCAACCGCCGGCCCCAGGGTCGCCTCAGATGCGTATCTCGTCTGGGGGAGGGAAGAAGGGAAGAGAGGCCGTCGGCGGCGAGGAAGGAGGCTACAAGATGATTTCAACGGCGAGGAGGAGGGCTGCTTTTATAGTGGTCGGGGGGCGGCCGCGTGTGTACGCGTGGCGGGAGGGGGAGAGGGCGCGTCGCCGCACTGCGCCGTCCGTGATGAGGAATCAATGATAGGCTGATTGGCGGCAGCCTTGGCATTGATTCCCTGCGGGAAACCGATGCGATGAGGATGATGAGGCAAGTCGGTCGCTTACTCACCGGCCAGGGCCGGTCCTGAGATTTCCGGGCCTCGGGGCGAAACTAAAATTGGGGGCCCTTCCGCCCCTTAGTATAAATGTCTAGTTACGAGTCATTATATGTAAATACAATTTGTATGAAAGAAAACAACTAAGCGCATATCAAATATTACATTGCATATTCATTAAAAAAATCTCCTAACATTCCGAGATGCAAAGTCGCTAGTGATAGTAGCAATATCAATTTCATCAAGCAATTTTTCTGAATGTGTAATGTTGCCAAGATGTTGTAACTCTTTGTGAATTTGTTTCGCGCTTACTCAATCTAGTTCTCGGTTCATTCCAAGGGTTCATGCTTATAATATGATCAACGCTAGCTTCATGTTCTTTCAGTATCTCATTAATATAATTCCTATCGCAAAAGCATCATGCCCCAATGCACTCTTGCATCTGCCAGATATGAAAAGCTTACAACAAAAACAAAACACTTTTTTGCATGTTTTCGAAAAACTAACCATTTCCTATCACAAAACCTCTCCATTGCACATTTTTCTTGAGTAATGGATATACGAAAAAGGTCATGAATTTTCATCCAAAGAATATTTAGTGTTTTCTTGTTCCCTTTTAGGCCCATTTTCCACTAATATATCCCTTGCTTTGTTATTAAGATTACCCAAATTGCTTGGATCATAAATATCCACGGTAATAACCGTTCCTCATCAACACTCGCAAATTCTTCCGCAGATGAATTAAATATGGGGTATGATCACTCACATTGGTTTCATCCATGTTGATGTCAACATTAGTAGTAGTTTAGTCATCTGCAAGAACAATCGCCAACTCATATGGATTTCTTGAAGTGCTCGTACTGCTCTTATAATATATATCAATGTTGAGGATATCGCTTATCGTTATCGTCTCGGTCACCTGGGGATTAGAGATTAATCGGAAATCGGCCGATTAATCGATTTTATCGGTCGACTATTAATCGGCCATTTTTTTCAAATCCCAGGTTCCCAACACTAAAATATGCTATATTCAACACCAAAATAATATTAGATAGAAGTGTTACCTTGAATCCTAGCCTTTGAATCCTGATATAATGACAAACAAAATAGAAAAACATTACATATTGCGTAACAAGGTCAACAAAACAAAAATAAACATAGTTCTTACAAACATAGTACTACGAATAGGCCCGATTTATCGGTAGATTCTCGATAAATCGCTTGTCATAGCGATAAATCGGCCCAAATGATAAATGATGAAGATAAGGCATAATCTTATCGGTCACCCCAAGAGTAGCGATAAATCGGACGATAAATCGCTGAATCGGAAGATTTCTTGAACAGTGATATATATTACGAAGGGATCCTCTCAATGATCCTTTCATCTCATCTATCTCCTTCTTCCTTTTACTTTATCATATCCGGATGAATACTTTCTACCAGAACTCAACATGATGGTGCTGAAATTGAAAGGAATAATTAGCCTTTAAAATTAGCGCAAAACTAACTAAAATATTAGATTAATTAGAGAAGATCTTCATTCTAATATCATGACAAAATCTGCTAGGGCATAGTATAGTACCTTTTGTCCGTAGTCTAATCTGGCTATATCTACGGATGACCCTCACAACAATTCCCTATTGACCTGTTCGATCGATCGAGAATTCGGAAATCCGGATTAGAAAAAGAAATAAACAAGAAGAAGAACGGCAAGGGCAGAAGGCGTGCGCGAGAATTCAGAAATCGGGATTAGAAAAAGAAAGAAACAAGAATTTCGTCTAATTGTAGTCGCGACTCGTGTCGTTCGTCAGAAGGCAGAGTTGAAGTCTCGAAGACGATTAGACGAACACGAGTCAATGGAACATGCAAAATGGCAGGGAACGAGATGACCGAACCATCCGAAGGAAAATGAAATCGTGCGTGAATTGAGCGATTCCTTTCCTCTGCCTGTACGTGCAAACATGGGTCAGGCCCATCATCTCTCTTTTTCTTTCCTAGTCTAGCACGCAGTCACGAGAGGCTGGGGCATCGCATCGCTGAGTTTGGCTTCAATTTTTCGCTCGAAGTATATATACATGTACACCTTAGACCTTACGTACACATACTTGGGAGGGGAGCCCTGACTTTTGGGGGCCCGGGGCGGCCGCCCCGTTGGGACCCCCTCAGGACCGGCCCTGTCGCCGGCCCGCCATTCTTTCGCGCCAAAAACGTTTGCACCGGCGTCCCCGGACGTTCTCAGCGCGCCGGGTTCGTCCTGGATGCGCCGACGTCAGTTTTGAGCCTAGCTGGCAAAAAATGAGCTTCTGAAGACGCGACTGGACCGTTTTTTCAGTGCCAACGCCCAGAAAAAAAGTCTGGAGGGCTTGTCAGAGGCACTGCTGGAGATGCTCTTAGTGATGCGTAACTGAAGTGCTGATAGCCGCCGGCGATGCGCGAGTTGATTACCGATTCGGCGATGGCCGATGCATGACTGTGTTCAAGTCCTGCTCGTGCGAGAGCTCACACTTGAACCAGTTTTGTCCCATGCCGCTTTAAGAATGAAAGTTGGACCAACTTATAATAGTAATCGTGTCCACCCTTTCAAAGATCACAGGGACTCGCTATTGAGACTGGACTTTCAGCTCCCGGATGGAGGGCACCCTCATGAACAGTAGATTCAAAACAATATGAAAAAAGAATCAAAAAAATCTGAAACTTTAGGAGAACAAATATAATCAAACGTTCAACGTTCATGCAAAGTTGTAACATCAAAAAACATTCATGGAGCCCTCATAAAAAAAAAAACAAAATCAGTGTTCAAAGTTATGTGTACTTTTGAGCAGTAATCTTGTTTTTTTTGTGATGGCTCCTCGAGTGTTTTTTCTGGCTGAAAATTTGCGAGAACCTCAAAAGTTTGATCATATTTGATCCCCAGAATTTCAGAATTTTTCGGTTTTCTTTGCATCTTGTTTTTAAGTTACTGTTCATGAGGGTGCCCCTGCACCTGGGAGCTGTGACATCTTTCCCACTCACTAATGGGATTAGATTAGATTAGTATCTAAAGTTGGCAGAATTTTTTTTTTGCGGGAATCATCGAGATTAGATTAGTATAAAAAATTGGCAGATTTTTTTTTTGAATTTTCACGGGGGGAGTTCTCCCCACCTGAATATATTACCATATGTGAGCCAAGCGGCTCGGGTAAAACAGCGAACAAGAGTACATGGGGTACACACACAGACGGCACACCAGACCGGCACACGGACGGCCACTAGGGCGGCGGGAGTCCTGCAAAACAGCCTAGCCACACGTCCACAGCATGCTTAAGGGGGGTAGGCAAACGTACACGCCAGAGCACGGCGTCTTCACGACACAGCTTTAGTAACCGAGGGAGCGACGGCGGCAGCCCCTGGAAAACCACCGCGTTGCGATGTTTCCATAGTTGCCAGCAGCATAGGAGCAAGAACGTCGAGCCCGAGGCGGCAGGCACCAGGTCCGGGGGGCGTTGCTGGTGGAGAAGCCTGACAGAGCTGACCTCGGGGGCCAGCCCAACAGCTTCCCAGAACTGGCCGGCGAACGGGCAGCCGAAGATGAGGTGGTCCGCCGTTTCCAACGCGGCGGGGCAGATGGGACAGCCAGCGGCATTGGACGTGACGATGTGCTTCCTCAGTAGAGCATCCCGCGTGTGGATCCTAGCCTGCACCAGGAGCCAGGCGAAGAAGCGGACCCGACTGGGGGCAAAGTTCCTCCAGACGAAGTCGACGAACGGCACGAGCACGCCACCGAAGTGGCATAACCGGTAGACTCCGGCGGAGGAGAGCCCCTCGCCCTTGGCGCAGCCAAGGCGGAGCTGCCGAGCATCGGAGGCCGCCGTGAGGGTAACATCCCGAATGGCGCGGAGAAGCAACACGCGTTCCCGCGCCCCAGCATGGTTCAGGCGGGGGACGAGCCCGGCGTCGAGCCCAGACTGCAGGACGTGGGCAACCGAGGCCGCCGGCGATGTGGAGTGGGAGAATAGGGAGCCGAACTGCCCGCACAGGGGGCCGCCAGGCAGCCACGAGTCCAGCCAGAAGGAAGTGGTACGCCCGTCGCCGACGGAGACGCGCGAGACCGCCCTGTAGACCGGCATCAGCCCGGCCAGCGAGGACCAGTGCGGACCGGGGAGCGAAGCGGCCGTCGTCGGAGTGAGCAGGGCACGCCCGAGCTCAGACCAAACCCAGCGTGCCCAGGGCACATCCTGGCCCGAGTGCAGGCGATGCAGAAGCTTCAACAGGAGGCACCTGTTCTGGACGGGAAGAGCGCGGACCCCCAGCCCGCCCTCATCCTTGGGGCGAACGACGCGGTCCCAGGCGACGAGGCATTGCGCACCAGAAGCCTTGTCCGCAGCAGCCCAAAGGAAGGAACGGCGCAACGCGTCGATCGCACGCAGCACCGAGAGGGGGACCTCCATCGCAGCCATAGCGTAGGTGGGGAGCGCGTCCAGCACAGCATTGAGCAGCACCAGGCGCCCACCGAAGGAGAGGAGCTGCGCACGCCACCCGGAAAGGTATCTTTCGGCCTTGGCGATGAGGGGGAGGAAGTCGACCATGGAAAGCCTCCTGTTGGAGAGTGGGAGGCCGAGGTAGACCTGCGGGAAGCTCCCGACGCAGCAGCCCAACACATGGACCATGTCGTTGAGGTCAGAGTCAGGGACATGCATCGGTACGACGGTGCTTTTGTGGAAGTTGATGACGAGCCCCGTCGCAGCCGCGAAGTCGTCGAGGATAGTTTTTAGGCGACGAACCGCGCCTAGCTCCGCCCGCAAGATGATGATGGTGTCATCAGCGTACTGGAGGACAAGCGGAGACGCACCATCAACCAGAGGGTGGTGCATCCCCCCGTCCAGCCTGATCATCCGTTGAAGCACGTCGGCCACTAGCAAGAAAAGGTACGGAGAGATGGGGTCCCCCTGACGCAACCCTTTCTTGCAGCGGATCCACCTCCCTGGGACGCCGTTGAGGACGACCGCGGACATGGAGGAGCGGAAGATGGCGTCCATCCAGTCACACCAAAGCGACGGGAAGCCGCGTACCTCCATGATACGTCGAAGGCTCCGCCAGTCGATGGAGTCGAAAGCCTTGGCGAAGTCCAGCTTCAGAACCAAGGCGGGGGCACGCCGCGACTCGCAACACTGCACAATCTCCGTCGCATAGACGAAGTTCTCAGAGATGCTCCTCCCTCGGATGAACCCAGATTGGTCCATGTCGATCACATCGGAGATCTGAAGCTGGAGGCGCGTGGTGAGGGCCTTGCACGCGATCTTGATATCGCAGTTTTGGAGCGAAATGGGGCGGAAGCCCCCAGGCGCGAGCACCCCCTCCGCCTTTGGCAGGAGGACGATGTGCGCACGGTTGATGCAGGAGAGGTCAGCCGAGTTGGCGTGGAGGCAGCCCATCAAGTGCTGGACCGCGCCTGAGACCAGAGGCCAGGCCGCCTGGTAGAACGCCGGCCCAATGCCGTCGGGGCCCGGTGCACTGGAGGGGTCGAGCCCCCGAGCCGCCGCCTCCAGCTCGGTTAGCTCGAAGGGGGCGGTCAGGCGAGCGCCGTCGACGGAGGCCGTCCCCGCATAGAGCGCCTCGAGGTCAAAACGCCATACCGGGTCCCCGGCCCTGCCGAGGAGGTTGACGTAGAATGCATGCAGGGCCTCGGCCTTGGTCGCGTGGCTGACGACGATGTTACCCCCAACATCCAGCGCTTTGATCCGGTTGGACCGGAAGCGCTGGGATGCAAGGGCATGGAAGAAGTGAGTGTTCTCGTCTCCCTCTGCCACCCGGCGGAACTTCCCCCGCTGCCGCCAGAACGCCGCCTGTTGGCGAACCGAAAAAGCCAGCGCAAGCTGGGCATCGCGACGCAAGGTCGCCTCCTCTGCAGAAAGCACACGAAACTCTTCGAAAAAATCAAAAAGCTCAACCAAAAATCTACAGTTGTTATCGAACCGAGGGACGAACCGGTGATTAGCTTTCCAAACCTTCGCAGCGTGACGTAACGACTTGACCCTAGCAGCGATGTCTTTCGCCTCGTCCACGGAACCGACCGGGGAGCCCCAAGAGGGGGAGGTGGAAGGGAGGAACAGCGGGTCCAGGAGCCATTTGTTTTCGAAACGGAACTGGCGAGAGACGGGAATGCGCGATGAGGCAGTGACAACAAGGGGAAAATGGTCGGAGGTGATACGGGGGCGAGAGGCGAGGGAGGAGTTCGGAAGAGCGGCGTCCCAATCGGAGTTGAAAAAAGCCCTATCAAGACGCGCCAGAGTGGGCGGGGTCCGGCGGTTTGTCCAGGTGAAAAGGCGGTCCGAGAGAGGGAGCTCGATAAGCGAAAGACCATCTATGAGGGCGTTAAAGCGCGACGCAAGAGACGCAGAGAAGTTGCTGTTGTTCTTCTCTTCGGGTAACGAATAAGATTGAAATCACCTATCGCGAGCCAGGGCCCCGTAATCGACCAAGAGAGGGCCATCCTCTCATCGACGAACTCTTGCATGAAAGAGTGGTCGGAGGGAGCGTACACATTAGTGATCGAGAAAACCAGGTCAGAGGAGGTCGAGGAGAGAACAGTGGTGAGGGCGAAGCGGCCAGCGATACATGATACCAGAGAGAAAGCATTCGGATCCCAAGCCGTGACTAGGCCACCGCGAGAACCGTCAGCGTCTAACCGCTCAAGCGCCGAGAGGCGGGTAGGAAGGAACGAGCGTTCCTTGCCGAAGGAGAAAGAGGCGAGCTTAGTTTCCTGGACGCAAGCCACAGAGGGGTCAGCATCCACAATAGCCTGCCGGACCAGCGAACACTTGTCGGCATCGCCGAGGCCTTGGACATTCCAAGACAGGAAAGACACAGCGCTAAGGTTGTGACTATCCATCACAGTTGTAGGCACCAGGATAGAGGAAACGAGAAAGCACAAGAGTACCAAACAGAAGGTTACACTGCCAGGAGTACAAGGGATACGAGGAGAGAACGACAGGCAGTCTAACATGAAGATGAAAAAAAGAGAGGAAGGGGGGCACTGCCTGACGCCTAAACGTGTGCAACACGGGCGAACAGGGAGGCAAACTATCAGGGGTCTTACTAATCATCCACACCCGCAGACACCGATGCAGGAGGGATGGCCGCCGCTGACCGGAGCCCGGACACCGAGTTCATCCCCAGGGGCTTGAGGACAGCAGAAATGACTTTGTGCCTGAGCACTTTTGCCCGAAACTTGGGAGAGCATCCTTTGAGGGAGTCTTTAAGCTCCCTTTGCTTGATGGCTTTGGCAGTCATGGAGACGTACTGGGCCGGCTCCTTCAGAGCCAACCTGCGGCTGTGCCGCACAGGCGGAACAGCCAAAGGAGGCGAGGCAGGCGACCCCCCCGTGCATGGGCCATGCAGAGGGGGTGCGTGCTCAGCGGGAGACAGGCCAGCGATTTCAGGCACCGTCCCGCTCCCCGCCCCTTCAACATGGTCGCCGGCAAGCTCGGTGATGACCACCGAAGACCTCGACGGGGAGGCGGCTGCCCTGAAGGAGACGACGAAGCAGTCACGAGCGGGGGAGCTCGGGAGGGGCGGCGCACCATGCAGGCGAAGGAGAGAGGCCAGCAAGTGACCTCCACCCCCGCCCGCCCCTCGCGGCGGCAGCTGCTGCCGAGGAGGAGCTGGCGCGTTCCCAGGCCATCCCAGAGGAAAGCCATGCAGGTGAGAAGGAGGAGGGCCGTTATGGGCAAACGGCGGTGGTGGCGGCGGACCGAAGAACGGGACGTAAACACCGTTTTCATTGTAGGAGTCCGCCTGAGGCCACACGGCGAGCGTGCGCACGGAGACGACGCGCGAACCCCAAGGGCCACCGCGCGGCCAAACGTCACAAGGGACAGCCCGGGCGTGCTCGATGAGGAGGACCACGCGGACCGCAGAGAGGTCGTCTCCGGCGAGCACCCGGTGGTCGATTTCGACGAGGTCCCCGAAGCCGGAGAAAGCTCGCGCAATGCCGACGGGGTTGAAGTGCTCGGCGGGGAACCGCGTGGCGGAGATGAAAGCCAGGGTGCCGGCCCTAGGGGCGACCCTGTCCGCCTCCTCCTCCCGGACGAAGGAGATGCGGGCGCCCTCGAAAGGCAGCGCGCCGAGGCCGACGCAGGCCTCCCTGTCCTCATGGGAGTTGAACCGCAAGTACATGGCCCCAATGGAGGAGCCGACGGTGTCGAAAAAGAGCTGCGGGGCAACACCGAGCAGGGCATCTCGGACAGCCGCAGTTGGGGAGGGGAAGGCTCCCGGGGGGTCGATGAAAACCACCGCAAGCCGGCGCGCAGCCGCGAGGTCCCCCGTGGGCATGAAGACCTCGAGGAAGTGCGGCCAGTCGGACTCGGCCACAAGGGACGGCGCGCTGGCAGCGCCGGAGCTCACCTCTGATCCCGAAGAGACGGAGCGGGCAAGGCCACCGTCGCTGTCGAAGGCAGGGGCCACCCCCGAACGAGCCGAGCCCTCCGAGTTGTTGGCAGAGTCGACCGAGGCCTCACGGCGCCGGTACAGGCCAAGGTCGAGGAGCACCGGTGATGGGGGGGAGCGGCGGCCGCTGGCCGGCGAGGCGGGGAGGGAGGCCGCTGAACTGCGGGGCGAGGTGGCGATGGTGCGAAAACGGGGCAGGGAGGATGGTGTGGGAAGGTGAGGCGCCCGCCTACGCAGGCACAGGGCGTTCGGAGAGGCTCGGGTTGAGCACTCTCCGACCACAGCGCGGGAGGGGGAAAACCGAGGCGAGGAGTCGACGGGCAGCGGGGG
>LR738712.1:788761159-788798007 GCA_902687465.1 Secale cereale | reverse complement strand
CCGAGGGGCGCGCCATGCACTGGTACTGACGGTGGCCGGAGCCGCCGCACTTGCAGCAGCAAACAGGGTCACGGCAGTCGGTGACGAGGTGGCGGCGGGAGAGGCAGCGGAAACACCCAGAGAGGGAGCGCAGGAGGCGAGGCGGTGTGTGAGGCGATGGAGGCGGAGTGCCGGGGCGGAGGAGGGCTTCAAGGAAGGAGCGTGGGGGGGCGGCATGGGGAGGCTCGACGGGCGCATTGAAGGCCGGCGTAGCGTTGGCTAGCTCGGCGACGGGACAGGGTAGGCCGGGCGTGCCCGACGTGCCCGCCGTACCAAGGCCGGTGGCCGCGCTCACTAGGGGAGGGAGAGAGCAATGGGCGATGGGACAGAAAGGAGTCTCCACAATTAAGGCAGATGGGAGGGGGGTGAGCTGGGAAGCAGCGGGAGGGATGGGGAGCAGTCCCGCGCAGCGCGACCGGGCAGGCGGCTTGCGGGGCCGGTGGGCGCGCGCGCCTCGCGCATTAACATTGACAGCGACTGTCCTACGTGGCGACGACCGAAAAGGGTCAACGCTCCTGAGCGAAGCAGCCGCGGTGGCCTCCGCGAGGGAGAGGTGAGGCCGGAGCTTGATGAGAGCTAGCTGCCGGACGCCCACTGCCGCAAAGAAGCGGGCCACGACGGGGCTGGCGAGACGCGCAAGGAAGACAGCCGGGGAGGGTTCCGTCACCGCAATTTCTTCAGGGGGGGCGCAGAAGAAGTAATTGACTAAGCGGCGGACATGGGGGAGGGAGAAGCACGGTGAAAGGAACGGCGGGGTGAACCAGAGGTCTCCGGGCTCGCGGCAGGAGGGAAACTCACCGGGATCGAACGACGGCCCGGTGTGGAACTGCCGGAGGACACGAGACTGGAAAGCCTCACCTGGGCGTGGGACGGAGGCGGGAACGGAGGAGCGGACATCGCTGCCGCGGGAGGTCGCAACACCGCCGCTGGTCGGGGGAGGAGGCGGCTCACCGGAGTCCTCCGGGGGGTGGCCGCTGCCGCCTGGAGTGGCCGCAGCGCAGGTGGTGGTGGGTAGCTGGGTTGCAGAGGAGGTGCAGGCAGCGTCGCCATGGGCGTCGCGAGAGCTCATTCCCCTCCCCACTTCCAATTGGCAGATTTAACTTGCAGGCTTTCCTGCAAACGGCCCGATTATACCCTGTCGAATACACATGACGCGTGGCCATGGAGGGTCGAGAAACGCAACACACCGCATTTTAAGGCATTCCTATGTCTTTTAGAGGCGATTCAGAACGCCTCTTAATATCCGCCATGGTGTAGTGAGGTTTGCTCTTGCACTTGCGTAACCTGCATCTTGGGCAATTGGATTTTTGTTACCAGCTACTCCCTCCGTTCCTAAATATTTGTCTTTCTAGAGATTTTAACAAGTGACTACATACGAAGCAAAATGAATGAATGTACACTCTAAAATATGTCTACATACATCCGTATGTTGCAGTCCATTTGAATGTCTAGAAAGACAAATATTTAGGAACGGAGGGAGTAGTTAATGAACGTATGGATCCAATTACCATATCATCATCCTCCGGTCAGTCAAGTTTTTCCTTGCCATAACAATTCCACGGAATGAAAAAGCACAGTGACATCAGCCAATCAGGAGCCACCCATCACTCTCCTTCAGTTGAGATAAATGACTTCCAGGCTCCAGGCCAACAACAAGCACTTATTATGTCTGATTTTTCTTGTTGGGAATTTGGAAATAAGAAAAACACCACAAGGGGTATATTGATGTTTTGTGCTCGACCTTTCGTATGAAATATCATATATACAAAGATGCCACGCTAATTCTGTTGTTTTCATTGATTTCCATTTATATAATTTGTCACCATGCTTCCTCATTTATTCGGTCGACAAACTCGTGCACTAGGAATCTGACCAGATTCGATGTTGAAATGAAATATGCAATTTTGATGTCACAAGCTATTTGGAATCATCACAATTTGGATCAGGGGTGTTCCAAACAACCAAATTAACACCAGAAAACAATCTGAATGACTAATTAATCGATTATGCTTAAGATCAGTTGGCACTAACGTAAATCAACGATTTGTCTGAAGAAAAATATACGGCATAACAATAGTAGATTGATAGAACTCCAGTCATGCATTTCTTCAAAATGAAATAGACTGCAGCAGGTTAATGTTATTCTTGAATAAGATCTGCCGTGGTGCAAAACTTTGTACCGCCGAAAGCCTTCCAAATGTTGCATGAGAAAGTTCCTTTGTTCAAAACATGACACTGCATTTAGTACTACTTCTATTTTCAAGTACAGTCCAAATCGGAAACATGCCTAGGATTTTGGAGTTCCCCGCAGCCCTTCTTTCATGCATAAGCAAAAAAAAAAAAAAAAATTCCAGCAAGTCAGAGGTACAACAGGAGAATACTTCAATCAAAAATCAATTAAACCTGATGCATCGCCCAAAATCAACCTTCAAAATGAACATTGTGCAGCTCCGCTGAAATAACTATTACATTAGTACTTAGTTAGGGCACACAATGCACAAGCAACAAACATAACACTGGATTGAAGATAAAACACCACCTTCATGCATGTTGAACCAAGAGATAAGAAATCGAGCACAAAGTAGTCATACTTCAACAAAATTCAAGTGGTATCGACATAATTCGAAAGTACAAAAACTTGCTGAACCTACAAAAAGTGAAAATGTCCCACTAATTCAGACAAATAGAAGCTGGTACCAATCTCTTAAACCACTAGTAACTATAAGTGAAAAATACTCGGCACAATCCACATAGGTTCCATCCTCATGCTACTCCATATAGAGATGCTCCGGTTAGAGGCATCTCTTTGCAATGGCTTTCCCAACTCAACTGCAACCCAACCTTCAGAATTATGTGAACAATAATATACACAGTTGCTCCTCCCTCCCCATCTCTCTGGGTTAATGCAACACAATGGGCGGATTCTCACGTCAATGCTTATGAAGATTGCCCAATTCTCGAGCTTCTCCACTTCCACCCATTTTACAGGTTTGGTTGATAAGTCGAGACGAAAGGCTTTAAAGGTATCCCCTAGAAGACTGACCATGAGAAGCATATCATCGCACGCCACCAGCCACTCGTAGGTACCGGTCATGCCTTTCCCCACCCAATCAATTGGTATTTCTTGTAAGTGAATTTCAGGTACAAAGTGCACGATAAGGAGCGTACGATCACGATCCATGACAAAGACCCGAACTTTGAAGACCGCTACCTGCTTGGGTGTTCCAATGTTGGAACACCTCAACCAAGACTGGTTACCAACACGCCAAAAGAAGCTCTGCCGCACGGTGATGACAAGGAGATGTGAGTTAGGTGATGCTAGAGGAGCAGTGAGGGCAGCATAGTAGGGCTGAGTGTATCCCTCGTTTGGTACTTGCGGAGGTGAGATACTAACACCTGTGAAGATATCAACAACAAGACATGCTTGTTTGCGGGCCAAGAAAATATGGCCAAATGAGGCGCCGATGAAACGAAAACTCTCAGCATCAATAACTAGGGGAACCTGACAAGACATGTACATGTCTTGGTTGGCTAGATCAGTGCAATGGCATGGTTGCTTCGGTATGAGGCTGTTACTCAATGGGTGGGGACAAGGAGAGCACATAGGGACACCGGGTTGAAGGAGGAGAGGTGGCAAGAGCGTCGATTTGGATGAATACGAGGAGAAAGCGGCACGCCAAGAGGTGCAGGTGGCTGCAAGGGCAAGGATGTCGCGAAATGATCCCAACATAGCAACAATGGAGTGAAGAAGATCATCCATGAGGTCGGCCCAACCTTGAGGCCCGGACATTGTGGGGGTCTTGTACATGCTGCAGCGTTTATGCTGAAAATTGTGAATACAAAAAATTAGAAGAATGAACTGGATATTCAAATTTTCAATAGAGTGGCCGACATAAACTGATGAAAAGAATGGCCTAGTGCAAATATGGTTGCAGAGATACTTGCTGCAAACACACTAAAACAAACCAAATTATACTGTACAAAAGTACTAGTAATAAAAAGAAACAAAAAAAAGTTGATAAGTTCGGAATTTTATAAATTGCTGGTCCTGATGACGTGTTGGCAATCTAATGGTGACAGTATGTGTCTAAAATTGCATCCAAAGAGATGCACGCCTCACCATGCTAGAGTGTTGAACTACTCTTCTGGGCTGAACATATTAATTATTGCTTGAAAAATATGGCAATCTCATCAGATCAAAATAAAAGAACCCAAAACAGATGTATTTTTCATCGCATCACATTGAATCGAAGTGTGTGTAGCGCTTGTCATTGATCAAGCGAGAACTAACTGAACATTGCAAAACAAATCATTAATCTCATGGCGTCTAAATCAGGAGCAGTCGTTTCTTTGAACCTTGGTTTCTCTTTTGAAAAAAAATAAATCCGGAGCAGTCGCGTGAGGAGTTGAGATTTTCTATCTAGAACTACTCGGATCAACGACGCCATTGGATTCCTAGGTTATGGCGCTCCCCGGGGGGTGGGGGAGGGGGGGAGGAGCTTACATCGGTTGCGACGCAGCCGCGGTAACGGCGATTTCCTCGGGCGCTGCTGCTGCCTTGGCTCACCATGTTGGTTGTATCGTGCTAGAACAAATCCGGGTGAAGCTGTGCACGTACGTGGAAAGCTAGATCGGAAGCACGCAAGCTGGCAGCTTGATTGATTCGTATGTGCGTGTAACTCGCCGGTACTTGCTGTACGTGGACATTACTTGGGCGCTAGCTTACCATCGAATCAACTCGGCTCTCTGTCGTATAGGCGACAACTCACGGGAAATTTGTGGCGATGGAAGACTAAGGTGGTGTTTGGTTCTCTAGTCCTAGGACTTTTTCTAAATCCTGGGACTTTTTGAAAAAAGACTCTTAAGGAGGTACTTCTAAGGACTTTTAGCAAAAAGTCCCAAAAAAGTCCCACCCTATTTGATTTGCTAGGGACTTTTTCTAATCCCAATACAAAAAAATTCCTGGAACCAAACACCCCCTTATTGATGGCCTCGGTTCGCGAAGAGCGTCCCAACTCGGTTGTCTGTCGAGCCTTTCGTGTTACCTCTCAATCTGTTTTGATCGACAATGCCTACATTCACGGGCCTGTTACGGAGGTTTTACAGAGTGCCTCCCACGTGGCAAGGTTTTATTGAATTAAGGATGGAGATTGGGCCCCACCCCCGAAAATCGGGAGGGGGGCGGTGCAGAGATTTTGTAGTAAACCCCGTAACAGCCCCGTGAAACGCCCGTGTGTTTAGCATTTTTCCTTTTTTTTGCATGAAATTAGGGACCTTTATTACTTAAGTAGCATACGGTTACAGTCTGCCCGAAGGCATAGATCAAGAAAACCTGGACTTTCACCAAGCCAGCTCTCTGTCACATCCAGCGTACAGGCACGCTGGGCACAGGTGTGAGCAGGGACATTAAAGGATCTCCCGACGTGGGTAACCGAAAAGGAAATGAAGCTAGATACGATCTCCTCTATTTCTTTCAGGATAGGCGCTGCAATTGAGCGGGAATCACGGCGCGACTGCCAAAGGTTGACTAGCTCCAAGCAGTCAACCTCCATGTTAACATGGGAAAAACCTCGGAGTTGTGCAAAGATCACCCCCTCCCGAAATGCCATAAGTTCAGCAATGAAAGGGTCTGTGATGCCGGGTAGTGGCTTGCTCCACGCTCCGAGGAAAGCAAGATGGGAGCGGGCCACACCTCCCGCTCCTTTCTTACGCTCATCGATGTTTAAGGAACCATCGGTGTTGATAGTGATCCACCCTGGATCCGGTGGCCGCCAACACTGACTAGCAGTGTTTTTGTTCCCTCTCGCCGGCATTTCCAAGAGTGAGAGTGTTTCATGCACCCATTTCAGAGCCTGCACCAAATCATATCCATCTTTGTCATGTGTCCACCGATTGCGAGACGTCCAAATAGCATGCATAATAGATATAACCTTGCACCGATCCTCATCCGAGAACATGTGATCGAGCAAGATATCCTTGGCCCAAGTGGTTGGGTTTAGTTGTGGAAGCCGCAATTTGAATCTATCATGTGCGGCCCTCCAGAAACCTTGCGCATGGCTGCAGAGAACCAGTGCATGCAGCAAGTCCTCATGCATGGTCTTGCAGACCTCACACAGTCTAGTCTGTTTAATGTGTCTGTGTTGCAGCGTCGCCGAATCTGGTAGAATTCCACGAAGAACTCTCCACCAAAAAACTCGGACTCTGGGTATCACATGTAGCTTCCATAGCGATGTCCACACAGCTTTATTTTCTGTTAAAGGTTCAGTAGTCGTCCCTTCCTCTGGAGAACTAGGCTCGTTGCGAGTCATCAGAGAGCGGTACGCCGATTTTACCGTGTAGATGCCAGATTTTTCGAAGGCCCATGCAATAGTGTCGTCGCCTCCAGCTGGATTGAGGGGAATGTTGAGAATGGCCTCAGCATGCGACTGGAGAAAATTGTTACGCACTACGTCGATCTTCCACTGTCCCGTATAGTCATCAATCAGTTCTGAGACTTTGTGAAGACGATCCGTACCTATTCTGCCCATTGGCTTCATAGTGCTTGTGTTGGGTATCCAGGGATCGGTCCAGATCGAGATTGAGGTGCCATCCCCGATCCTGTGTATCAGCCCAGTCTCCAAGGCATTCCTCCCAGCGACAATAGCTTTCCATGTGGCCGAAGATCTCGTCGGTGCTGTCGCTTGAAGAAAGTCCGTATTCGGGAAGTATTTCCCTTTCAAGACTCTGGCGCACTGGGACTCCAGATTGGTTAGCAAACGCCAACCGTGCTTTCCAAGCATTGCAATATTAAATAGCTGAAAGTTGCGAAATCCCATGCCACCTTTCATCTTTGGTTCTGCGAGTTTTTCCCAAGAGATCCAATGCAAAGATCTTTTATCAACAGAACTCCCCCACCAATATTTGGCCATGCTGGACGTGAGCCCTTTGCATACCTTTTTTGTGAGCAAGAAGCAGCTCATACTGAAAGTGGGGATAGATTGGATATTTGATTTCAAAAGGACTTCTCTTGCAGCGCATGCTAGAGTTCTTTCTGACCATCCCCGCATCTTGCCTCTCCTTCTCTCAATGATGTGATCGAAAGTCCCACTTGTAAGTCGCCCCACCGCTGTCGGCAGGCCCAGGTAGCGTTCAGAGAACGCCTCTACGGTTATGCCAAGTGTATTCTTCAGGGCTACCCGAATTGGTGCCGACGTGTTCCCACTGAAGAATATAGAACTTTTCTCCCGGTTCACCGCTTGACCAGAGCAATCAGCATAGATCCGAAGGATATTGTTGAGTCTTTCTGCACTTGGGATATTTACACTAAGGAAAATCAAATTGTCGTCCGCAAATAGCAAGTGATTGACCCAAGGTGCCTGAACACTCACCCGTATTCCTGTTTTGATGGTGTGCAAAGCAGCCTTGCCGGCGAGAACTCGCGTAAAATACAGGGAATATATACTTGGTACAAGTAATCGATAAGTCAGAGGTCTCAATTTTTGCTAACCCTCTCGCGACCTAACCCTCCCATGCCGCCCCCGCGAGGCAATGGGAAGGGGTCTCCCGTCTGCGCCGCCGGTCTCCTCGGGCTTGGGCGCGGCACAGGGCGCCGCGCGCGGCGGCTCACCAGCGCGGAGTGCCTGCGTGGGTGATGCGGCGGCGTGGAGGACTTTGTGGCGGTGGCGACCCAGGGCGGCGGCCCTGGAAGCTGGTGGCAGGTCAAGATGGCAATGGGGCCCCAAAACCCGTGTCCCCGCGGGTTTTTATCCTATTATTAGGGGACGGGGATGGGCGACTTTCTATCTCCGCGGGGCTGCTCGTGGGTACATTACAAAACCCGGCATGTTTCACGGGTTTAAACCCGTTTGAGTACTACCCGAACCCGAAACCCGACAAAACCCGTCAAAATACGTTATTTAGCAAGCACCGATCCATCTTGACTCAAGTGGCCCAAAGCCACAGTGCCCGAGTAGCCGAGCCGCACAACATCGAGGCCCTGGAGTACAAACTAACCCCACGCTCAGTCGCTAATGTCGCTCCATCTTCAGGCCTCTCTCTCCCGCACAACATAACACCTAAACCTAAACCTAGGTCCCCTAGCCGTCGCCTGCTGCTGTAATATGCTCATATTTTTTCTTTCAAATGTTGTTGGTTTCATTGACTGCTTGTGGGACGGGTTCCCCGTGGGTTTTGAAAACCCGATGGGTTTAGGGGACGGGCAAATTTTTAAACCAGCGCACGTTCATGGGGACGGGGACGGGTTTGCGATTTTCTCGTGGGGATGGGTTTGGGCAAGCAAAACCCGGTGGGTTTCGTCCCCGTTGACATCTTGACTGGCAGGTGAAGCCTAGGCCTTTCGTGGTGGCATGGCGTGCTGATGTCCCTGTAGAATTATAGGATGATTGAGTATTGTTGTTGTATTGATCAGACCCTCGTAGGGGTATATACAGAGTACAATATGGGGCGAGACTTGGAGTACAAGACAAGTCGTAGTATGTTTAAGCTATTCTATCTCTATATCCTTATCTCTACTTTAAACATGATTATACTTCTAACATTCCTCCTCAGTCGTAGCCGGAGTTAAGCGGACGATTACGACTGAATTTCAAGTCTTATGCTTCCGTCGTCTTCTCCGATGTGCCATCATCAACTGCGTCTCTGATGGGTCGGCACCTAGGGTGGTGACTGCGTCCCTGTCTGGTGCCTTCCTTGTCTCTCCTCTATTCCCTCCCGCAGTCAAAGCGGGAGTGGCGTGTACGCTAGTGACGGCGCGGACGCTATTGACTGGAGTTGTTGCCGATATGTTGTTGTAGACATGGCAGTGTGTGTTGATGCCGATGTAGCTGATCATGATGTAGCCGTGGTCGAGGTAGTCCTGGTCGATGAGGTAGTCGCCGTGGATGATGAAGCCGCACAAAGCCGGAGGCGCAAAAAAAAGCGCTATGACGGGACTGCAGACGTGGACGATGCACCTTGTGGATGTCAGAGGATGCCGTCGGCGATGAGTCCACCGGTTTTGCCAAGACCGGAGGAAGCCCATCAAGCACATGTCGGTTTTGCCAGAACCGTGTGGCCGTGTAGGGTCGTCATTGTAGTGACGTTGTGTCAATGCATTTGTGTCGTCGTCGATGACGCGGTCGATGTCGTCGTCGTGACGCGGTCATTGCCTTCGTCGAGGTCGTGTCTTGCAGAAAAATATGTGAGAGGATGCTAGTTGTCCATCTTGTGGACGAGGTGGCAGCGGTGTGTTGACGACGATGATGATGAAGACCATGTTGGTGAAGACCTTAACAATGAAGTGTCGGCGATGATGTTGCAGTGGCGTGTCGACGATGATGAGTCGTTCGAAGGCGTCCCTTCACAACGACAGATGTCGATGCCGTGTCGTGGCGAAGAAGTCGATGAAGAATTGCACGCTTTTCACATCGGACTGGCGTGTGGATGACGCCTGTTCTGGCTGCTTCTCGTAGATGTGCTGGACAAAGATTTTCCTTTTCTTGGGCTTGATGTAGTCATACAGCTGCTGTTGATGTTTGGCTTGGCGCATAGTAGATAGTCGCAGGTTGTTGTCGTCGGTGCAGGTTGGCTAGGCTCGTTGCAGTCGCACGCATCGTGGAGTCCATCGGAGACCAGTCATAGCCTCGTGTGATGACAGAATTTTTTTCAAAACTATGCCTTAATTTGTAGCAATTTCAGAAATTATAGCAGTGAATGCGAAAAACTCAAAACTATCACCCTGACGGCCATGGGTAGGTCGAAAAGTGTGTTGTCGGCCAAGGGTAGGCGGAAGATGGCATTTCGGCCTTTCATTGGCCGAAAAGACCCTTACCAGGGCCGAAAACCCCTTTTTGGTCATCGGTAGGCCGAAAAGTACTTTTCGGCCGACACTAGGCTGAAAAGTACCCCGGTCCCACCTTTTTACGTCGACGAGAGTGACCGAAGCTGCATGGCTGCACTCTTCGGCTTCTGTTAGGCCGAAAAGTATTTTTTTTTGCTCAGAAATACTGTGCAACCATTGCCCGTCTTAGACATTGCAAAAATATAATTTCGCTCAACCCTTACCTCATTATTTTCATGTCAACTCCTTCCCACCCATATGTTCCGGCCACCCATTTCCCGCCAACCCCTTCCCGCCACCCGTTTACCACCATATCTTCCCGCCATCAGTTTCCCGCCACCCGTTTCCCGCCATATTTTCCCGCCACCAGTTCCCGCCATATCTTCCCGCCATACTGCAGTCGTTCTTTCCCGCCCTTTTCTCCTCTGTGCCTATAAAAACCCCCTTTACACGGCTGTGGATAAGCAGTCAAGTGTAGTGTAGTCGAGATGTCTGATTATCCTTTTGATCGTAGTTTTCACCTTGGGATGAGCAAACGTCTTTTGGGTCTAGCCACCCAAGATGGACAATAGGATAGTTCCATGGGACGAACTTATCAGTAGTGACACCATGATAAATGAGTTGGCTCACCAATTATGTATGACTGGGTGGCCTGAAAGGACGTATGAGGAGGTACGTAAAGAACTTCTTAGGTTGCATGAAAGGTGAAAGAAGGTAGTGGAGACGAAGGATGAATCTTTCAGAAGGTGTGCGATAAAGAATACATTTTTATGGACTGCCGGCCTCGACCTCTCCTCAGGTGCCGGCCTCGTCCTCGCTGCAGCCACCACACCACGCCACCGGGGACAGGGACCAGGAGGTCTCTGCCTCCCTCCCGGGTGCGCCCCACCACCACCGGCCAGCCAAACGGCACCCGCCGAGCCACCGACGACCACCATCAGGTCGCCACCGTCCGCCAACACCCCCAGCCGAGCAGCAGGCGAGAGAGGGTCAACCACCACCGTCACGGTCCCACTCCCACCAGCCGGAAAGCGAGGCAGGGGCCGCTGCCCGTGACCCACGCCGGCCCCGGCCGGCGCCGCCCCGAGGGCCAGATCTGGCGGAGCCGCATCCAGAACCGGCCAATCATGTCATGCAAACATCCGTAATTACTATAAGGAATAATCACCTAGCTGCCAAGGATTTGAGATATTTTGTTCCCATCGAGATCGGTGAGTCAGTGAATAGTCCTCCTAGGGTTCTTGCGCTTGCGAGTAGGGGGGTGGGAGGGAGAAAGGGGGAGGATTTGGCCGAGCCACACAGCTACCTGAAGGAGGCGAGTCGAAGGAGAGGCGACGGCGATCCATCCGGTGTCAACATGGGGGCGACGGCATCTCACTGTGATATTTTTCTTTGAGAGTAAAGGAATAGAGTTACTAGGGTGGGCTGGGCTTGTAGCAAATTAATGAAGAACTCGAGAAGGCTGGCCTGGGCTGCGCCCACACGATGCTTACCTGGGCTGGGCCCATGTCCCTGGTTTCAGTTTGATTTTCCTTGGATTTTTTTCACAGTTTATTAAAAATGGAAAAGATGTATATTACAGAAAATTAAAACCTGGTTTTGCATATTTGCAAAAAAATTAACATGAATTCACAAAATGCTCATCGCATATTGTAAACATGTTTGTGCGCATTAAAATGTCATCGACAAGGTCAAACCATCTCCCGTAGGGGAGTGGCGACAGCGACACGTCGGCGGCTCGTTCTTCCGGTAGTAGCGATCGTTCAGTGGTCTCGGAATCTTAATGTAATTTTTGTTATGTTTGAGATGCTTTGTCCTCCCGATGAACTTCTATAATAAATCAGATTCTTTAAAAAAAAAGGCGTAACTACTCCCTCCGTTCTGAAATGTAAATCGTTTTTTGGTACTATGATAGTGTCAGAAAATGTCTTACATCTCGAGACGGAGGGAGTAATAGAGAAAACATCTCGTCTCACTTGTAAAGTGATGTGAGCCAAACATGGGCCTACCGGTAAGCATAGTAATCGTGCTTGGACTAAACTTGGACTAATCCAACGTGAAATGTCTCCTCCACTCGGACGCCTCTCTATCCATACTTTTTTTTTGCGAGAAAACTTCCAATCTATTCATCTTCAATCATGGCAGTACAACGAACACAAGAAATAAAATTACATCTAGATTCGTAGCGACGACTACAAGCACTGAAGCGAGCCGAAGGCGCGCCGTCGTCATCACCCCTCCATCGCCGGAGTCGGGCACACCTTGTTGTAGTAGACAGTCGGGAGTCGTCGTGCTAAGGCCCCATAAGACCAGCACCCCAGAACAGCAACCGTCGCTGATGAAAAATAACGTAGATCGGAAGGATCCAAACCGAAGACACACGAACATAGACGAACAACGACGAGATCCGAACAAATCCACCAAAGATAGATCTGCCGGAGACACACCTCCACACGCCCACCAACGATGCTAGACGCATCGCCGGAACGGGGATTAGGCGGGGAGACCTTTATTTCATCTTCAGGGAGCCGCCGCCGTCTTGTCTTCCTGAGCAGGACACAAACCCTAGCAAGATTGAAAAAATCGACTAAAAGCGGAGCCCTCCCGCCGGTCCTTGACAGGATCCATCGCGCCTCCATGGCCCTAAGGCCAATGGAGACGAGGCGGACCTGCGCCGGCGCCGACGAGAGGCAGGAACCCTAAACTTTCTTTCTTGAAGGAGGAGGAGGCGGCTCAAGCTAATGTCCTTGTACATGTACGTTTTGCCTCCTCTCTATCCATACTTCCTCTCAAAAATAATGAGTAGGGGGCTCCGACCTCCAAAAAAATTCATTGTTTTTGAGAAAGAAGTTCATGATTAAAAAATAATCATGCATCGAAGAAAAAAAAGGAAAAGGAAAAGAAAATAGAAAAAGTACAAGAAAAAAGGAACAAGGAAAAAAAGAAAAGCAAACGTGATCTCACGATTAACAGTGAACCGAAGAAAGAAAAAAAAAACAGTTAGTAATCACCAGTATGAAGATGGCGTAGTGGTCACGTTACTACCATTCTGTGTTACTTGACAGGTCTCAAGTTCAACCTTCACTTTTTTTGTGAAGCTTAGCAGGAAAGAAAAAAAATGGCAATGGGTGTAAGCAGGTGCCCCCGCCGTCTCCGTAGACAGCAGGCCGCCGAACCCTCGCCGCCGGCGCCAGCCAGTCTCTGCTCCAGCCTCCAGGTGAGCAGTATGATTACCTCGCCGTTACCCTAGTCTTACTCGTCTTCTTGATTTTCCAAATCCAAAGCTCGTTGAAAAACAATCCAGCCTAGTTTTTGTCCGGTTCCTGTTATTGCCCGTACTGACCTCCTGGCCTTGAACTATCACAGGCTTTTCTTCAGTGATGAAGCTACAGGGATGGGGTATGACGACTTGGTGGTTCTTGTGCCAGATTACATTGCCTGTCAGGGTTTATGACACTCTGGGCAGTATACTTTTACCATGAAATGGTTGTCGAACATGATCTGTACTGTACAGATGGAAATTGGGATTTCTGAACAATCAAATGTTTTGCATCCCGTCCAGAAACTTGTTTTACTATTGTGCATTTTCTTCAATCAATTTTGAGTTCATTTTCATTCTATTGAACACAAGAATTTACCATGGGGCTGCATCCTAATCATGGTTTTAAATAGCCCGCTATAGCTTCGCTATAGCATGCTATAGCGTTTAAAATATGTCCTGCGCTAAAAGTCTTTTCTTCAAACACATGAGCAAACATTTTAAATAACTCGCTATAGCATCGCTATAGCATTTAGAAAAGGTCCGCCACTAAGGAGCTTAGCGCACTATTTAAAACTTTGATCCTAATTAATCCTAATGATAATAAGCTGTTGTAGAAGAGCTTTTTTAGGGTACCCTGTAGTGAATAAGGACCGTCCATCCGCGAAATCAAACGACCATGACCGACCTGTACTGCGGCAATCAGGCCAACAACATGGCGAGTAGTATTAGTAGCACCGGTCGTTCTCGACCAACCAGTATACATGTTCTGAGGGCATTATGGGACTTCTACGATTCACCTCGCACCGACCCACCCCGCCCGTTGTTTTCATCTACGGACTCTGGCAGAGTTCCCGTGGCCACCGCCGTGCCTCCTCTTTCTTCTCCAGCCCGCCTTCCCTCGCTCAGGAAGCCCGAGTCTCGTTCCTTCCCCGTGCATGGACCCGGCGCTCGACTGCGTGGCGTAGGCCTCGGCCCAGACCGTGCTCTTCTTCTCGAATAGGTCCGACAGGACGGCCATGAGGCGTTGGCTTGCGCCCCTCCCATGGCTGGCTGAGCATACCCCACACCGCGCTCGTTTTGTCTTGGTTCACAACGGCAGCGAGGAAACCACTTGGCGCCGTTGTCCGTCAATGCAGCGCTTGCCGTGTGCAGAAGTTCGTCGTCCCGTCCATGGCGACCAGGCAGGATGGAGGAGGGCGTTGACGTAGCCGTGGTCGCCAAGTGTTGGTTCCATGTATGTATGTGAGGAGAGCATGCCGGCGATGGGAGCGAGCAGGCGATGCCGATTTCAAGCAATTACTACGAAATAGGCTGGCATCTTGGCCCATCAACAATCCCGTTTCAACGGTGGGATCAACAATCCAAGTTTGTCTTTGGCTGGTCTTCGTTGTTTTCTTATTTGGTAAGGCATGGAGAATTGCTTTTTTCCATCCTTTTGACAAGCTACTGCAAGCCATACAAGCATTCATGGGTTGATTCTTCGAGCTGCCATGGAGAACAGTTGATGGGAAGACAGAACTCTTAACGATGTTGTATCCGGATATAGTTTTCTATTTTTCGTTATAACTTCGCTCTTTATAGTCGGCTGTAATGTGGGGAATGTTTTACCACTATTGTATCATGCAATATTTTTTTTATTTTTCTTTATATGTTTGGTCTTTAGTCGGTTGTATCATACTTGTATCATGCCATGTTTTTAAACAAAATTGTGATCACATTCTGTCGGGATTTCGAGTCAATCACTACGGGTGATACAAGTCTCGCTGCCACGAAGCCGTCTGGTCAACAGGGCGGTGATGGTGACTAGTCTCTTATTGGCACTGCAGGGCCCCGGCTAGTGATGTAGAAGTTGGGGTAACCAATGATTCCAACAAGAGATGGTGCACATTTCTTCCACATACTCATTAATTCTTTGATTGAATTGGTCGCTAGCTATAGTTCAGTCCATATCTCTTTGTACCATGTAATATCTTTATTCTTTAGTCGGTTGTATCACTCTGCTATTTGATTCCTCTGGACCACTTTATCAGTATGTATCACGTCATTTTTTCTATTTTTCTTTATAACTTTGCTCTTAAGCAACCAAGACGCTAGCTCAGGTGACAGTTAGACCAACTGATTCACCCTTTTGGAAAGGACTGATGAAAGTTATGTCGGCCTTTTTCCATAGAACTAAGTTCTTAGTTGGTAATGGTGCTTCCACAAGATTCTGGGAGGATACATGGTTGGGAGAGACGCCCCTAGCCATTCAATATCCTTCTCTTTACAACATTGCTCAACGTAAAGAAGATTACGTTGCATCAGTGTTACAGTCAACTCATCTTAATATTCAATTCCGAAGGGCGCTGGTTGGACACCGTTGGGAAGCCTGGCTCCATTTGGTCAGAAGACTGATGGATGTTCAGTTGTCTCAGCAGGCAGACCGTATTCATTGGAAACTAACTAAGAACGGGACGTTCTCGGTGAAATCGATGTATTTAGATTTAATCAACTCGGTGCCTATCCCTAGGTCTGATCACATTTGGAAGGTCAAAATTCTCTTACGAATTAAAGTGTTTATGTGGTTTGTTCATAAACAAGTAATTCTCACTAAGGATAATCTAGCCAAACGCAACTGGAATGGGTCTTTGCGGTGTAGTTTTTGCGACAAGGATGAATCAATTCAACACCTCTTTCTTGATTGTCCTATGGCTAAAGTTTTATGGCGTTCGGTCCATATAGCTTTTAATATTACGCCACCTACTAGTATTACCATGTTATTCGGAACGTGGTTGAATGGAGTCGTGAAAGAATTAGCGAGCCATATTCGTGTGGGTGTTTGTGCGTTACTATGGGCTATATGGAATTGCAGGAATGACTTGGTTTTTAACAGATCATCAAATGTTCATTTTTTGCAGGTTATTCACAGGGCCACTGCTATGATCCGTACGTGGTCGCTACTCACTCCGATAGATGCCAGGGAGCGTTTGGTTACTGGGTCTATCCGTTGGGAGATGGTAGCTCGGGTTATCTTCAACCGGTTTGGATGGCGGTCATGTAATAGGATAGGAGTTTAGGTCCTGTTTACATTAACGCATCCGAATGTGGTGTCCTTGCGTTTTGTTCTAGCTCACTTTGAGCACTTTGTAATTTCGTTCCGCATACTTGGAGACCTTGACCTTGCTTATTAATAAGATGGCCGCATGCATCATTTTGATGCAGAGGCCGGGGAATACCCCCTTTTCTAAAAAAAAAAAAACTTTGCTCTTAAGTTAGTTGGCTGTATCATACAACTATTTGATTTGTGGCCATTGCTTCAATACGCCCTTTTTTGTTATCTCAACAGACCTGAGTGGAATTGGACACTATCAGTACAAAGCTCTTTCCCTGTCAACAGCAACAGGGGAGTGACAGTCACTGCTCTCTTATTGGCATGCCAGCTGGTCACAGCCAGTAATTCCACTTATAATTCTGGGAGTGTATTGCTGGCTACCTACAGTCTACCTAGTCCATATCAAACCGTGGATCACTGCTAGGCATACGACATTATGTGTATGATTCTGTACGACGGTGCAAATCAAACTGTCCATGCATACACCACTGGATTGGTCGGTGTACAGTGATCATACACGGCAAACTATCATACATACAGTAATTTCCTTGCCTGTTTATTCCATAAAAATTAAACTTGAGTTTGTGAGGGGAATCATTTCCCATCCAATCAAATATGAAGTATTTGAGTTGGCGAACTATATAATTTTCCATCAGCTTGCACACTAGGACATCCACAATAATAGAATGGTTGAATCTCTCCATTCAGGATCTCATGGACGGCAGATCAGAGATAATTATGCAATGGTTGCACACTAACAAATTTGGCTATTTCTTTTATTAGTAAATGGCACGTACAATACATGATTTTTTAATGAAGTATATGAACACTTGTAATTAAACTTGATCAAACTTTGCACTGTTTGGCTTAAGAAAATATGTATACGCCTTCTTTTTAAGCACGGAGCAAATACAACATTCCTATAAAAAACAGAGCCTCTACTAGCAATATACTTAGACTTGGTAATTTTTTCTCAAAACAACTTGGCTTTGTCCGTGTCTATTTTGGAGCAAAATATTTAGACTCCATGTAGCAATTCTTTGGATTCATGTATGCGGGTGGAACAAAGGTTTCAGAGGTGAAAATACAGTCTCTAATATTGCACCAGAAATCTCTTCAGATATTCTATTCTATTTAATTTTTTGTACAATACAAATTTTGCCGGTCCTGGGATCATTCGAGCTCTGGAGGCATAATCAATTTTGTCCATCAAGAGCTCCGCTACGTTTCACCGGAGGGAGAGAACAAAACACAATATATTCGGGCAATCCGCTTTCTGAACATAAGAGAAAAGAAGATGCCAGTCATGGAACTAAAGATACACAATACAGGAATGACTTTGGTCCAAGTGGTGTCACGCACCCAGCAACACAACAGCATACGCATCAGATGCTTTCAGATGTATATTTTGGTGCTCCTCAATTTCCTGTTACAGCCAAGTGAAACCTGATGCAAAAGGTTCCTAAGGCCGTGCTTGGTATGGATGTAACTGAATACAGGTGTAGTTTATTTACAGGTGTAACTTACTGGCCAAGAGCTATTTCCGGCCGGAAAGCAAAACGACGGGCGGAGGTTTCTAAGTTTTACAGGGGTATTTGAAATTAAAACGATAAACCAAACAGAGCCTAACACTAACTGAATTTCAACCATTTTAGCCTGAAACTAAATGAATAATCGATAACTTTACAACTAGATGTTACACATGGCAATTCCCTGTGCTAAAATTAACTCAAGAAAAAGCTGGCAAATGTTTCAGCGGTATACATATGTCTTCCTTCATTTAGACGCGTGCAATCTGAAACCAAAGCACACAGCTGAAGAAGAACCCCTTTCTTACAAACTGATTAATGGGATCCCTTGGTTAATTCACAAGGCCCCATCGAACCTCTTGAGGCAAAGAGGCACTTGAAACTTTTTGGTTCAGACTTCCAGCCAAAGAAACAGTAAGTATTTGAACAGCACACTTAACTGATAAAAGGAGAACATCTCTTTTGTGCATGCTGAACAAAGAGGCTAGAAACCTACCGATTACAGCACAAATAAGCAAAATATAGTGCATTTTTTCTGAATGGGAAAATGTAACACATATTCATCCACTGTAAATATTAAACAGCAAACTGAAAAACAAACTAACTGCAAAAGCTTGAGTAAAATCCTCCTACAATGTTCTCAATACTCAAGGTTGAAACTAACAGAAAAAAACATTGACACTCCTTCCACCATGAAAATCACCTATCCAAGCTGCAGAAGGTCTGATATTTTCTCAGAAGAAGCTGGTAGAGCAGCAAGCAGTAGTTGCAGATTGACGATCATTGGCCATTGGAACTGAACATGCTTGGGTACACCCAGAAGGCATGCATATTTTTGTACCAGTTTCTCTTGCAGGAAAGATTGGGGTTGGTGGAAGGATCCCACGCAGCGTCTGCCTCGTCACCCAAGCCATGTACAATCCAAGGCTGAGAGTAATGGGAGTAGTACAGCCGGTTACTCCGCCCTCCCCATTGTTCCGGGCTCAAGCAAGAAAACGATGGGCTCCTCAAATCAGGACTTACAAAGAGTGCTGAGTTGTCCAGCTTCTTCACCTCCAACCATTTTGCAGGTCTGGTCAACATGTCAAGACGGTAGGTTTTATAGAGGACTGGTGCTTCAGATGACAACAAGCCAATATAATCACCAACGATGAGAAGCATGTCACCACAGACCACTAGCCATGGGCTTTGTAGGCATGTGGCCATGCCTTCCCAAAACCTGCTGGTTGTTATGTGCTGCAGGCTGTTAGAGATTAATCCAAACTACGTATTAGAGTTGGAGACGTGGCTTGCATGCCAACGTGAGTGTCAAGTACTAGGAGTCCTAGTTTGAATCAGTTTTGGATTGCTAGGTTAGCTAGTTTCAGGTCGGTTTGGCCCCATATATATATGTGGTCATATACGTTGTAAAGAGTACCAGAAATAGAGGAATAAAGGATCAGGAGCGACACGCCCCTGTTGCTATAATCAAGCCTGTCTGGTGCCTTGTGTTCTTGCGTGAATTTCTAGCCGACGACTTCGTAGGTATACGCGTGTATTCCGGCCGGAGGGAGTCGATCCAGGGGCTTGGTACAGCTTCGTACGTGTGTGCGCAGTGGAAGGCTGGTGTCAAGGACGAGGCTATTCCAACAATTGGTATCAGAGCAAGGTTCAAGATCGTTAGGTGAGCGCTGTGACTGCGTGGAGCGACGATCAAGATCATGGCTGAAAAAGGAGGAAGCGTGTTTGTCCAATACCCGATGCTGACGAAGAGCAACTACTCGATTTGGGCAATCAAGATGAAGGCGTTGATGTGCGCACAAGGAGTTTGGGATGCGGTGGTGCCGGCGGTCTCCGACAAGGTGGACGACACGATGGATCAGAAGGCGTTGACGGCTATCTATCAAAGTATCCCAGATGATGTGTTTGCCTTCATAGCTGAGAAGACGACATCACATGAAGCTTGGGAGGCGATAAAGACGAATCGTCTTGGGGACGATCGCATCAAGGAGGCGAGGTTGCAAACCCTCAAGTCTGAGTTCGAGAGGCTCAAGATGAAGGACACGGAAACAATCGATGATTTTGCTCTCCGGATGACCACCATCACCAATGGGATACGAGGGCTTGGTGAAAAATTCGAGGAGACAACTGCCGTCAAGAAAATCCTCCGAGCTGTTCCGTCAAAGTTTCTCCAGATTGCATCTGCCATAGAGCAGTTTGGCGATTTCAAAACGATGACTATGGAGGAAGTCACGGGGAGGTTGAAGGTTCATGAGGAACGACTGCGCGGCTATGTCCATGATGACCAAGACGGCGAACAACTTTTGTTGACAAGAGCGGAGTGGAGAGCAAGAGAGCGTCGTCGTGATAAATCCAAGGACAAGTGCTTCAATTGCCAAGACCTAGGACGTCATGCTTATGAGTGTCCCGAAAAGAAGAAGGGTCAGAAGAAGAAAAATCAGGCGGATTGCAATCTCATCCAGGATGATGACGATGATCCGAGATTGTTCTAAAAGAAAAAAGGAAAAAGAAACAAAAGAAAAAAAAGAAAAAAAGAAAAAAAAGAAAAAAAGTGTCATCGTGTTTCCTGTCGTCTAGTCAAAGCAGTAACAGGTTGAAGCAATGTGCACGGTGTTCCGTGAGTCAAGTCCATGTCCTCGTGGAGCGTCCTGGTTGCGGCCAGTGTGGATTCGGTGTGATGCCGAAGGCGGACGATGGTATGTGAAGCCATCGTAAAGCGAGCAGGTGTGCGAGCAATGGAGAGTGGATCTATTGCAGGCAAGTACAAGGAGTATGGTGCGAACCGAGTGCACGGCAGCAGCCAAGCAATGGCGGTGGCACAACATGGCAGAGCAAGGAGGCGCACTGCATGTTTCCAGGCGGGTCATACTTAGCGTACAGACATGACATATTTAGTCGAGTCGTAGATATGGTAAGTTTGGATTAGGGAGAGATTGTTAGAGATTAATCCAAACTACATATTAGAGTTGGAGACCTGGCTTACATGCCAACGTGAGTGTCAAGTACTAGGAGTCCTAGTTTGAATCAGTTTTGGATTGCTAGGTTAGCTAGTTTCAGGTCGGTTTGGCCCCATATATATATATGTGGTCATATACGTTGTAAAGAGTACCAGAAATAGAGGAATAAAGGATCAGGAGCGACACGCCCCTGTTGCTATAATTAAGCCTGTCTGGTGCCTTGTGTTCTTGCGTGAATTTCTAGCCGACGACTTCGTACGTATACGCGTGTATTCCGGCCGGAGGGAGTCGATCCAGGGGCTTGGTACAGCTTCGTACGTGTGTGCGCAGTGGAAGGCTGGTGTCAAGGACGAGGCTATTCCAACACAGGCTGGGGGGCCAACTTCAGAATGTAGATACTTTGATCACAACCCATGGCAATGAACTGGCCATCGAATTCCACCATTTGAACTATGCATGAACGGGAAATCTTGAGTTGATACCAAGAGTCACTTCCAACCGGCCAATTAAAAAAGAAGTTATGGGTGCTGACAGATGGCAGTTGGGTGATGCAGGGGGAGATGTCATGGTGCCACAGTAGTAGAACTCAAGGTCACCATTCAGTGGGAGACATGGAGGTGAAATCTCGGCACCAGTGAAGACATCAACAACAAGAAAATTTCCTTTGAGGCAGCATATGAGATGCCCATAGGAAACACCAACAAGTTGCATGTTCTGAAAAGTTTCTTGAGGAATCTGGCAGCAAAGCGCTCTGTCCTGGTTGGCTAGATCAATGAACTTACATGTGCGTAGCTCATGACGGCCATTGATAGAAGGGAGATGTGGAGCTTGGGCAATAACATTGGGTAGGACGAGGAAGGGTGGAAATACGGCATAGAAGGTTGATTTGGTTGGGTATGACGAGAAAGCATCACGCCAAGAACGACATGTGCTAACAAATGCAGTTAGGTCAATAAATGATCCCAATAAAGGAAGGATGGAATGAAGCAGGTCTACTGGAAGGTCAATCCAACCCTGGAGCCCCGACAGAGCAGAGGGAGTAGACCCAGAGAAGTAAGACAATTTGCTCGGGCTATGTATCATGGTGAACTCTCTACAAAACAAGATAAATGACAAGTTAGAAAAACAAATACGAGTTGATTAAGAAATGAAAAATGTAGGTAGCATGCCAAGACCAGGGATAAGCATGTTCTTATAATAAATCTGTATCTTGTATACACAAAACAGAGCAACTGCGGTTCTAGCAACACGAGCGGCAACGCAGATATGCTAAAAAAATTCTTGTGTAGTTGAAAGACTTGGGCAGTTATTTATCCCCCTGTCCACTTGAAGACTCAAACTAATTTCTGCATGGACAACTCAAACTTTATCCCGTATATGACTTTACATAGTTGCATGTTAAAAAATTGTCAAAACACTTGGACAGATGAGGCATTTGTTTCTCCGCGGAGTCAGAGTTATACCAGAACAAAGAAAATGAACTTCCTTTGCAAATGCTTCCCTGAGGTTAAAACTTCTTCATGACAGTAAGATGATACTAGGATGGTGCCACGAATATCCAACAAGTGCAGTCCTAGCCATGATGATGCCAATACATATGGCAGCAGTACGGATAAATTCTTCTAAGGTAATTGATGAGTCAGCCACTTTGGCAGTTGTAATCCTCTTGTCCAGGTTTGCAGACCACCAAATAAAGCACACAGTTAGGTTGACGTGCATCGACGATAGATATATCCATCCCGTTGCATCTAGGGTTCTAACACTTCTTTTAGGGGATCTAGGGTTCTAACATCATCATATATTGTGTAGTGGGCACACGGCTGTCACAATTAATGGTGTGATGGGCAAATTTTTTCGCAACAAGCGGGGACTAAGGCAGGGAGACCCGAGCTCCCCGCTGATTTTCAACTTTGTTGCCGATACCTTGGCGGCAATGATCAATCGCGCGCGGGCAGCGTGCCACATTAAAGGTTTGGTCCCTCACCTCATTCCTGGAGGAGTGACCCACCTCCAATACGCGGACGATACGATGCTGCTGTTCGAGCCAAATGATCTCAGCATTGCTTCAGTTAAACTTCTCCTTCTCGCTTTCGAGATTCTCTCGGGTCTCAAGATCAATTTTCTGAAAAGCGAAGTGATCACTATAGGGATGGATGATCACGTGAGTGCTAGGATTGCTAACCTGCTGAACTGTAAACGTGGGCGCCTCCCGATCAAATACCTGGGACTGCCCATCTCGGCCAAAGGTTTAACCATAGCGGAATGGGAGCCGCTTTATGGAAAAGTAGCCAACAGGGTCAGCCCATGGAGGGGAAGATTCATGTCCTCGGCGACAAGGCTCATTTTGACTAACTCGAGTCTTTCCTCCCTTCCAATCTTCACTATGGGGATGTATCTGTTGGCCGATGGTGTTCATGCCAAACTTGACACACCCTGGTCTCGATTCTTTTGGGAAGGAGTTGGAACCAAACGCAAATACCATCTAGTTAAATGGGCGGCTGTTTGCCGTCCTAAAAAGGTTGGAGGATTAGGAGTCACAAATTCTAAACTCATGAATGTGGCTTTATTAGCCAAATGGTGGTGGCGGCTAGCACATAACGAGTCGGGACTCTGGGCCAAATATTTCCTTGACGGTAACGTTTTCAAGGCCCAAACCAATGGATTTGCCTTCTGAAAGGGGATCCAAGCAGTTCGCCCTGCCTTTACGCTAGGTGCCCAGTTCGGCGTCAACAATGGCGAATCCACGCGTTTCTGGCTCGATCATTGGTGGGATAGTGAACCACTTAGGTAGTCACACCCAGACCTTTATCACCTTGCCACGGACACCAATATTTTGGTCGCCGATGCCCTTAGAGTCCAGCCGCCCGCGATCGTTTTCATCAGAGCCTTGGGGCCGAGCGAGGCCGCACGCTGGGACACCCTAGTTGCGGCCTGGGGAGATCAAAGACTATCCAATGAGACCGACTCCATAACTTGGAAACTCACTGCATCTAAACAATTCTCGGTTAAGTCCCTTTACGACCGAACGACACATGCTGGATATGGCCAGGGGGCTATGGAAGGCGGGTTTGCCGCTAAAAATTAAGATTTTCATGTGGCAGCTTGTACGGAATCGCTTACCGACTTCGGATAACGTGGCAAAACGCAACGGGCCAGCAGATGGCACCTGTACTGTTTGCGGATTAGGGGAAAACGCAAATCATGTCTTCTTTGGATGCGCGATGGCCAAATTTGCCTGGAGCGCAGTCCGTGAGACGTTCTCGCAAAACTGGAACCCACAATCAAGCACTGAGCTCTTCTCTATTCTTAAGGCTCAAAAAGGGACCAATGCACGAATTCTTTGGAGATGCGTTGGGGCGCTGTTATGGTCTCTTTGGACGACTAGGAACAAGATCACAATCGAACACAAGTTCCCGAATCATCCAGCTGATATCTTTTTCAAATGTCACTTATTCTTACAGGTTTGGATGCCGTTGGGGAAAACGCATGACGAACCTCGCATGAACGCAACGATGGCGCAGATCAGGACGGTGATGATGAAGGCGCGACAAGCCTGAGGCACGCATCACTGGCGATCTACCTATCTGATGGTTTTTGGCCCCAATGCCCTCGCACTGTTCTCTGCATTATCTTTCTTGGGGTGCTTTGTGTTGCAAGCTACTAAGTGATCGAGAACTTTATTTTGGGTCTGTAATACTGTTTTAAACTATGTGTCGAATGCTGCCAGTGTGGCTTTATTAATTTAAAGCCGGACGCTCCTAGTGTCTACGTTCTAAAAAAACATCAGCATATATCCCTCGGAGGAGAATACAGTAAAAGTCTAACCTAACAATGGTGTGCAGAACGATCGCGTAATGGCGGATATACTCCATAAAAAATGATTTTGCCATTACGTGATCACCCGATTAATGGTGATCCCAGGAGAATACAGTAAAAGTCTAACCTAACAATGGAGTAGAATACTAACCTACCACAACGCAGAAACAGGAGAGATGGATCGACACAAAGCGAAAGGAAGCTAGGGTTCAGGGAGGGGGATGGATCGACCTTGTAGACGAGGATGGGCTCTACACGGGCTTCTTTCGGCTTCCCGAACTTTTGTGTTCGGCCCGGCTGAAAAACAGAGCAAGACTGAACAGCGCTCCCCACCATAAAAAAAATTCCTCAAATCCTCAAAAGAAAAGAAAAAACGACCCTGCTAACTCCCCTCCAGAAAAAGAAACAGAGGCAAATATTTTGAATTGGATACTTTTTTTGCCAGCAAATGTTAATTTAGACATGGATTTTTCCCATCTCTATATTGGAGCATATCAGTGTCCATGTAGCAATTCTTTTTTCGCCAGCAAATGTTTATTTAGACATGGAAATTGCAGTTTTACTATCGCGACACGAATCTCCTCGGATTTACTCTTTTGTATATATATCACGACTTTTTTCATCCTGGGATCACTCGAGCTCGGGAAACAAAATCATTTTTTATGTCAGCACACACCGTCATAGGAAGAGCAAACACAGTGTTCTCTCTGACCATGCGGAACAGAACAGGCAGGTCATGGAACTGGGGATACACAACACAGGAGGGGGCTCCGGTCCAAGAGTCAAACATGAAGCGTGTATCAAAAAGTTAAAATTTTGATAGGAGATGAACTTTTTGCACATGCAAATAATATGCTAACCTATAACCTGTCAGTTCAAGCACAGACAGCAGCAGTAACCATCTGCTTCAATGCCAAAGTTAAAGCAGACACGAAGCCTAGCTTGAATATCACCCATCTAGTCTGAAACTAAATGCATCTGTCAACAACTTATGTCCCATGTTCAGATGTTCCATCACCAACCTGGCTTCTCTGTGCTGAAAGGAACAAAACACGTAGCAAATATTCCTACACTCAAGAACAAACCAAGACGTTCAGGTGCATTTTTCAGTAGTCATGCACCTGAAGAAGAAGAATCCGTTGATAACACTTATAACTGCAAACATTTCAGTGCGCCTGCCACAGTCAACATCTCCTACACTGACTGCAAAAGAGCCGTTGTTCTCTTCTCTGCTCGAACATCAATTTTTTGCAAAAGCTAATGGAGTGACCTTAAATATAAGCATAATTTCCATGCATGCTGAACTAAGAGGCTACAAATTCACCACGACATCGTTATACCACAAATATATCCAACATACAAAGGTACAGTACCTGTTGGATCTTACCTACATAAAGTCGACATGTCCTACAGAGGGGAGCTGCTACGGTGAGCAGTAATAGCCATGCATCAAGGCCATCGATCATCACATACATGAATAGAACATACTGGGCACAACCCATGTAGGTTGCATCATACTGCTACGGTTTATGGGAATGAAGACTTTTGGATTGGAGGCATCTCCCTCCAGCGGCTGGCCCAACTCAAATGCGATCCACTCTTTCCTATTACAGCAGTATATGCAGTTGCTTCTCCCTCCCCATTTCTCTGGGTTCATGCAACACAAGGGCTGGATTCTCTCATCGATACTGATGATTGATGAAGATCGCCCAGTTTTCTAGCTTCTCCACCTTTACCCACCTTGCAGGTTCAGTTGATAAGTCCAGTCGGAAAGCTTCAAAGGTGTCCCCTGTTGATGGAGAATGTTTCTGACAACCGACCATGAGAAGCATGTCACCACACGCGACAAGCCACGGTTGCTTAAGATGCCATTTGTTGGTCATGCTTCTATCCAGATCAACTGCTATTTTCTGTATGCGTATCTGGGGTTCCAAGTGCACGATATAAAGCATGCGATCATGATCCATGCCAAAGACCTGGTCTTTGAAGACCACGAGCTTCTTAATTGTTCCATTGCGAGGAGAACGTCTCAACCAAGAGTCACTACCAACACGCCAAAAGAAATTGTGGCACCCAGAATTGACGAGGAGATACGAGTTGGGTGACGAAAGAGGAGCCGTGAAGCCAGCATAGTGGAGGAAAATGTATCCGTTGACCGGGAGCTGTGGAGCTGAGACACTGACGCCTGTGAAGACATCAACAACAAGACATGATTGTTGTTGGTTGGCCAAGATGAGATGGCCATAGGAAACACTCCCCAAAGAATAACCATCAAGCAAACCCGGCAGGGATTTTCTGTCACCAAAACAAGCAAATTGGGGGATCTTATGACACATGTAGGTGTCTTTGTTGGCAAGATCAGTAACATAGCATGAGCGTTTAGGAACGAGGCTGTTGATCAATGGGCGAGGACGAGCAGAGCACACCGGGACATCAGGCTGGAGGAGGAGAGGTGGCAACAATGTCGATTTGGAGGGATAGGAGAAGAAGGAAGCACGCCAAGAGGGGCAGGTGGCAGCGAAAGCAAGAAGATCAGGGAAGGATCCCAACCGACCAACAATGGAGTGAAGCAGGCCATCTGGGAGGTCTGCCCAACCTTGAAGCCCGGACATAGCTGAGATGGTAGAAACAAACACAGCAGGCCTCGGTGTTACAGGTGATCGCAGCTTCTCTGAAACAAATTATGAATCAAAGGAAAAATATTAGAAGAATTAATTGTATATTTAAAAAGGTTGCGAACAGAGAAGCAACAAGTGCCAAGGAAAATTGGCTAGTGCATGTGTGTTTCCTGAGATGCTTGCCATGAGCACAGATAACAAATATGCGCTCGGATAAAAACATAAAAGACACTAGTGACACAGTAATACAGCAAGGGGTTGGATCCCTAGGGACAGTGTAAACCAGTCTCCTGCTTTGAAAACATCAGTAATTACTCCAGGCAGACGTAAATAAATCAGATCAAACCAAAAGCTCCATAAGCCGCGGGTCCCTTCTCATGGAAGCATGAAAAATGTTGTCGTACGATCATATGTGCTTTACATGACAATAAATGTGTGATACTGACACACATACCCAGATAAGGAATTTGATTATTCGATTGATTTGAGAAAATAGTCATGTCATGATGCTTTCCAGTAGTTAATGAAAACTTCTTTTGGCATGTTTACTACCTTTAGACGTCTATAAAGAAGTGTTTAAAACTTGGAAAACAAACACTAATGACACAATCAAGAGATTGGATTCACATGGACTAGTCTGCTGCTGACAATTACATCGATAATCAAATGTCGTAAATATTTGTAGCATTGCCTCAGTCTGTACTAGTGAAAGTGCCGTGTCCTTGAAATGAAATGTCAGTGGTTACTTCAATGTGAATACTATCATACGCTAATCAGTTCAATGTGAATACTATCATCACATGGGACCATAAATTCCATTCAGCCGTGATTGTTGTCAGATGGGAGCGTGTGCGTGACTGTTGTGTTATTATGTGAGAAATTAACAAAACAGTGCAAGACAAAATGGAACAATCTCTTGCTCAAAAGAACTTGTTTGTAAAAGCTAACCCCATCTGTGTTTCAGAACATTATACTGAAAGGGGCGGCAGATGGTTCGACATTTCTCCCAAAGAAAACAGGAGCCTCTGTTGGTAACAACGTCCAACAAACAGATACACATAAATGTTAGGGTTCTTTGATTTGGGTAACCTGAATCCCCTTTGCCATCTGCAGATCGTGGGCTCAGTTTAATTTCAGTCTAGGGTTCTACGACTTGGTAGTGCATCCAGATCTCTTACAACAAAAAAGCAAGTGGGAATCTGATCTATCAATCAAGATTACCGAAGTAGCAACGTGTTTTGAATCTATGTATCAAGATTACCGAAATAGCAACGATTTGCACGACGGAGATGGCCAAAGTAAACAGGAGAAACCACTGAGAGAGAGAGAGAGAGACCTCTGGCGGGCGGCGTGGAGACGATGGTGCGGTGGGCGGCGCCAGCGTCTTCTCTTCTCTGGCGGGCGGCGGCTGGATTCCCCTTCGCCGCCGCTCCCAGAAACCTCTCTCTCCTTTTTTTTTCTTGAGATGGGAACCTCTCTCTCCCTCGCCAAAGAGGGAGGGTCGTGGCCTCGTGGGGTGTTGTGGCCCAACATGAAAATGGGCCAGAAAAAGGTAAGAAGTGTTTTTTTCCCTCTGGGTTGAAAGCTTCTTGGGGCAAACGCAACACTTCTGGCTCCGTGGGGTGTTGGAACAATCATCGAATGCTCAGATGCAAATGCAAACAAGAAAATATGAAGATTGAGACTACGACTTCAAATGATCTGGATGTAGTTTTCAGTTTTACCTAGTAAGTAGGATCCTGTTTTATTCTAAAAATTTACGCTTGTATTTTTCTCTGAAAACATTTAGAACTTTGGCTCACCCCCATCTCGCCAAAATGTATTTTGAATCCTCCGAAAACAAACTGTAGAAAGTCTCCTGTAGGAACCATCCGATACACAAGATGGATTTTTTTTGCCGTGCCCGGAACCAGGATCACTCGAGCTCTAGAGCCAAAAGCAATTTTGGAAGGAGCTCTGCCTAAGTTTCGTTCATACTAAATATACTGAAGAGAACAAAACACTTGCCGCAAAAGATAGAGATGAGAGTTCTCATCAAAGTGTCATTCAGCAACGCAGCAACATAAGAGTCCAGGCGAACCTGATGCTATTAGGGGTATAGTTCAGATTCCTGACCAAAGTAAAATTGATGTGCAAGCAATTCTGATTTTCCATTCCAAATAGTGCCGACATGCGACAGTTTTTGTGGTTCGTTAGGGCATCTCCAGCCGTTCGGCCCCCCAGGGCGCCTAAATAGAGCGGCCTGGGGGCGTGCCGGCGCTAGTTCGGTCCCTGGAGACGACCTAGCTCCCAGTCACGCCCCGAAGCGCCGGCCCTACACTAGTAGAAAACAGGGCTTTGGTCCAGGCCTGTCCAGCTCATTAGCCCCGGTTCAATCAAGAACCGGGTCCAATGGGGGCACTGGACCCGGTTCGTGAGCCTAGGGGGCCGGCCGGGCCACGTGAGCCATTGGTCCCGGTTCGTCTGGACCTTTTGGTCCCGGTTGGAGCGACGAACCGGGACCAATGGGTCTTGCTCCTGGCCCACCACCATTGGTCCCGGTTGGTGACATGAACCGGGACCAAAGGCACCCCTTTAGCCCCGGTTTGTAGCACCAACCGGGACCAATGAGGTGCCTATATATACCCCCTCGCGCAAGAGCAGAGCACACTGCTCTGTTTTTTTTTCTGGCCGAGTGGGAGAGGGGTTAGTGGTGCTCTAGATCACCTCCTATGCACACAACGTGTTTGATGGAATGCCCGAGCCACAGTAGTTAAGCTTTTCTCCTCTCGAAGCTCTAATTTCTCCGAGATTTGTCTAGGTTTAGCGGTCCGTCACGTCCCGTCCCCGTCTTCGCCGCCGTCGATCGCCCCCGCCGATCTCGTCACCGGCACCACCGTGGTGAGCCTCTTGTTATGTCCATGCTTTTCTTACTTTTATTATTGCTTGTTATTATTGCTTTAGATAGATATTTGTCTAATTTTCTTACGTTTATTATTGCTTGTTATTATATAGTGCGATGGTTTTGATATCCGCCCACGTGGGCCCTCGTCCTGTCTACGATTCGGATGTGGTATATTAATTATGCCGACTAACCTGACATGCATAGATGTTTTATTATGTCTAGGAGGTAGTTGAACCGGAAATTCCAACCGACCCTCTTGTGGAGAGGTTAAATTTAGTTGAAGAGGAAAACATTTCCTTAAAGAAAAAATTAGAAAAAATGGAGGAGGAGAAGATGGAATTGGAGTTGCATGTTGCGGAAGTCGTCGATGATCACAAGATCAAGATGGACCTATTGTCGAGAGGTTAAATTTAGTTGAAGAAGAAAACAAATTCTTGAAGGAAAAAATAAAAAAAATTGAGGACGAGAAGATGATATTGGAGTTGCATATTGCGGATGTCGTCGATGATCACAAGATCAAGATGGATGCAATGCGGTTGAAGATTAGAAAGATTAGAAAATATGCCATTCATACCGAGGCTTGGTATCATTATGCCGTTGGATCAATTGTTACCTTGGTTGCGATTATGATCGCATTTGTTTTCGCATTGAAATGTTTTACATAGTTTCGATGTGTATGGAGAGCTATATTTTGTTAGATGAGAACTATATATGTATGTACTTTGGTTTTAATGTGATGATGAACTTCTATTAATTTGGTCACTTAATTATCTATTTATGATGTTCTGTAATGGTTTTTGACACACTTAATTATATATAATGCACGCAGATGAACCGGCAATGGATGTACGGTGACAAACACACCTCCGAGTACATTAAGGGCGTGCATGAGTTTCTAAATGCGGCTGAGGCAAACAAGCAGAATGGTTTTATGTGTTGTCCATGCACTAAATGTGGGAATACGATGTCTTACTCTAACTGGAAAATCCTTCACTCCCACCTGCTTTACAAGGGTTTCATGCCACACTATAATGTTTGGACGAGGCACGGAGAAATAGGGGTTATGATGGAAGACGGCGAAGAAGAAGAGTACGATGACAACTATGTGCCCCCTGAATACGGTGATGCTGCAATGGGGGGAGCTGGTGAAGATCAAGAGGAACCAGACGATGTGCCCAATGATGCTGCAACGGGTGAAGCTGCTGAAGATCAAGAGGAACCAAATGATGATCTCCGCCGGGTCATTGTCGATGCAAGGACACAATGCGAAAGTCAAAAGGAGAAGCTGAAGTTCGATCGCATGTTAGAGGATCACAAAAAAGGGTTGTACCCCAATTGCGAAGATGGCAACACAAAGCTCGGTACCGTACTGGAATTGCTGCAGTGGAAGGCAGAGAATGCTGTGGCTGACAAAGAATTTGAGAAGCTACTGAAAATATTGAAGAAGAAGCTTCCGAAGGATAACGAATTGCCCGACAGTACATACGCAGCAAAGAAGGTCGTATGCCCTCTAGGATTGGAGGTGCAGAAGATACATGCATGCCCTAATGACTGCATCCTCTACCGCGGTGCATACAAGGATCTGAACGCATGCCCGGTATGCGGTGCATTGCGGTATAAGATGAGACGAGATGACCCTGGTGATGTTGACGGCGAGCCCGCCAGGAAGAGGGTTCCTACGAAGGTGATGTGGTATGCTCCTATAATACCACGGTTGAAACGTTTGTTCAGAAACAGAGAGCATGCCAAGTTGATGCGATGGCACAGTGAGGACCGTAAGAAAGACGGGAAGTTGAGAGCATCCGCTGACGGGTTGCAGTGGAGAAAAATCGAGAGAAAGTACTGGAAGGACTTTTCAAAGGACCCAAGGAACGTATGGTTTGCTTTAAGCGCGGATGGCATTAATCCTTTCGGGGAGCAGAGCAGCAATCACAGCACCTGGCCCGTGACTCTATGTATGTATAACCTTCCTCCTTGGATGTGCATGAAGCGGAAGTTTGTTATGATGCCAGTTCTCATCCAAGGCCCTAAGCAACCCGGCAACGACATTGATGTGTACCTAAGGCCATTAGTTGAAGAACTTTTACAGCTGTGGAATGGAAACGGTGTACGTGCGTGGGATGAGCACAGACAGGAGGAATTTGACCTAAAGGCGTTGCTGTTCGTGACCATCAACGATTGGCCCGCTCTCAGTAACCTTTCAGGACAGACAAACAAATGATACCACGCATGCACGCACTGTTTAGATGACACTGAAAGTATATACCTGGACAAATGCAGGAAGAATGTGTACCTGGGCCATCGTCGATTTCTTCCGACCAACCATCAATGTCGAAAGAAAGGCAAGCATTTCAAAGGCGAGGCAGATCACCGGAAGAAGCCCGCCATGCGTACCGGTGATCACGTACATGCTATGGTCAATTATTTACACGTAATCTTTGGAAAGGGCCCCGGCGCACTAGCTGTTCCGAATGACGCTGAGGGACACGCACCCATGTGGAAGAAGAAATCTATATTTTGGGACCTACCCTACTGGAAAGACCTAGAGGTCCGCTCTTCAATCGACGTGATGCACGTGACGAAGAACCTTTGCGTGAACCTGCTAGGCTTCTTGGGCGTGTATGGAAAGACAAAAGATACAGCTGAGGCACGGGAGGACCTGCAACATTTGCACGAAAAAGACGGCACCCCTCCGAAGCAGTATGAAGGTCCTGCCAGCTATGCTCTTACGAAAGAAGAGAAAGAAATCTTCTTTGAATGCCTGCTCAGTATGAAGGTCCCAACTGGCTTCTCGTTGAATATAAAGGGAATAATAAATATGCCAGAGAAAAAGTTCCATAACCTGAAGTCTCATGACTGCCACGTGATTATGACGCAACTGCTTCCGGTTGCATTGAGGGGGCTTCTACCGGAAAACGTCCGATTAGCCATTGTGAAGCTATGTGCATTCCTCAATGCAATCTCTCAGAAGGTGATCGATCCAGAAATCGTACCAAGGCTAAGGAGTGATGTGGCGCAATGTCTTGTCAGTTTCGAGCTGGTGTTCCCACCATCCTTCTTCAATATCATGACACACGTCCTAGTTCATCTAGTCGACGAGATTGTCATTCCGGGGCCCGTATTTCTACACAATATGTTCCCCTTTGAGAGGTTCATGGGAGTCCTAAAGAAATATGTCCGTAACCGTGTTCGGCCAGAAGGAAGCATCTCCATGGGCCATCAAACAGAGGATGTCATCAGGTTTTGTGTTGACTTCATTCCTGGCCTTAATAAGATAGGTCTCCCTAAATCGCGGTACGATGAGAGACTGACTGGAAAAGGCACGCTTGGAAGGGACTCAATAATATGCAGGGACGAATATTCTTGGTCTCAAGCACACTACACAGTTCTACAGAACTCTACATTGGTGACCCCGTATGTCGATCAACACAAGAACAGTTTGCGCTCCAAACACCCGGAGCAGTGCGATGACTGGATTACATGTGAACACATCAGGACTTTCAGCAGTTGGTTGGAAACACGTCTCAGAGGTGACAACACTGTTTGTGATGAGTTGTACTTGTTGTCCAGGGGACCATCTTTGACTGTATGTAACACCCCAAATTTTTGATTTGGTTTTCCTTGCAAAATTTTGGCCTTTTTGAAAGGGGATTATTTGATCTTTTCTTTTGCCCTTCTAAAATCCCTTTTTGCCAAAGTTTGTGTGTCTTCTCAAGCTTGGTTTTTAGCCTTGAAGTTCTCCTCTTGTGTTTGGCTCAAGCACAAGTTGAGATTCAAGTGGAGTTGTTTGAGTTCACCACCTCTTGTTTTAAAATTCTCAAGTTTAGTCTTGGCCTATCCCCCCCCCCCCACAAAAAACTTCCTCTTGCCATGATCCCAACAGGAACAAACCTCTCCAAGACTCTCTTCACACCATGGGACAAGCATTTCATCAATTCCAGCAAGTTTGAACCTTATTGGGATTTGTTCTCCTATTTATTTCACTTCAAAAAAAATTCTGTCTTTTATAGTGGACCTTGGTGATTTACAAAGGAACCACCTTTCTCATCTATCTATTTGACTCCAAACCAACTCTCTTAGATAGTCCTTAGTACCCAAAACATAGATCCATCTTGTTTCACTGGTTCACAGTTCAAATTTTTCAAATTTCACCTGCTGCAAGTTTGGACCAGATTTGGAAAATTTGGTGAAATTCATATTTACCTTCATCCAAAACTTCTGTGAAAAATCATGCAGCCTCTAGATACATCAAGAGGCCACTCCACCAAAAATCAGATCCAGAGACATTGCAGAAATACTATAATTATTTCATCAAACACCTAGTCTACACTGAACTGTTAGCTGCTAACTGAAACTCTCGACAGTCGAACACTTCGTCAGTTTCGTCAGTTCCGACAGTCGACGGGTGCGGCGACAAAACGCGTCTGTGCTCCCTTGGCTCGACGCTGCACTGCAGCTCCTTCTTATCCACGCGCCGCACGGTCACTTGGCAGCTTCTGGGCGTCAGTGGCGCCCTGGCCCGACTGCGCCGGCGGCTGCCACGGCCACAACGCCGCCGTGGCGGCTGACAGACGCAACGCCGCAGCTCCACGCCGTTTTGCGCCGCCCAGACCACCCCAGCGCCCCGCGTGTCCTTCTCCACAGCCAGCGCACGCCTGGCACGCGCAGAGCGCCGTTTCTGCCGCCGACGTGCCGCACGACCGTTCCATCGGTGACAAATCGTAACACCACCTCTACTGCAAGGTTAAGCGCAGGAATGGAGCTTCTACAGACCATAAATGGTGCTCAAGCCCCTAGCCCCGCCGTCCGACCACTGCAGCGCCGTAATTAGCTCGCCGGACTTATCCGTTCGCGGCAGCCACCTCGAGCCGCCTATAAAATGCAGCCCCGAGCTCGTGCTCGAGCACACACGCCTCCACTACTTCCCTAGACCATGCCAAACCTCTGGAAGGGCCCCGAGAGGCTTTTCTTCCCCGGCTCCGGCCAGCTACCTCTGCCTCGGGCTCCAGCTCCGTTCACTCCGGTGAGGGCTCCTCCACCGCCGTGAGCTTGAACGTAATACCCTGGCGTCCACCTAGTCCTAACCCCCAGCCCAATTTCTCTCCAGAAACCTTCTCCGACGAGGTCCACGAACACCCGAGCCGCCGTCCGCCGGAGTTAAGCTCGCCGTCGACGTGGGACTCGCCGGCACCCAACTCCACCACCGTTCGACGCGGAAGATCACCGTGAAGCTATAGGTACCATTCCCCTCCCCTATCTCGCCGTGGATCGACGCCGGCGATCACCGCAGAGCCGTCGCCGGCGCGGCTCTGTTTCGTTTTTCAAACCTGACAGGTGGGGTCCCTCTGTCAGTCTCTCACATCCCCCGTCAAACCGTTTTATGCTGGCGTATTTACGCAAAGTACGTTTTCCCTCTGCGGGTGACGTACTGCGTACCGGTTCGTTCTGTCCTTTTCTGTTGTAGCCCCTGGATCTTTTCTGTTTCATTACAGATAGGTCCCTAGACAGAAACCTTAATATCTTTTAAACTAAAAGTGATTTTCAGTTGATTCTTTTTCTGTCCATCTTGGTTTTCTGTCTACTTTTTTGTCATATTTATGTGGAAATATTTTGAGCAACTTTATTTGCACGCGCGGTATTTATGTTAGTATGCATTTTGTTTGAATACATAGATACCGGAGGCCGTGACGGAGACGCGAATCACGCCGAGATAGACTCCGACTTTTCAGAACCAGGCAAGCATGTTTGAACTCTTGATATGATGAGTGTATTTCATGTTTGCTCGAGTAGCTCGTTCATAAGCATGATTATATGAGCATATGTGTATGACATATTTCATGCAAGCGATGCTTCGGGTGAGTCCCGAAGGAGAATGTTGAACCACCTCGATCATATGGTGATATGATGGGGTGGAATACTGGTATTGTTGGAGCATGCCAGTAGTTTGGTCAACTCAGTATCAACGGAGATCATGTCACGATTCCGTTCGACTCCTTTTCAGTACTATCATAGGCCGTCCGTTGGGATTACGGTCTAGTCGGTTGTAAGCCACTTTCCGAGTACACACCAAGTAGAGGGGCCGGGATGAGCGTTCCATGGCCCTGGATTAAAGCCCGTCATCCGGTCAGGGGGCATGGGTGTTTCCGGTTGGGACCGAGAGGGGGGCACCCCTTAGAGCGCGCATATATAAATTTGATCCCATGCTATTCGAGGTTGTAGCCTCCCCGTCTTAAAGTTTTCCGTGAATGTCGTCGCGGGTGATTCCGGACGACAGGATGTTAAATGGGTGTGTACTGGTTAGTTGGGTTTCTACTAAAACACCGTAGACGGGGCTAGCCCACGTGGCTAGTAAGACCCGTTGGCTATGAGTTATTAGTACAAGCTCTGCAGAGTTAAAATTCCTTCAGTAGCCATATTTATAGCCTAGGATCTATATTCATGTCAACCCGGTGACCGTCTCTAGTATATTCTTGTGAGTAGCCAAAACAGCGTTGTCATCAGGTTCATTTGGTAAATGAACTCACCACCATCCCTGTATTGATTTTTATTTTCCGAAGTATTTCATCATTATATCCTGTTATTTATAAGCCCTTTATGTGATGTCGCTTAGACGTCCGACTGTGGCATTCTTGTTATTTATTTTGTTATAAGCCCTTTATGTGATGTCGCTCAGACGTCCGACTGTGGCATTCTTTTTATTTATAAGCCCTTTATGTGATGTCGCTCAGACGTCCGACTGTGGCATTCTTTTTATTTATAAGCCCTTTATGTGATGTCGCTCAGACGTCCGACTGTGACATTCTTTTTATTTATAAGCCCTTTATGTGATGTCGCT
>LR738712.1:788748470-788760879 GCA_902687465.1 Secale cereale | reverse complement strand
ATTTATAAGCCCTGTATGTGATGTCGCTCAGACGTCCGACTGTGGCATTCTTTTTTATTTATAAGCCCTTTATGTGATGTCGCTCAGACGTCCGACTGTGGCATTCTTATATTTACAAGCCCTGTATGTGATGTCGCTCAGACGTCCGACGGAGGCATTCTGGTTACTTACTTTTGGTTATAAGCCCTTTATGTGGTGTCGCTCAGACGCCCGACTGTGGCCTGTTATCATTTATTATTTTCCTACGAGGCGTCACCCAGACCCTCGTTTGGTCCCGTTATTTTTATCTTTTGGATTTCGGGAGGATTACCGCCCGACTTCCAGTCTTTACTTTCAGTGCATTCATATTTTGTTCCGGTTGCATTTATGCTGGAATACGCATATGCATTCATGTTGACATTTGCTATATCTTAAGTCCAAACTGTCTTGCGAGTACATTCAAAGTACTCACCTGGCTTGTTGATTTGGCCAGATGTGGACGAAGGCGATCTCATGGATGAAGAGTTCGATAGCGAGTCCGACGCTTAGAGGAGTCCTAGTCAGTCCCTTGCGATCCTGGAGTTAATCACTGTTTTATAACCGCTTCCGCCTACCACCAAATAAATTCATCGGGTCTCACTCCGACACTCGATGAACTGTAAAATATTGGAGTCACACCACCCACTTCACTGTGACATATTCCACCGCCTTTTATTACGAGTCAGTAGTATGCCACCCTGCCTTGTGCCATATCCGCCTCTATGTAATATATTGGCGCGCTTGTAATAAAATCTGTTGAGCCATCCCTAGCTCAACCTTGTGCAATATTCATTGTACTGGAAATTCTGTATCAAGGAATTGTCTGCCAGCAGGAATATTATTCCTCGCCGGTTTAATAAAGCGACCGCTCTTCCGGTAATTATTTTACTGAAGGACCGGTGGCGACAACCTTGGTATCAGAGCCAGGCTGACTGTAGGAAGCCACTAGGTGCGCTCGCTAATCGGTTATTTGCGAAAAATCTGCTTTTGAGCATTTTTTTTACATCTGTAGCAATTTTCGGTTGGTCAGCATAAATTTATGGCCTGACTATTCGGAATTTTTGTCTACTTTTGTAGGTGGCCAGCAACGACTGTGATGTACAGGTGTTCGCCAACATTCCTGAGGGGTTTGTAAAGCTCCTCATCGCCATCACCAAAGTCGCAATCGGGCCATCCACACGTCCCGAATTTACACTCTACCGTCACAAGCTCAACGACAACGTGTGTATGCATCAGGCTGTGGTACACTTTAAAGGTGGGCGTTCTGAAGCGCGCCGCCTTCGATTTGTGGGTAGAGCCATGCCTACGGAGAGGCATGCTATGCAGATGGCTGCCCGTGAGGCGATAGCTCGTCTCCGGGACATTCTGCCTTCGATGAAGACTCGTCGCTTCCGTTATCTCCCATGCCACGTACCTTATACGTGCCACTATGCATTTGCATGTGCAAATGGGGAGCGTGACGAAGCCATTGAATCAATGGTTGAATACCTCAAGGCACTTGAGGCAGCCTTTGATAATCTGGTGGACGACCTGGTGGCCGCCCGTATGGAGATGGTCCAGAGTGGCTCCGCCAACCGGAGGGAGCTGCTCCATACCGCACCACCAATGACATTTGTCTCGTCCGCCGCCTCCTATACACCTTCCATCATGGCCACCGCTCGCCGTCTGCCTACCACTGAGGAGTTTGACCAAGTCATTGCTCCTACTCCAGTCAGAGCTGCACCGCCTGCTGCACCTGCTTCGACACCTCGTGCTCATACTCCATGCCTGGAGCCCATCAGTGAGGAGGAAGTTGAGTCTCCAGCGCCACTGGGCCTTACCCTCGGCAGGCCGAGGGAAGTCTTCAACATCTCCGATTAAGCGCGTGTTTTCGCGACGCGCCGCGCTCGCTTGTAATATTTGTGTGGTTTGTAAAATAGGTTGTTGGGAGTAGTCTGTTTGCGCATCATGTACGACCTTGGAGGATTGCACTAGTTTCTAATAACATGTCAGGATGTGTACACACACCCTGAGTGACGTATGTATAATTAGGATATGCGTGTAACATATGTACTAGCAGCCTTCTCCGTGCGCAATCGACCAGTTTATCTCAAAAATCTTTTTCGAGATCGTGTTTGATCGCCTTTGCAAAATCTTGGTTTATTTTGCTGCTCGGTTCTTCTCAGGTTTTCTGCTTTGTTACCCAGAATAAGAAATGACTCGTCCCTGGACACGTTCCATGCCAAGTCCGCCGGAGGAAAATTATGGCACGCAGACAAACTACAATTTCTCACAGGGGCAGTTAAGTCAGCAGGGCAGTGAGACAGCATTTTCTCAAGTATGCCGCCTTTACGAGCAAAGTCAGCAACGGCACCAAGAAATGATGAACCACGTCATTAACATGGGAAATCACCGCGAACCATACCCGCAGCACTCAAAGTTGTCTGAATTTCAGAAGACGCATCCGACAACATTTTCACACACAGACAAGCCTCTTGAGGCCGATGACTGGCTTCGAGACATTGAGAGGAAGTTAATTGTGGCACAATGCTCAGACCGCGAAAAAGTGTTGTATGCACCGCATTACCTCACAGGAGCAGCCGCGTCATGGTGGGAAAACTTTCTGCTTTATGCATCCCGACATAAATAATATCACCTGGGAAGATTTCAAGGAAGGCTTTCGTGGGGCGCACATCCCTAAGAGTATCATGAAAATCAAGAAAAGAGAATTTGATGATCTCAAGCAAAGAGGCATGACAGTATAGGAGTACAACAGTCAGTTTGCGCAGTTATCACGATATGCCAACGAAGAGCGAATGACAGAAAATAAAAAGATGGAGAAATTCCAGGACGGACTGGCACCAGCACTAAAGTGCCAGTTAGTCGTACACACTTTTCCAGATTTCAAGACACTGGTAGACAAAGCTATTACACTGGAAAATGAACGTCACAGTCTGGAGGATATTCGCAAAAGGAAAAGGGATCAGACCAACCAGCCCCGCAACAACAAGAATAAAATGAATTTCCAGAGGAACATTGTGAACAGACCCACGACCAACGACACTCGTCCAAATAAGAATTTTCATGCAAGAGACAAGGATTTCACCTATCGCCCGGGTGTTACCTGCTATGCATGTGGAGAAGAAGGACACTATGCTAAACAGTGCCCTAAGCCAAGAAACTCAGCGCCAAAGCCGAACAGTAACGGGAACAATTCAGCTCCCAAGCGTAACAATTTCAACCCCAATAACAATCACAGGAAAGGCCACCTGAACCATGTGACCAATGAGCAGGCACATGATGCACCGGATATCGTACTCGGTACGTTCCCTGTCAACACAATACCTGCCACGGTTCTGTTTGATTCTAGAGCTTCTCATTCGTTCATTTCGAAGAGTTTTCCTTTGCAACATGGTTTTTCAATGCTTCCTTTGGAAAAATCAATGACCATCAAATCCCCCGGAAGTAAGCAGATCACTCAAAACTACTGCCGAGGTTTGACCATTGAGATTGAGGGATTAAAATTTCATGCAAACCTCATCGTATTGGAAAACAAAGGACTGTATGTTATCCTGGGTATGGACTGGCTGACCACCAATAAAGGATTTATCGACTGCTTCAACCGAACAGTGATTCTTACTCATCATCATGGAAAAACCATAAGAGTCGCAGCTCAGGAGAGACCGGTATCTCAGCAACCAAAATTGAACAAAGTTGAAGCCTCTGAGTTAAGCAAGGTTCCAGTTGTGTGTGAATTTCCAGACGTATTTCCCGAGGAATTACCAGGCATGCCACCAGACCGGGAAATAGAGTTCATTATTGAGCTAGCACCAGGAACCCCACCCATATATAAGAAACCATACAGAATGGCGCCATCCGAGTTGGTTGAATTAAAGAAGCAAATAAAGGAATTGCTGGACAAGGGATTTAGACGCGCCAGCTCCTCACCTTGGGGCTCGCCGGTATTATTTGCCAAAAAGAAAGACGGGACCATGAGGCTGTGTATAGACTACCGAGCAGTCAACATGGTCACAATCAAAAATAAATATCCGATGCTACGGATAAATGATTTATTTGACCAGCTCGCACAAGCCAAGGTTTTCTCAAAAGTTGACTTAAGGTCAGGTTATCATCAGCTAAAAGTACGCACAGAAGATATTCCAAAAACAGCATTCACCTCAAGATATGGACTTTATGAATTTACAGTAATGCCGTTCGGACTGACCAACGCCCCCGCATATTTCGTCCACCTCATGAACAAAGTATTTATGAAATTCATGGACAAATTTGTGGTGGTATTCATTGATGATATTTTGGTATATTCCAAAACACCGGAAGAACATGTTGAACACCTCCGCATTGTACTGGGAGAATTAAGGAAACACCAACTTTACGCCAAATTCAGCAAATGTGAATTTTGGCTGAGACAAGTGGGTTTCCTTGGACACGTATTAACGCAAGAAGGAGTTGCTGTGGACCCAGATAAAGTCAAGGCTGTACTTGGCTGGAAGTTGCCAGCCAGTGTGACGGATATACGCAGTTTCCTCGGTATGGCTGGATATTACAGAAGGTTTATTGAAGGATTTTCCACCATAGCCAAACCAATGACCCAGCTACTCAAGAAGGATAAGAAATTCGAGTGGACTGAAGCATGTGTGAAAAGCTTCCAAGAGCTCAAAAAGAGGTTAACGACAGCCCCAGTATTAATTGTGCCAGACTTACACAAGAGCTTTGAAGTATATTACGACGCATCCCGGAAAGGCCCTGATGCAAGAAGGCAAAGTAGTCGCCTACGCATCCCGGCAACTGCGAAAGCATGAAGAAAATTATCCTACTCACGATTTGGAGTTGGCAGCAGTCATTCATGCGCTCAAGGAATGGAGGCACTTCTTACTTGGAAATCGCTGTGAAATATATTCGGACCATAAGAGCCTCAGCTATATTTTCACACAGCCAGATCTAAATTTACGACAACGACGCTGGTTGGAACTGGTAAAAGATTACGACGTTGGTATCCACTATCACCCCGGGAAAGCAAACGTGGTAGCCGATGCTCTCAGCTGTTACCCGGACAGCGGCAACATATAGAACCTGAGACCCGAATTTCAGCGAGAATTCGCCAGACTCAACCTAATGATGGTCACGGAAGGCGAGGTATCCAAGCTAGAAATACAGCCTACACTATTAGAGCAAATAAAGAAGGCTCAACTCGGACACCCCAGCATCGAGGGAATAAAAAGAAAAGTAAGTCAAGGCAAGGCTTCAAAATTCACCATAGACAGTGATGGAATATTATGGTTCGGAGACAGACTTTTCGTCCCCAGCAGCAACGACCTCAAACAGCAAATTCTAGCAGAAAGCCACACCGCCCCGTACTCAATCCACCCTGGAGGTACGAAAATGTACAAGGACATTCAGGAAAGATTTTGGTGGCACGGCATGAAGAGGGATATAGCCACATTTATTGCATGTTGCGATTCATGTCAACGCATTAAAGCCGAGCACCAAAAACCCGCAGGGCTATTACAGCCAAATAAGATACCAGAATGGAAATGGGATGATATCGGGGTGGATTTTATTGTTGGACTACCACGATCACAACACGATAACGATGCCATATGGGTCATCACAGATAGACTGACCAAGGTGGCACATTTCATACCTGTCAAGACAACACACACCACCCAAAAGCTCGCCAGGCTTTACCTTGCCCGGATAGTATGCCTACATGGTGTTCCCAAGACTATAATATCCGACAGGGGTACTCAGTTCGTCTCAAAATTTTGGGACCAGTTGCAACAAGCCCTCGGAACGCAACTAACATTCAGTACGGCTTACCATCCCCAGATAGGAGGACAAACGGAGCGAGTAAATCAAATACTCGAAGACATGCTAAGGGCATGTGTCCTCACCTATGGGGCAAGTTGGGAGGAAAGTCTATCATATGCCGAGTTCGCATATAACAATAGTTACCAAGCTAGCCTGCGGATGGCACCTTTCGAAGCACTGTACGGACGAAGATGCCGTACTCCATTGAATTGGTCGGAAACAGGGGACAGCCGCATATTCGTCCCCGATATGTTAAAGGAAGCCGAGGAGAGAGTAAAACTGATACGGGATCGACTCAAGACCGCCCAAAGCCGACAAAAGAGCTATTACGATCATAAGCATCGGGAAATAAGTTTCGAGCCCGGTGACGACGTATACCTTTGTGTGTCACCGATGAGAGGACTACAACGATTCAAAGTCAAAGGGAAACTAGCACCATGATTCATCGCACCCTTTCGTATAATTGCACGAAGAGGCACAGTAGCTTACCAGCTGGACCTTCCCAAGGAATTGTCCGACGTACACGACGTGTTCCACGTCTCGCAACTACGGAAGTGCGTAAGCAACCCAGAGAAACATGTGCCACATAAAAATCTTGATGTGCAACCAGATCTTACATACCGAGAACACCCAGTGAAGATTTTGGAGGAGTCTGAAAGGAGGACCCGTCAGAAAACTATTAAATTTCTCAAGGTTCAGTGGAGTAACCACACAGAGGATGAGGCAACATGGGAAAGGGAAGATTTCCTTCGGACAGAACATCCGCACCTATTTGAGGATCAGCTGAAATCTCAGGTACGAGATTTTTCCTAAGGGGGTACGTTTTGTAACACCCCAAATTTTTGATTTGGTTTTTCTTGCAAAATTTTGGCCTTTTTGAAAGGGGATTATTTGATCTTTTCTTTTGCCCTTCTAAAATCCCTTTTTGCCAAAGTTTGTGTGTCTTCTCAAGCTTGGTTTTTAGCCTTGAAGTTCTCCTCTTGTGTTTGGCTCAAGCACAAGTTGAGATTCTAGTGGAGTTGTTTGAGTTCACCACCTCTTGTTTTAAAATTCTCAAGTTTAGTCTTGACCTATCTCCCCCCCCAAACTTCCTCTTGCCATGATCCCAACAGGAACAATCCTCTCCAAGACTCTCTTCACACCATGGGACAAGCATTTCATCAATTCCATCAAGTTTGAACCTTATTGGGATTTGTTCTCCTATTTATTTCACTTCAAAAACAAATTCTGTCTTTTATAGTGGACCTTAGTGATTTACAAAGGAACCACCTCTCTCATCTATCTATTTGACTCCAAACCAACTCTCTTAGATAGTCCTTAGTACCCACAACATAGATCCATCTTGTTTCACTGGTCCACAGTTCAAAATTTTCAAATTTCACCTGCTGCAATTTTGGACCAGATTTGCAAAATTTGGTGAAATTCATATTTACCTTCATCCACAAATTCTGTGAAAAATCATGCAGCCTCTAGATACATCAAGAGGCCACTCCACCAAAAATCAGATCCAGAGACATTGCACAAATACCAGAATCATTTCATCAAACACCTAGTCTACACTGAACTGTTAGGTGTTAACTGAAACTGTCGACAGTCGAACACTTCGTCAGTTTCGTCAGTTCCGACAGTCGACGGGCGCGGTGACAAAACGCGTGTGTGCTCCCTTGGCTCGACGCTGCACTGCAGCTCCTTCTTATCCACGCGCCGCACGGTCACTTGGCAGCTTCTGGGCGTCGGTGGCGCCCTGGCCCGACCGCGCCGGCGGCTGCCACGGCCACAGTGCCGCCCGTCGCGGCTGACAGACGCAACACCGCAGCTCCACGCTGTTTTGCGCCGCCCAGACCACCCCAGCGCCCCGCGTGTCCTTCTCCACAGCCAGCGCACGCCTGGCACGCCGTTGCCGTGGCCTGGCACGCGCAGAGCGTCGTTTCTGCCGCCGACGTGCCGCACGGCCGTTCCGTCGGTGAAAGATCGTAACACCACCTCTACTGCAAGGTTAAGCGCTGGAATGGAGCTTCTACAGACCATAGATGGTGCTCAAGCCCCTAGCCCCGCCGTCCGACCACTGCAGCGCCGTAATTAGCTCGCCGGACTTATCCGTTCGCGGCAGCCACCTCGAGCCGCCTATAAAAGGCACCCCCGAGCTCGTGCTCGAGCACACACGGCTCCACTACTTCCCTAGACCACGCCAAACCTCTGGAAGGGCCCCGAGAGGCTTTTCTTCCCTGGCTCCGGCCAGCTGCCTCCGCCTCGGGCTCCAGCTCCGTTCACTCCGGTGAGGGCTCCTCCGCCGCCGTGAGCTTGAACGTTGTACCCTGGCGTCCACCTAGTCCTAACCCCCAGCCCAATTTCTCTCCAGAAACCTTATCCGACGAGGTCCACGAACACCCGAGCCGCCGTCCGCCGGAGTTAAGCTCGCCTTCGACGTGGGACTCGCCGGCACCCAACTCCACCACCGTTCGACGCGGAAGATCACTGTGAAGCTATAGGTACCATTCCCCTCCCCTATCTCGCCGTGGATCGACGCCGGCGATCACCGCAGCACCGTCGCCGGCGCGGCTCTGTTTCGTTTTTCAAACCTGACAGGTGGGGTCCCTCTGTCAGTCTCTCACATCTCCCCTCGAACCGTTTTCTGCTGGCGTATTTACGCAAAGTACATTTTCCCTCTGCGGGTGACGTACTGCGTACCGGTTCGTTTTGTCCTTTTCTGTTCTAGCCCTTGGATCTTTTCTGTTTCATTACAGATAGGTCCCTAGACAGAAACCTTAATATCTTTTAAACTAAAAGTGATTTTGAGTTGATTCTTTTTCTGTCCATCTTTGTTTTCTGTCTACTTTTTTGTCATATTTATGCGGAAATATTTTGAGCAACTTTATTTGCACGCGCGGTATTTATGTTAGTATGCATTTTGTTTGAATACATAGATACCGGAGGCCGTGACGGAGACGCGAATCACGCCGAGTTAGACTCCGACTTTTCAGAACCAGGCAAGCATGTTTGAACTCTTGATATGATGAGTGTATTTCATGTTTGCTCGAGTAGCTCATTCATAAGCATGATTATGTGAGCATATGTGTATGGCATATTTCATGCAAGCGATGCTTCGGGTGAGTCCCGAAGGAGAATGTTGAACCACGTCGATCATATGGTGATATGATGGGGTGGAATACTGGTATTGTTGGAGCATGCCAGTAGTTTGGTCAACTCAGTATCAATGGAGATCATGTCACGATTCCGTTCGACTCCTTTTCAGTACTATCATAGGCCGTCCGTTGGGATTACGGTCTAGTCGGTTGTAAGCCACTTTCCGAGTACACACCAAGTAGAGGGGCCGGGATGAGGGTTCCATGGCCCTGGATTAAAGCCCTTCATCCGGTCAGGGGGCATGGGTGTTTCCGGTTGGGACCGAGAGGGGGGCACCCCTTAGAGCGCGCATATATAAATTTGATCCCATGCTATTCGAGGTTGTAGCCTCCCCGTCTTAAAGTTTTCCGTGAATGTCGTCGCGGGTGATTCCGGACGACGGGATGTTAAATGGGCATGTACTCGTTAGTTGGGTTTCTACTAAAACACCGTAGACGGGGCTAGCCCACGTGGCTAGTAAGACCCGTTGGCTATGAGTTATTAGTACAAGCTCTGCAGAGTTAAAATTCTTTCAGTAGCCATGTTTATAGCCTAGGATCTATATTCATGTCAACCCGGTGACCGTCTCTAGTATATTCTTGTGAGTAGCCAAAACAGCGTTGTCATCAGGTTCATTTGGTAAATGAACTCACCACCATCCCTGTATTGATTTTTATTTTCCGAAGTATTTCATCATTATATCCTGTTATTTATAAGCCCTTTATGTGATGTCGCTTAGACGTCCGATTGTGGCATTCTTGTTATTTATTTTGTTATAAGCCCTTTATGTGATGTCGCTCAGAAGTCCGACTGTGGCATTCTTTTTATTTATAAGCCCTTTATGTGATGTCGCTCAGACGTCCGACTGTGGCATTCTTTTTATTTATAAGCCCTTTATGTGATGTCGCTCAGACGTCCGACTGTGGCATTCTTTTTATTTATAAGCCCTTTATGTGATGTTGCTCAGACGTCCGACTGTGGCATTCTTTTATTTCTAAGCCCTGTATGTGATGTCGCTCAGACGTCCGACTGTGGCATTCTTTTATTTATAAGCCCTGTATGTGATGTCGCTCAGACGTCCGACGGAGGCATTCTCGTTACTTACTTTTGGTTATAAGCCCTTTATGTGGTATCGCTCAAACGCCCGACTGTGGCCTGTTATCATTTATTATTTTCCTACGAGGCGTCACCCAGACCCTCGTTTGGTCCCGTTATTTTTATCTTTTGGATTTCGAGAGGATTACCGCCCGACTTCCAGTCTTTACTTTCAGTGCATTCATATTTTGTTCCGGTTGCATTTATGCTGGAATACTCATATGCATTCATGTTGACATTTGTTATATCTTAAGTCCGAACTGTCTTGCGAGTACATTCAAAGTACTCACCTGACTTGTTGATTTGGCCAGATGTGGACGAAGGCGATCTCATGGATGAAGAGTTCAATAGCGAGTCCGACGCTTAGAGGAGTCCCAGTCAGTCCCTTGCGATCCTGGAGTTAATCACTGTTTTATAACCGCTTCCGCCTACCACCAAATAAATTCATCGGGTCTCACTCCGATACTCGATGAACTGTATAATATTGGAGTCACACCACCCAGTTCGCTGTGACATATTCCACCGCCTTTTATTACGAGTCAGTAGTATGCCACCCTGCCTTGTGCCAAATCCGCCTCTATGTAATATATTGGCGCGCTTGTAATAAAATCTGTTGAGCCATCCCTAGCTCAACCTTGTGCAATATTCAGTGTACTGGAAATTCTGTATCAAGGAATTGTCTGCCAGCAGGAATATTATTCCTCACCGGTTTAATAAAGCGACCGGTCTTCCGATAATTATTTTACTGAAGGACCGGTGGCGACACATTGATTTACAAAGGATACGAGATAAATGAGAATACATTTTACACGATTGTCCAAGATCAAAAGAGCACCAACCAAAACAGCGGTGTCCGCTTTGATGCAACAACCGAGAGGGAAAAGGACACATATTATGGTTACATAGTGGACATATGGGAACCTGACTACGGACATGATTTTAAGGTCCCTTTGTTTAAGTGCAAATGGGTCAATCTGTCAGGAGGCGGGGTACAGGTAGACCCACAGTACGGAATGACAACAGTGGATCTGAAAAATCTTGGATACACTGACGAACCGTTCGTCCTAGCAATGATGTGGCACAGGTTATCTATGTGAAGGACATGTCTACCAGACCGAGAAAAAGAAAAGATAAGGAAGCGAATACATCATCCGATGAGCCAAAGCGCCACATAGTTCTTTCATGAAAAAGGGACATCCTGGGAGTGGAGGGCAAGACAGACATATCCGAAGATTATGAAAAGTTTCATGAAATTCCTCCCTTCAAAGTCAAGGCTGACCCAAGCATCCAGATAAACGATGAAGATTATCCATGGTTACGGCGCAATAAGCAAATGACACAAGCGAAGGAAAAGTAAAGACTTTTTTCCGCAACTATGATGATAATACCATGCCAACTTTGTAACAGACGAGTATGATACCATTGTCCGTTTGTACTATTTAAATTTGAATGCTACTTGCACTAACATAAAGTTTGTAATTGGTTTTACCAGAAAGAATTAAAAAATAAAGCAAAAAACAGAAGAAAATAAACAATGCAGAAAACAAAACAAAAAAACTTGCAAAAAAATAAAAATAGCAACAATAAGTATTTTGTTGTAAGTAGAAACAAAATAAAATAAATAAAGCAACAAAGAAAACAAATAATTTGAAATTTAAACTATTCAAATTTGAATACTACTTGCACTAACAGAAAGTTTGTAATTGGTTTTACCAGAAAGAATTAAAAAATAAAGCAAAAAACAAAAGAAAATAAATAATGCAGAAAACAAAACAAAAAAACTTGCAAAAAAATAAAAATAGCAACAATAAGTATTTTGTTGTAAGTAGAAATAAAATAAAATAAATAAAGCAACAAAGAAAACAAATAATTTCAAATTTAAACTATTCAAATTTGAATACTACTTGCACTAACAGAAAGTTTGTAATTGGTTTTACCTAAAGCAATAATATTCACAAAGAAACTTTAAATACAGCAATAAACAACTTAGAAATAAATATAGCAAAAAAGGAAAAAAAATAAAAAAATTGGGCGCTGCCCAGTGAGCCTGCAAGGCCTACAGCCCAGGATGCATCTGGACTATAAGGCCCAGCAAGCTCACAGGGCAGCGCGCAGAGTTAGGCCCAGAAGCCTGCAATTGAGAGGAGCTCAATACAGCCACCGCAGTGGGGTTTATAAACCACTCCGAGCCCCTGTCAACTAGCGATGTGGGACTAAATATTTGCGCCGCGGGGCAGGACAAGGGCTTTGGAACCGGTTGGTGGCACCAACCGGGGCTAAGGGGGGGGGGTATTAGTCCCGGTTCGTGGCACCAACCGGGACCAATGCCCCCCTTTAGTCCCGGTTGGTGCCACCAACCGGGACC
>LR738712.1:788699146-788741275 GCA_902687465.1 Secale cereale | reverse complement strand
GGGGGGGGGGCGCCGCCAGGGCGCCTGGAGCCCTGGTGGCCCCCCCCGGCTGTCCTTCGGACGCACGGTAGTTTCCGGAACGCTGATTTTTTATATAATTTTTCTGGATTTTTCCTGGCAGTTCTCGTAACGTGAAAACCTGAAATACAAAAACAGCCGAAAACAGAAACTGGCACTGGGTGCACTGGATTAGTAAGTTAGTCCAAATATGATCATAAGTGTATGGAAGTGTATGAATATCATAGCAATATCACCCAAAAGTGGCATGGAGCAAGCAGAACTTATAGATACGTTTTGGACGTATCAACATCCCCAAGCTTAATTCCTGCTCGTCCTCGAGTAGGTAAATGATAACAAGAATAATTTCTGTGGTGACATGCTATTAACCATATAGGACTTTTTCGGAGTCATATGACAAAAGCTTACTGAGACAATGATTCTATAGTAATTAAGTTGCCTCATGAGAAAATCACAAATGACTGAAAGTTTTACAACATGAAACTGAAACATCAAAAAGATTTGCAATGAACATGATGTGCAAATATGATAAAGTGATATCTAGCTTGCCCCCTTTAGTGAAGCAAAACATAAATGCAGGGGCACCTTCAAGGTTTAAGTGATGACTAGATACAATGATTTCAGAATAAACGATATCACAATCATGCAAAAGACAATGCTACTTTGGGACAATGCACATTACACTCAGAATGACAATCATGCTCTCAGTAGTTGGTGCTTCAACATAAAAGTAAAAGAATGGTTATGTGTTAGAGCTTTTTATTTTAAAAACATAGAAGCAATTTTGTCAACGGTAGTAGTACTTCATATGTGTCATGCATAAGACATCCTATAAGTTGCAAGCCTCATGCATCGAATACTAATAGTGCTCGCACCTTGTCCTAATTAGCTCGGATTTCCATGGGTTATCATTGCATTACATATGTTTCAACCAAGTGTCACAAAGGGGTACCTCTATGCCACCTGTACAAAGGTCCAAGGAGATAAATCGCATTTGATTTCTCGTTTTTGATAGATCTCAACTTGAGGACATCCATACCGGGACAACATAGAAAATAGATGATGGACTCCTCTTCAATGCATAAGTATTCTCATAAGAGATTGAGGATTAATGTCCAAGCTAAAACTTCCACCATGATACATGGCTTTGGTTGGCGGCCCAATGTTCTTCTCTAACAATATGCATATTCATTCAACCCACGGTAAATCACCCTTACTTCAGACAAGACGAACATGCATAGCAACTCACATGATATTCAACAAAAGTGTGACAGTTGATGGCGTCCCCAGAAACATGGTTACCGCTCAGCAAGCAACTTATAAGAAATAAGATACATAAGCAACATATTCTTTACCACAATAGTTTTTAAGCTACTTTCCCATGAGCTATGTATTGCAAAGTTAGTTTGCTTAGTACAGGTGGAGGTTAGCAAAAGACTGGGAGCGACCAACTAAGAGAGCAATGACAGTCATAATCATGCAGAGCGACAAAGCAATATTGAATCAGGCATGGAAGTTATATCGCTACTCAGAAATAAAAGACCATCAAGGCTTGACAGACTTTCTTTACAGTCTTAAATATGCGTGAGCATACGCCAAGTCAATCAAAATAAATTCTTGAGGGAAGATATTACTAAACCATACCACATCATAGGCAAGCAAATCAAGTTGGTACTCCAATAACACATTGGGAACCCCCAGCTATTTGAGATTAACCATAAGAAAACCTGAACTACTAAGCGCCATCATGCACGTAGCATCTTTATCATAGACACATTAACCAATGCAACGGAAGCAAACTCTCTTAATAAGGTGAGCATGATAATTAAAGAGAGTTCAAGCAACCAACTAAACAAAAGCTCTTTGAAAAGATAAGCATGAATACTAAGAGCAGAGCATGATAGTAGCTATTAAAAGACAAAGAACACACACAGCAAAGATAGGCATGAAAATTCGATGTTATGTTCTAGGTAGAAGTGGAGCGTGTTTCTCTCACACATAAAGAAAGCTGAGTTCCGACTCGTTATGAAAAACTAAAAAGAAAACTAAAAGCAAGACGCTCCAAGCATAGCACATAACACATGAAGTGGTAAAAATATAGTGGAACGAAAGACAAACTGATAATGTTGATGGAGAAGGGGATGCACGGGGGCATCCCCAAGCTTAGACGCTTGAGTCTCCTTGAATATTTCTTGGGGGTGCACGGGGGCATCCCCAAGCTTGAGCGCTTGACACTCCTGAATATTTTTATCATCTTCCCTCGCACACTTGAAAACTCCCTTCATACATAACTCATCATAATCTGATTAGTGAGGTTAGTACCCTTAATAAAATAATTGCACCTTGCTGGAAATAAATATATTCTTGAAGTTTTACTGTTTCTCAAGATTGCCAAAAGGTTTTTGCAAAGAAAAAGCAAGCTCTTGATTTGCAAAGTGAAGGAAAGGCAAAACAGGACAGAATCTGTGAAAAACAGAACAGCAGGTAGTAACTGATCTGTTCGGGATACTTCTGCAACTCAAATAAAAAAAATCAGAACAGATGCACGAAAGACAATTATATAGAGAACGCTGTCGAAAAAATTCAGACCAAAAAGATGATCTGGTGATTTTATAAGAATTTTTCTATCCAAGGACAGAATCTGTTTCCTGGACAGCACCTCACAACTTTTGAACTTTCTAGCAATCAGAGGCTATACTTGGCACAAATATGAAAAGCAAAGATACATTGATGATGCTACAGCAGTAAAAAACATCAAGACACAACAAAAGCAAAAAATTTATTCATGTGGGCTGCCTCCCAAAAGCGCTTTCTTTTATGCCTTTAAGCTAGGCATAATGCATAGAGATCAAGTTTTATCAAGAGTAAAAGAATAACTAGCCCGTACAACGGACTCAAAAGGTAACTTGATCTTCTTACGAGGGAAGTGTTCCATCCTTTTCTTGAGAGGAAACTGAAATTTTATATTACCCTCTTTCATGTCAATGATAGCACCAACGGTGCGTAAAAAGGGACGTCCCAAAATAATTGGACATGAAGGATCACATTCAATATCCATAATAGTAAAATCAACGGGCAAATAATTATCATTGACAATGATAAGAACATCGTCGATCCTCCCCAAAGGTTTCTTTATGGAAGAATCAACGAGACGAACACCAAAAGAACAAGAATCATAAGGTTTTAATTTAAGCATATCATATATTCTTTTGGGCATAACAGAGGTACTAGCACCAACATCACATAATGCATAACAAGAGAAGTCATTCAAATTAATTTTTATCATAGGATCCCAACCATCTTCTAGCTTTCTAGGTATGGAGGCTTCTACTCTAAGTTTCTCCTCCCTAGCTTTGATGAGAGCATTAGTGATATGCTCTGTGAAGGCAAGATTAAGCGTGCTAGTGCGGGGATCTCTAGACATCTTGTGAAGGAAATCAATAACTTCGGTAAGAGTGCAATTATCAAAATCAAGGTCACGAGCATCAAGTAAAGTGGTAGTGGTGTCCTTTAGGTTCACTTGTTTGGTAGTTTCTATAGTCATAGCATCACCATTAATAGGTCCAATGGGACCAGGAGTACATTGGGTGCTAAGAGTTTGAACATCCTTAACAAGTTGGATAGTAGCAACAGTGTGGTGGGTAGGAAGGCTCTTAATTCTTTCTTCTTCCTCCCTTTCTCTAGCCCATCTCTCTTTAAGTTTAGCCATCATCCTAATGTTTTCATTAATTTGCACTTGAATAGCATTTATAGGAGTGACTTCCCTCTCCTCAAGAGGAGAAGTTTTAATTTTTAGCAATTTTACCTCATTGGCTAAGTGGTCTACCTTAAAAGAAAGATCATATAGTTTATGTAGTTTTTCTTCTACATTCTTATTAAAGGCTTTTTGGGTAGTGATGAAATCTTTAAGCATAATCTCTAGTTCAGTAGTGGAGTTCTTTGGTACTAGGATAAGCATTGTTGTTCCCATAAGAATTAGAGGGGAACGGTCTAGGATTGTTACCAAAGTTACTCCTATAAGCATTGTTGTTAAAATTGTTTTTAGAGATAAAGTTCACATCTACTTGTTCTTGAGCAATCAAAGAATTTAAAGGAACATCACGAGGATCAATAGTAGATTGTTTCGAAAGTAGAGACATGATCAAATCAACTTTTTCATTAAGGGAGGAAATCTCCTCGACAGAGTTTACCTTCCTACCTGTTGGAGCGCGTTCGGTGTGCCATTGGGAATAGTTGGTTATCATCTCATCGAGAAGCTTCGTGGCAGCACCAAGTGTAGTTGACATAAAAGTTCCTCCCGCGGCCGAATCTAACAAGTTACGCGAGGTAAAGTTCAAGCCTGCATAAAAAGTTTGGATAACCATCCAAGTAGTCAAACCGTGAGTAGGGCAGTTCTTGATAAGAGATTTCATACGTTCCCAAGCTTGGGCAACGTGTTCATTATCCAATTGTTTAAAATTCATTATGTTACTTCTAAGTTGGATAATTTTAGCAGGTGGATAGTATTTTCCGATAAAAGCATCTTTGCACTTGTCCCAAGAATCTATGCTATTTCTAGGCAAAGACTGAAACCAAATTTTAGCTCCTCCTCTCAAGGAGAAAGGAAAAAGCTTAAGCTTAACAATATTACCATCTATTTCTTGGTACTTTTGCATATCACAAAGTTCAACAAAGTTGTTTAAGTGTAAAGCAGCATCATCTCCAGCACCGGAGAATTGATCTTTCATAACTAAGTTCAGTAAAGCAGGTTTAATTTCATATGAAGGTGCTGATGTGGCAGGTGTAGTGATAGGTGTGCTGATAAAGTCATCGTTGTTGTGACTAGTGAAGTCACACAACTTGGTGTTCTCGGCGGAACCCATAGTAGCAAGCAAGCAAGATAACTTTTTTTGTGATTTTCGATAAAAGGTACTAAAGAAAAAACTGAAAGGTAAACTAACAAGACTAAAAAGCAAAGGTAAAAGATAGCATGCAACTCCCCTATCCTGAAGAGTGGAGTCCCCGGCAATGGCGCCAGAAAAACTCCTTGATGGGCCTCTAACCCCTCGTTGGTTACCCCAAGTGGAAGGTGTAAGATGCAGTGTTGTGGAAGTTTTTCCCTTAGCAAAGATGCCAAGGATCGAATCCCCAGAGACTCCTAGGTTCAACAAGTAGGTGTCAACTGCTAACGGCGCCAGATATTAGCAATCAACGTGGACCTGCACACAGATACAAATAACTTTGCTCCCAACGAGTACAGAGAGGTTGTCAATCCCTCCGGCCTTGTAGTTCACAAAGGATTAAAAGCAATGATAGTAGTGATAGATAATGTTTTGCAATAGTAAATAAAAGGGAAAAGTAAATAGCGGATGTGATCAATGATGGTAATATGGACCGGAGTCTCATTATGTTCACTAGTGATGTCTCTCTCCCAAAAGACGATAAAACAGCTATGTGAGGTAAACGAATTACAGCTGGGCAATTGACAGGACCTACGAGCGCAAACCAATGCTTATTACATTGCAAGAAATGTTGAGGTTCAAAGCATGGGCGGTACGCCAAAGTAAGTAGACCGAAATCCATCAATATTTACTACTAATCATCCACCTTGAGATATCTATCCAGAACATCTTGCTGGTATTAAGTTGCGAGTCCCACCCATAGTGTAAACTCAATGCAACAGACAACTGCATTAAAAGAACTTTGCGTAAAGTAAACAATCCTTGCACCCGCGGGCACAAGCACCGTTGTTTCCCCCCTTGTGGCAACAGCACATCCCCTAGACTCATGTTTCTGTCACTCAATCTAGTCATCGAGGGGCATGAACCCACAATCAAGCATAACGTTACCTCTTGGAGTCACTACCTACTACTTGGCCAAAGCAATAAATAACAACGGAGAACATGCAAGAATTACTTATGAACATAAATATAAAAGAGGTAGATCAAATATATTACTCAAGATCAATCTGAACATAATCTCATAATCCATCGGATCCCAGCAAACTCAACATAGCAACAGCATAAGGATTACATATGTGCCTCGATCATGTAGGGCAGCTCACGAGGACTAATTAGTGAAGCACAAGAACGGGCGGAGAACATCACATAGCTACTGGTCATGGACTCATGGTCCAAGGGAGACTACTCACGACTCATCCGGGAGGCGTCCATGGTGGTGGAGAAGCTCTCGGTGGTGATCCTCCCCTCCGGCAGGGTGCCGGGAAGAGTTCTCCTGGTGCTCCCGATCTTGGAAGCGGCGGCGGCGGCGGAACAGAGATTGGATCGTGAAAAAAGTTCCTTTTCTGAGGGTTTCGGAGGACGCTTTAAATATATGCCAAAGGGGGGCATCGGGGAAGCTTCGGGGGGCCCAGGCGCCCCCCCCGGCGCGGCCCAGGGGGGGGGGGCGCCGGCAGGGCGCCTGGAGCCCTGGTGGCCCCCCCGGCTGTCCTTCGGACGCACGGTAGTTTTCGGAACGCTGATTTTTTATATAATTTTTCTGGATTTTTCCTGGCAGTTCTCGTAACGTGAAAACCTGAAATACAAAAACAGCCGAAAACAGAAACTGGCACTGGGGTGCACTAGATTAGTAAGTTAGTCCAAATATGATCAAAGGTGTATGGAAGTGTATGAATATCATAGCAATATCACCCAAAAGTGGCATGGAGCAAGCAGAAATTATAGATACGTTTTGGACGTATCAGTGGTAAATGAAAACAAAGATATAATACTCTTTCCTTACAACTTCAAGTGAGTGTTACTGTCTTGTGCATATTTGGTTTCCCTTATATATCAGTCAAGGTTATAGTAATGTAATTGATGAGTTCATGCATGCGTGCGCAGCTTCCACTTTTTTCTCTTAGAGATTAAGCTTGAGAAGGGAGTAGTAACTGTCTTGGACTCTAAACATAAAGATCCCGAGGAGTATGCGGACATGACTCAAATGCTCGACAGGTAAGTTAAATCGATCAATATTATCCACCATGCATATCAGCAACTTTGTTCATTTCTGATATCAAGTAATTGTTTTCTTTGTCTGGCAGGGTTTGGAGAAAATTCACCAAAAAAGCTCCGGGACTGCCGAAGAAGCTAGAATTTAGACACCCGAAAGTAAGTACTATATAGTAGCATGTTCCGCGCATCTCCTATATCTTGATTCAAGCGCTAGTTTCATCAATACCATTTGGCATTCTTGCTTATCAGTTTGCTTGACCACTATTTCTTGTAAAGTGGTTGTGGCAGGAACCCGGGAATGATTTCCGTGGATACTACATTTGCGAGTCCATCCGCCACACGACCTGTGAGCGGGGCTACTCTGAAGCACAATTTGAAGTGCGTAAGCAATTAATAATATTCACAATTTTATTTCATTACCATCATTTGAAGTACGTAAGCAATTAATTAATAATATTCACAATTTTATAGCATCATTTCATGTATTGACCCCCTTCTTCAAATTAGATGTTTCGGATGCGGGATGAACTCCTAGCACCAGATCGTCTGTGAGCAATTCAAGAGGAATTAGTGGCATTCTTCCTTGAACTCGTGATCGCGCCAGACGGAGAATACTATGTGGACCATGCGTCCATCATATAGGAGATTATATTTGTAAGATATAAATTATTGTATATATGTACCCGGTAGTGTCGGATAGATATACGAGAACTTGTTGTTCGACCAATCTCTCGGAGAAGGAGAGGTGGTCGATATTACTTCTCTCTGTATGCATATACATGTTGATTACGATCTTCTGTTTCCTTCGTTTGCTTACTAGCTAACTAGCTAGCATGTCTAGTCCTCTCTATACGTATGTGTAGTACGTAGCGTCGACCAAGCACGGACATAAGAGAGGACACTTCTCTCTATTAATTAGCTAGCTAACACAATATGAAACACCTAAATTAACCCCCCAAAACCTCCAACCCCCCCCCCTTTCAAAAAAACAAACAAAAACCACAGCCACAGAAATGCTGACGCGTGGATGCCTTTTGGTCCCGGTTGGTGCCACCAACTGGGACAAAAGGCCCTCCTGCCTGGGCTCCGCGCACAGGCCACGTGGAGACCCATCTGCCCCGGTTCTGGATTGAACCGGGACTAAAGGACCAGGGCATTAGTCCGACACTTTAGTCCCGGTTCAAGAACCGGGGCTAAAGGCCCTAACGAACCGGGTCAGATGTCCCTTTATCTACTAGTGCTAGGATGCGGAAAATTTGAACTAGATCGTTCTCGCTCACAAAAGACGCCACAAATCCGGCGATCAGACGTAGTATGGCGTTTACAAAAACATAGCGCCGCGCGCCGCAAGTTCGCGTGCGCAACGAATCACTCGGCGGGGTCGGCTCCAGGCGTTGGCGGAGTCGGCGTGCGCGGGCTCGGCGGTGTCGGAGTTGCTTTGGTGCTGGGCTGTGCCGTCGCGGCTTCGGTACGGCTGGGCGGCAATGTAGAGGCATCGTTCGGCCTTGGCATCCGTGTGGCCATGGGCGCGGGAGCTGGCGTCGTCAGCGTCGTCGGCGTTGTCTGCAGCTAGTTCAGGATGAGGCCGCGCTCCACCAGGTACCACGCCCTGAGCTGCTCGTCGTCGCTCTGTAGCATGTGCACCCCGCCCATCAGAAAAGCCATGTCGGTGTTCCTCTTCTTCGCGGCGACGTTCGTCCGGAGCAGGTCGACATTGGTGCGGAGCAGGTCGAGCTTGATGGCGCTGTTCGTCATCAACGACGACCACCGCTCGGCGGTTTTCTCTTCACGCTGGACGGCCCGGGCCTGGACGTCGGCGAGGCAATGCTCGATGGACTCCTGCACTCGCACGGTAGCCGCGTCGGCGTTTTTCCCCTTCTTTGCCAATTTGTGGCCGTCCGGCTGCCCCTCGGACGCGCCCGGAGTCGTCGCGTCCGGCTTGTATGTCTCCTTGGCCTTGTCGAGGGTGCGTCGGACCTCCGCCCACTTCTCGCACTTGTCAATGCGCTTGTAGATGTGGAGGTACTTGAAGTCGGCATCGAGGTTGTCGCGCCGGTACATGGTGAACATGGGCAGCAACTGCGCGGAGGAACAAACAGTTGGCGGTCGGCGAGCGTAGACGACGAAGAGATGCGGGCGAACGGCGTGCGTACCTGATCCTCGACGCTGGCGCCGCTCTCCGGGCGAGCCGTGACCTCCTCGACGACCCCGTGCCATTTGTTGCTCGCCCCCTGGATACGTCCCCAATGGTTCGCCATCGCCTTGGAGCCGCGCTGCATGTAGACGCATTTGAAGTAGGGGTCGACGAGCTTCCGCTCGTCGAACTCGGCCTTGATGCGGTCCCAGTACGTCTCGAAGCTCTGGTTCGTGCCGGTGGTCGGGTCGAGGCAGACGACTTTCCATGCTTCGGCGAGGCATTCCTCCTCCTTGGACGTCCACTTGATGCGCGGTTCTCCTGGCCTAGCCGCCCGCTTCTTCTTCTGGTGCCCCTTCGCCGCCGGCTCCTCCTCCTCCTCCTCCTCCTCGTCCTCCTCAGGTTCCTGCGCTTCCTGCGCGTCCTCGCCGTAGACGTAGCCGAGCTCGGCCTCCATGCCGCCGCTGAGATCCACTACCTCGTACTGGGTGGCGAACCCGGGAGACGCGGCGGCCGCGGTCGATCCTGACGAGATGATGTTGTCCATGTCGGTTCCCGTGTCGTCGGTGCCGCCGAGGTGCGAGAAGGGCAGCGGCCCACGGCGGAGATGGGGCGTCGGTGTGGACGCGTAGGCGGGCGGCGATTAGTTGTAGGGAGGGTACTGCACGTCGACGAAAGCAGGCGAGGGTGTGCGCGTCGCGGGGTGTCCATGGGGGAAGGTCACATTTGGGTTGAACCCACCGTGCGCGTCGCCGTCGGCGTAGCTGGGCGACGACGATCCCCATGGAGATCTGACGCCTTGCTGTACCCAGGGCGCGTACTGGGCGTGGCTGACGACGGGTGGATTCATCATCCCCGCGTGGTCGACCGATGAGAAGGGCGCCGCCGCGCGCGCCGCATTGTCGCGGGCCTTCTTGGCGATGGCCCTGTTCTGCCGATCGGCGGTGACTGCGTCGCGCCGCTGAACTTTCACCCTCCACTCGGCGTTCGACATGCCAGGCGGCTTCAATGGCGGCGCCCTCGGCTTCCTCTGCTTCGGCTGGGCCACGGTGCCAGACGTGGTTGCCGCCGCGCGCAGCATGGCGTACTTCTTCGGCGGCATGGCGGCGACTAGAAGGCGAGCGGGAGGGGCGTTTGGCGGGAGAAAGGGAGGGAATGGCGGGAGGAAGGCGAGCGAGCGGCAGGGGTGCGAGGGAAAAGCGTCTCAAAACGGCGGGAAAAGGCCCTCGGGTCGCCGATAGGGCGGACCCACACGCCTTTTTCGCTTGTGCCGGCTCTCCAAGCGCCCCCAGGGCGCCGGGTTCGGCCTGGTTCTGCCGGCACCAGTTTTCACCCGAGCCGGCGAAAAACGGGCTTCTGGGGGCGCGACTGGGCCGGTTTTTTGGCGCCGGCGCGGAAAAAACGCCTGGGGAGGGCCTGTTGGGGGCGCGGCTGGAGATGCTCTTACCATTGTATAAGTAGAGATTCACGAGAGATGAACTTGCCAAATACATAACTTTGTTATCTTTTTGGGCGATTCTGCTTCGGTAACCCCCCTAAACACAATAAAGGCTGAGATTGATCGATACCCTTTCAAGTAAGAGTGTCAAACCCAACGATGAGCAGAAGAAAATGACAAGCCGTTTTCAGCAAGGTTTTCTCTACAAGCACTGAAATTAGTGGTAACAAATAGTTGTGTGATAATATGATTCATAACGGGTAACAAGTATTAAAAGTAAACAAAGTGCAACAAGGTGGCCCAATCCTTTTTTAGCAAAGGACAAGCCTGGTCGTACTCTTATATAAAGCAAAGCGCTCCCGAGGACATATGGGAATTGTTGTCAAGTTAGTTTTCATCATGCTCATACGATTCGCGTTCGGTACTTTAATAATTTGATATGTGGGTGGATCGGTGCTTGAGTGTTGTCCTTCCTTGGACAAGCCTCCCATATGATTAACCACTCTCGCAAGCATCTGCAAGTACGAAAGAGGTATTAAGATAAATCTAACCATGGCATGGAACATACGGATCCAAATCAGCCCCTTACGAAGCAACACATAAACTAGGGTTTAAGATTATGTCACTCTAGCAACCCATCATCTACTTATTACTTCCGAATGTGTTTCCCTAGACTCAAATAATGATAAAGTGTCATGTAGTCGACGTTCACATAACACCACTAGAGAAAAGACGACATACATCTCATCAAAATATCGAACGAATACCAAATTCACATGATTGCTTATAACCAGACTTCTCCCATGTCCTCAGGAACAAAAGTAACTACTCACAAACACTACTAGGAAAAAGGCTACTAGTAGCGCGGGTAAAATGGCAACTAGTAGCGTGGGTACCCGTGCTATTAGTATCGCACTATAGATAAAAGTTAGTAGTAGCGCGGGTGTTAGTAGTAGCGTGTCTGCCACCCGCGCTACTGCTATTATAGACCCGCACTACTACTAATGAAATAGTAGTATCGTGTCTATAGTGCCAACGCTACTATTATCCCAAATACTAGTAGGATACTAGTAGCGTGCCATTTTCCCCACGCTACTACCAGATTATTATGAATTTAAAAAATAAAATCAGCCAATTCCATTCTATCACACATTTCTCGTATCTACTCACAGTTTCTCATTGTAGCGGCAACTCATGTATAATTCCTATCACACAGTGTTGTGCGTAGCAACTTGGTAAGCAGCTACCTACTTAAGTTGTTATGGTCTGATCCGAAAATTGGATCACTCGTCAATATGCGGCACCTGCCTGGCCTGATCTCGCGGCCTGCAGCTGCGGCGAAACACACGGGGTAGCCTCGACGAGCCACATCTGACCGACAGCAACCGCCGCCACATCTCCAGCAGGCCCCGGTCGAGGTCTTCCTCGTGCCTCGCCACCAGGGGACAGGCAGGGGCGGCCCTCCACCTTCACCGGAGTCATCATCCGCTAGCTAATGGCAGCGAAGCCCACCTATAGCAGACGACGTGGTGGTGGACTGTCTTGCTAGTGCTCGCCGGTGGCGAGTGGGTTGGGACAGGAGAGGAGGTGGAAGGGAGGCCGGCGGCAAGTGGGTTGGGACTTGGGAGAGGAGGAGATGAGGTGGGAGCGAGGATGGGATTGGGGATCTGGATCGGGCGTTGAGTGTTTTTTTAGACATGGTGTGGGATGGTTGGTGGGGTGGGAGCAGATGCAGGTAGCGTGGGTTTTATAACCTGCGCTACTACTATCACTTAGTAGTAGCGTGGGTTTATAACCCGCGCTACTACTACGGATGGTCCTGGGAGGCACGGTGAAAATCACTTAGTAGTAGCGAGGGGTAAAAACCCGCGCTACTACTATCAACTTAGTAGTAGCAGGGGGTAAAAATGCATGCTACTAGTAAGTAGCAGTAGCGAGGGGTATAAACCCGTGCTACTAGTAAGTGTCTGCCTATAAGCTTTTCCCTAGTAGTGAAAGCATGTTCGTGTTCATGAAAAGAGGGGTATTGAATAGCATTAAGGATCTGAACATATGAACTTCCACCGAAGAAACCAACTAGCATCAACTACAAGGAGTAATCAACACTACTAGCAACCCACAGATACCAATATCAGGTTGTGAGACAAAGATCGGATTCAAGAGATGAACTAGGGTTTGAGAGGAGATGGTGCCGATGAAGATGTTGATGGAGATTAACCCCCTCTCGATGAGAGGATCGTTGGTGATGACGAGGGCTTCAATTTCCCCCTCCCGAAGGGAAGTATCCCAGGCAGAATAGCCCTGCTGGAGCTCTAGATTGGTTTCGGCCGGGTTTCGCCTCGAGACGGTGGCGCTTCATCTCGAAAACCTCCTTATGATTTTTTCAGGTCAAAACACATCATATAGCAGAAGATAGATGTCGGGGGACTGCCAGGGGGCCCACAAAGTACGGGGGGCGCCCCCACCCTTGTGGATGGTTGGTGGACCCCCACTGGTGCTTCTTTCGCCCAATAATTTTTACGTATTCCAAAAATATTCTCCGTGAAGTTTCAGGACTTTTGGAGTTGTGCAGAATAGGTATCTCAGATTTGCTTCTTTTCCAGTCCAGAATTCCAGCTGCCGGCATTCTCCCTCTTCATGGAAACCTTGTAAAATAAGAGAGAAAAGGCATAAGTATTGTGATATAATGTGCATTAACAACCCATAATGAAATAAATATCAATATACAAGTATGATGCAAAATGGATGTATCAACTCCCCCAAGCTTAGACCACGCTTGTCCTAAAGCGAAAATCCGATATCGAAAAATATGTCCACATGTTTAGAGATAGAGGTGTCGAATAAAATACGGACATGAGGGCATCGTGATCATCTTTAGGACAACAACATAACTTGTCATATAGGTTCTTATGTTAAAGTAACAATTCATTCACAAGGTAAAGTATGAATCAGAAACTTCATTGACAGCCAACAAACTATGGTCTCAGTCATTGAAGCAATTGCAATTTATCATACATCGGAAAGTGTCAAATAAGAGCTTTTCAGCAAGTGCACATACTCAACCATTATTTAGTCTTTCATAATTGCTAACACTCACGCGATACTAATGAGTTCAAAGCTTCAACCGGACACAGAGAAATATAGGGGATTATAGTTTCGCCTCCCAATGATTTACCTCAAGGGTAATGTCAACAATAATGGTTCATGGCTCTCTACATCCGCGTGGGTATATATATCTAGATCTAGCTCCAACATATTGTGCATGCCAAAGGATAAAAGTAAAAAGGAAAGATGATGATCACCATGACTCTTGTATAAGGATATGAGATGAAAATAAAAGATAGGCCCTTCGCAGAGGGAAGTAGAGGTTGTCATGCGCTTTTATGGTTTTATGCACAAAATCTTAATGCAAAAGAACGTCACTTTATATTGCCACTTGTGATAATGGACCTTTATTATGCAGTCCGTCGCTTTTATTTCTTCCATATCACAAGCTCGTATAAAGCTTATTTTCTTCACACTAATAGATCATATATATTTAAATAGCATTTTTTATTGCTTGCACCGATGACAACTTACTTGAAGGATCTTACTCAATCCATAGGTAGGTATGGTGGACTCTCAAGGCAAAATTGGTTTAAGGGTTGTTTGGAAGCACAAGTAGTATCTCTACTTGGTGCAAAAGGAATTTTGGATAGCATGAGAGGGAAATGAAAGCTCAACATGTTGGGGGATCTATGACAATATAACTTCTGTTAGGATGAAGACATAACCCATTATGTTGTCTTCCTTGTGCAACTTCAACCTTTTTAGCATGTCATATATTAATGAGTGCTCACAATCATAAAAGATGTCCAAGATAGTATATTTATATGTGAAACCTCTCTTTCTTTTTTACTCCCTATTAATTGCAACAATGACCAAAACTATGTTTGTCAACACTCAACAACTTTTATTCATCATACTCTTTATATGTGAAGTAATTACTTCTCATAAGATCAACATATGATCTTTATTTATTTCTTTTTATTCCTTATATTATTTATTCCCTTAAGATCATAGCAACATAACAAAGCCCTCGTCAAAACTATTCTTTGTTATATAACTCACGGACTTGACTACATAGATAGAGATCAAAGCAAAACTCAAAGCTAAATCACACTAGAAACTTTATTCTACTAGATGAAGATATAACCAAAAGGATCGAACTAAGAAAAACGATAAAGGTAAATGTGTGATGGTGATACGATACCGGGGCACCTCCCCCAAGCTTGGCAGTTGCCAAGGGGAGTGCCCATACCCATGTATTTATGATTCTTTCTTCGGAGGTTGTGATGAAGGAGTTGTTGATGAAGTACGCTTGTCATCCATCTTCCAAGGCATAAGCTCTCCATCATAGAAGGATAAACAAGTCTCTGGAATCCTCAAATCTGCAGCCAAACTCATCCTCTTAAATTTGTATTCATACTCACAGTTTTGGTTTTGCAGGTCATAGATCTAGGCTTGGAGATGCTCGAATTTCTCTTGAAGCTTGAAGATGATCTCGCCAATGTGCTTGGTGTCTAGCTTGTGATAACTAGTGAATTCCGTGATCATCATGTGGTTGGCGTTAAGTCCACGCTCCACCATCCCTTGACACTTGAAAACATGTTGTTCCATTGCTTCGAGTCTTGTCTCCACGCTTTCCGTCTTCTTTAGCCCCTCAACGTCGCGGATGTGCAGCACCCCCTTACGCATCTCAATTGTTTGAGGGTGTGGCAGCACCTCCGCAAAGGTAGGGGTTGATGACCTTCTCTAAAAACTTGTCCTTGGGAGCGCTTGGAGTCGTCATGGCGATCTAGATCTGTCGGAAAAACAGCTCGAAACAAAACAGAAGATATTGTCGGTGGTCAAAATCTTCGGGAGATTATATAATGAAATTTTACATACAAAAAGACATATCGTGCAAGAAAACGGAGTTTGGGAGGCACACGAGGTGGCCACAAGGTAGCGGGCTCGCCTAGGGGGTAGGGCGCGCCCTCCACCATTGTGGCTGCCCCGTGTCTCTTCCGGACTAGTTTTAATTTTCCTAATTTTTTAAATATTCCAAAACGGAGAAAAAATATTGTTTGGAATGTTTTGGAGTCGGTTTACTTATCGTACCACATACCTATTCCTTTTCGTAGTCTGAAACGTTCTGGAAAGTGTCCCTTATGTACTCCTCCGGTGTCACGGTGTCAATTATATTGGTCTCAATATTTAAGGGAGTACCTGAGATATAGTGTTTGATTCTTTGACCGTTTACCACCTTCGGATTTGTGCATTCGACGTTGTTGATTTTGATGGCACCGAAGCGATAAAACTCCTCGACAATGTAAGGGCCTTCCCATTTAGAGAGAAGCTTTCCTACAAAAAAAATCTTAAATGAGAGTTGTATAACAAAACATGATCACCTACGTTAAACTCCCGTTTTTTATCCGCTTGTCATGCCATCTTTTAAATTTTTCTTTCAATAACTTGGCCTTCTCGAAGGCTTGGGTTCTCCATTCATCAAGTGAGCTAATGTCAAATAACCTCTTCTCACAGGCAAGTTTGAAATCATAATTGAGTTCTTTAATAGCCCAATATGCCTTATGTTCTAGTTCAAGAGGTAAGTGACATGCTTTTCCACAAACCATTTTATACGGAGACATACCCATAGGGTTTTTATAAGCAGTTCAATAAGCCCATAATGCATCATCAAGTTTCTTAGACCAATTCTTTCTAGACCTATTAACAGTCTTTTGCCAAATCAATTTAATATCTTTATTGCTCAATTATACTTAACCACTAGACTGAGGATGATATGGAGATGCAATTCTATGGTTAAAATCATATTCAGCAAGCATCTTACGGAAAGCACCATCAATAAAATGTGAACCACCATCAGTCATTAAAAATCTATGGACTCCAAACCTTGGAAAACTAACTTCTTTAAGCATCTTAATAGAATTGTTATGATCAACACTACTAGTTGGAATAGCTTCTACCCACTTAGTAACGTAATAAATATCAACTAAAATATGTGTATACCCATTAGAGGAAGGAAAAGGTCCCATATAATCAAAGCCCCAAACATAAACTGGTTCAATAACAAGTGAATAGTTCATAGGAATTTCCCGACGTCTAGTAATATTACCAACTCTCTGACATTCATCACAAGATAAGACAAACTTACGGGCATCTTTGAAGAGAGTAGGCCAATAAAACCCAGATTGCAATACCTTATGTCCAGTTCTATCTCCAGCTTGGTGTCCTCCACAAGCCTAGGAGTGACACTTGCATAGGATCTGTTCCTGTTTATGCTCAGGTACACAACGTCTAATAACACCATCTACTCCTTCTTTATAAAGGTGTGGGTCATCCCAAAAGTAATGTATTAAATCATAGAAAAACTTTTTCTTTTGTTGGTATGTGAAGCTAGGTGGTATAAATTTAGCAACAATAGCATAATCACCATACCATGGAGCATTATGAGAAGCATTTACGACAGTTAATTTTTCATTAAGAAAGCTATCATCAATTGGTAGTGGGTCATCAAGAACATTTTGTAACCAAGACAAGTTATCTGCAACAGGGTTCTCAGCTCCCTTTCTATCAATAATATGCAGATCAAATTCTTGTAGCAAGAGAACCCATCTAATAAGTCTATGTTTAGCATCTTTCTTTTCCATAAGATATTTAATAGCAGCATGATCGGTGTGAACAGTTACATTGGAATCTGCAATATAAGATCTAAACTCATCACATGAAAAAACAACAACTAAAAATTCTTTTTCAGTACAAGCATAATTTGTTTGGGCACTGTCTAGAGTTTTACTAGCATAATGAATAACATTTAATTTTTTATCAACTCTTTGTCCTAGAACAACACCAACAACATAATCACTCGCATCACACATAATTTCAAAGGGTAAATTCCAATAAGGTGGTTGAACAATAGGTGTAGAAATCAAGGCTTTCTTAAGTATTTCAAATTCTTCTACACAGTCATCATCAAAAACAAAAGGAACATCTTTTTGCAAGAGATTAGTGAGAGGCCTAGAAATTTTAGAGAAGTCTTTAATAATCCTCCTATAAAAACCAGCATGACCAAGAAAACTTCTTGTACCTTTGATATCTTTAGCACACGACATCTTTTCAATAGCATCTATTTTAGCTTTATCAACTTCAAAACCTCTTTAAAAAATCTTATGCCCTAAGACAATACCTTCATTACCCAAAAAGTGGCACTTCTCCCAATTCAAGACAAGATTAGTTTCTTCGCATCTCTGTAAAACTCGATCAAGGTTGCTTCAGCAATCATCAAAAGAAGTTCCGTAAACAGAGAAATCATCCATGAAAACCTCAACAATCTTTTCACAAAAGTCAGAGAATATAGCAGTAATACATCTTTGAAAGGTAGCAGGTGCATTGCATAAACCAAAGGGCATACGTCTATAAGCAAAAGTACCAAAAGGGCAAATAAAAGTGGTCTTTTCTTGATCCACTTTTGACACAGGTATTTGAGAGAAACCAGAATAACCATCTAGAAAGAAAAAATGTATATGTTTGGATAGTATTTCTGGCATTTGATCAGTAAAATGTAGAGGGTAATGATCTTTCTTAGTTGCTTTATTCAATTTGCGAAAATAAATTACAATTCTATGACATGTAACAATTCTTTGCGGGATCAATTCATCTTTATCATTACGAACAACATTAATGCCTCCCTTCTTGGGGACACAATGAACATCACTTACCCACTGAATATCAGCAGTAGGATAAATAATACCTGCCTCCAGAAGCTTTAGTATTTCATTTCTTACCACCTCTTTCATCTTCGGATTTTATCGTCATTGGTGATCAACAACTGGTTTAGTATCTCGTTCCAGCTTAATTTTGTGTTGGCATAAAGTGGGACTAATGCCCTTAAGATCATCAAGAGTATACCCAATAGTAGCACGATGCTTCTTCAGAGTTTTCAATAGTTTATTTTCTTCATGCTCCGAAAAGACTTTTTCTTTCAAAGACATGGTCATATTTCTCTCTAGCATTCAAAGACTTCTCTTTCAGCTTAGCTAACAGTTTCTTAAGATCACACCTATCATTGCAAGCTAAAAGATCTCTAGCAGTTTCTTCATCCATAACATAACCCTCAGGAACAACAGGCAATTCATATCTAGGGCGAGAATCTTCATCATCACTTTCATCAATATCATCAGTTTCAATAATTTCATTCTCTCTAACCCTAGCAATTTGTTCATCAAGAAATTCACCTAATGGCATAGTATTATCAAGCATAGAAGTAGTTTCATCATAAGTATCATGCATAGTAGAAGTGGCATCATCAAGAACATGCGACATATCAGATTCAATAGCAGGAGTGGGTGTCGCAAATTTACTCATAATAGAGGGTGAATCAAGTGCAGAACTAGATGGCAGTTCCTTACCTCCCCTCGTAGTTGAGGGATAAATCTTAGTTTTTTCGTCTTTCAAGTTCTTCATAGTGATCAAAAGATATAAATCCCACAAGACTCAAAGAATATAGCTATGCTCCCCGGCAACGACGCCAGGAAATAGTCTTGATAACCCACAAGTGTTTGGGATCGCAACTGTTTTCGAGGGTAGAGTATTCAACCCAAATTTATTGATTCAACACAAGGGGAGCCAAAGAATACTCTCAAGTATTAGCAGTTGAGTTGTCAATTCAACCACACTATGAAGACTTAATATCTGCAGCAAAGTATTTAGTAGCAAAGTAGTATGGAAGTAACAATAACAATGGCAAAAGTAAGAGTAGCGGTTTGTAGTGATTGTAACAGTAGCAGCGGTAAAGTAACTAAGGAAGGAGCAATATGTGAAAAGCTCATAGGCATTGGATCAGTGATGGATAATTATGTCGGATGCGATTCCTCATGTAATAGTTATAACATAGGGTGACACAGAACTAGCACAAGTTCATCAATGTAATGTAGGCATGTATTCCGAATATAATCATACATGCTTATGGGAAAGAACTTGCATGACATCTTTTGTCCTACCCTCCCGTGGCAGCGGGGTCCTATTGGAAACTAAGGGATATTAAGTCCTCCTTTTAATAGAGTCCCGGACCAAAGCATTAACACTTAGTGAATACATGAACTCCTCAAACTACGGTCATCACCGGGAGTGGTCCCGATTGTTGTCACTTCGGGGTTGCCGGATCATAACACATAGTAGGTGACTATTAACTTGCAAGATAGGATCAAGAACTCACATATATTCATGAAAACATAATAGGTTTAGATCTGAAATCATGGGACTCGGGCCCTAGTGACAAGCATTATGCATGGCAAAGTCATAGCAACATCAATCTTAGAACATAGTGGATACTAGGGATCAAACCCTAACAAAACTAACTAGATACATGGTAAATCTCATCCAACCCATCACCCTCCAGAAAGCCTACGATGGAATTACTCACGCACTGCGGTGAGCATCATGGAATTGGTGATGGAGGAAGGTTGATGATGACGACGGCAACGATGTCCACTCTCCGGAGCCCCGAATGGACTCCAGATCAGCCCTCCCGAGAGAGTTTAGGGCGTGGTGGCCGCTCTGTATCATAAAACACGATGAATCCTTCACTCTGTTTTTTTCTCCCCGAACGTGAATGTATGGAGTTGGGGTTTCGGTCGGTGGAGCATCAGGGGGCCCACGAGACAGGGGGCGCGCGGGTGTGGGCCCACTGGTCTTGATTCTTTCGCCAACATATTTTATATATTCCAAAAATATTCTCCGTTGATTTTCAAGTCATTCCGAGAACTTTTATTTCTGCACAAAAATAACACCATGGCAGTTCTGCTGAAAACAAGGTCAGTCCGGGTTAGTTCCATTCAAATCATGCAAGTTAGAGTCCAAAACAAGGGCAAAAGTGTTTGGAAAAGTAGATACTTTGGAGACGTATCAACTCCCCAAAGGTTAAATCTTTGCTTGTCCTCAAGCAAGTCAGTTGACAAACTGAAAGTGATAAAGAAAAACTGTGACAAACTCTGTTTGCTTTTGTTGTTGCAAATATGTAAAGCTAGCATTCAAGTTTTCAGCAAATATTATGAACTAAACACATTCACAATAACTTTCAGGTCCCATGTTTACTCATATCAATGGCATAATCAACTAGCCAGCAATAATAATAAACCTCGGATGACAACACTTTCTCAAAACAATCATAATATGATATAACAAGATGGTATCTCGTTAGCCCTTTCTAAGACCGCAAAACATAAATGCAGAGCACATCTAAAGATCAAGGACTGACTAGACATTGTAATTCATGGTAAAAGAGATCCAGTGACAATCATACTCAATGTAAATTAATAGCAATACATGCAAATGACAGGGGTGCTCTCCAACTGGTGCTTTTTAATAAGAGGATGATGACTCAACATCAAAGTAAGTAGCTAGGCCCTTCGCAGAGGGAAGCAGGGATTTGTAGAGGTGCCAGAGCTCGAGTTTTGAAATAGAGATGAATAATATTTTGAGCGATATACTTTCATTGTCAACATAACAACCAAGAGATCTCGATATCTTCCATGCTACACACATTATTGGCGGTTCCCAAACAGAATGGTGAAGTTTATACTCCCCCACTACCAACAATCACACTCGACGGCTGACCCGAAACAACGGTTACCGTCCATACCAACAACAGCCCTGGGGGAGTTTTGTTTAATTATTTTAATTTGATTTGAGCATGGGACTGGGCATCTCGGTTACCGGCCATTTTCTCGTTAATGATGAGCGGAGTCCACTCATCGTGAGAATAACCCACCTAGCAAGGAAGATATAGACAGCCCTAGTTGATACATGAGCTGTTCGAGCATACAAAACAAAATTTCATTTGAAGGTTTAGAGTTTGGCACATACAAATGTCCTTGGAATGGCAGGTAAGTACCACATATAGGAAGGTATGGTGGACTCATATGGAATAACTTTGGGGTTTATGGAAGTGGATGCACAAGAAGTATTCCCGCTTAGTACAAGTGAAGGCTAGAAAGAGACAGGGGAGCGACCAGCTAGAGAGCGACAATAGTCATGAACATGCATTAAGATTAATCGACAATGAGTGCAAGCATGAGTAGGATATAAATCACCATGAACATAAATATCGTGGAGGTTGTGTTGATTTTGTTTCAACTACATGCGTGAACATGTGCCAAGTCAAACCACTTGAATCGTTCAAAGGAGGATACCACCCTATCATACCATGTCACAACTATTTTAATATCATGTTGGCACGCAAGGTAGACCATTATAAACTCCTAGCTAATTAAGCATGGCATGAGCAACTATAATATCTAATTGTCATTGCAAGCATGTTTCATTCATAATATGCTGAATCAGGAATGATGAACTATTCATATTTACAAAACAAGGTAGGTCGAGTTCATACCAGCTTCTCTCATCTCAATCAGTTCATCATATATCGTCATTATTTCCTTTCACTCGCACGACCGAACGGTGTGGATAATAATAATAGTGCACGTGCATTGGACTAAGCTGGAATCTGCAAGCATTCAATACAAAGGAGAAGACAAAGTAATATGGCTCTTGGTTAAATTAACAGTAATGCATATGAGAGCCAATAACATTTTCATCATGGTCTTCTCCTCTTCACCCCCAAAGAAAAGAAAAGAAATAAAACTACTTACACGGAAAAGCTCCCAACAAGCAAAAGAAGAATGAGAAATCTTTTTGGGTTTTTGTCGGGGAAACTGATCGCCTGCGAACACCTATGGGACCGGAGCCCCTTTTCGGTACGGCAAGGGAGCGGAGGGAGCACGGAGAGCAAATCGAGGCGAGCACGCGGGCAGTTTACCCAGGTTCGGGCCGCACGGATGCGTAAAACCCTACTCCTGCCTTGGTTGTATTGAGTTCTTGGCTCGGGAGCAAGAAGAGCTACAGTACTGGTCGCTAGCTACACCGAGCATGAGAGTGATCGAAGATCGGAACCCCTCCTACGTTGTGCATGGGCCTCCTTTTATAGGTCAAAGGGGTCACCGACAGGTGGCAACGTAGGTGAGGGTAAAAACGTAAAAATGGTGGTAGTTGTAACAGTGTATGTCAGTGTTTTGTACCTAACCCTGACGGTGGGGGACAAGGGCATTGAATGCCCATCACCGTCGCCCCAAACAGTACAAAAAGCGCCCGTCCGGGCGTCTCCGTTCGCCATGACGGTAGCCTCGTCATCGTGGCTTGCCATCGTGTCCCCCAGGCTGCACAGCTTTCCGCCACGTGCCCCTGGAAGGGCCCTAGGGCGACGCGTGGCCGGATGAGCTGGAGCGCGGGCACACAGTGGAAGCTTGCCGCGACAAGAGCCTTGCCGCGGTCGCTACCTTGCCGCGCCCGGAAGCTTGTCGCTCTCTGGGCCTTGCCGGGGCGCGCGATGCGCCACGGCAAATCTCCTGAAACGCCATGCTTTGGCCTTCCTGGCAAGCTCCTCTTGCCAGGGTCTTGTGCTAAAGGCGTGGTTATGAGCCTGGAGCGGCCTTACCGGCAAGCTCCTCTTGCCGGGGCCTTGTTTCTTTAGCTTGCACACTTTGTTCTTGAATGGCTCCGGAGGAATCATAGTGGGCTTTGGCGGGCGCGTGGCAAGCCCTGCCACGGGACGCTGCTACTGTCCGTGCACAAGTCGGGATACTAAGGTACCCCTACTTTAGTACACCGACAGGAGCCCCCGGGCCTGGGCCACACACGGTGCCGAGCGCTGTTGGGCCAGGCCCAAAACAGTACACGGGCACACGCGGCCCACGGCGCGCCGCATCCCACTCCGTATCCACCGCATCCCTCCCTAACGGCACGCGTCGATTGCGGCGTCGTGGGAGAGATCGTGGCCTGTTTCTTTAATGGGAAAAATGCGGAACGTCCCCCTCTCCCCCTTAAAAGTAGGGGAAACAGGGGCAGTTCCTCCTATTCGTTCATTGCGTCTTCAACCTCCAGAAACCCCCGCCGCTCCCCTCCTCCCCGAAGGTTGAAAGAGAGCAGCGCTCCGCCCTTCTTCCGCCGCCGCCAGCCTCCCCAGCGCCGCCGGCCCCCCTCGCCGTCCCCGCCATGGCCCCGAAGGGCGACAAGGCGAAAGCCGCGAAGACCGAACGGGCGGCGAAGCTTGCAGCAATGCGGAAGAGGATGGTGGTCTTCCCGCCGAGGCTCGGCGCGAGGGAGCTGAAGGACAAGTTCTACCTCTTCTGGTCAAGGGAGACGAAAGCTCACCCGCGCACCAGGGTTCTCCCCGCCGAAGCCTGCGACATGTTCCCGGGAGGTTATCCTTACTTTGCCCTGTTCTTCCATTGCGGACTCTGCCCTCCATACTCCGAATTCTTCTGCGATGTTATGAACACGTATGGATTCCATCTTCTGGATTTCACCCCGAACGTAGTCTTAACCATGGCCGTTTTCGCACATCTGTGCGAAAACTTTGTCGGAGTCCACCCCAATGTAGCCCTCTTCCGCCATTTTTTTATGCCTCGGGTAGAGTCTGGGTCTCCTCTGTCCGGTTGGATTTCTTGGATCTTTAGGCTCAATAAGAAAGAGGCATACTTGATTGGAGAGCTCCGCGGCAAGTGGGAGGAGTGGAGGGCCGACTGGTGCTGGATCATGGAGGATGAACACCAGCAGTTTACTTCCCCGCGCCGAGCTGCGATAGTGCGCGGAAAGGACTGGAGTGATCTGGCCCCGGAGGACGAGAAGCTGAAGATAGCTCTCACTAGGATTCTTCGCCTCCGGCAAGCCAATCTCACTGTAGGTGAGGTCGGGGCAGATTTCCTTCGCCGCTGCATTGCTCCCTTGCAGGAGAGGAAGAGGCCTGCTTGGGATTTCGGCAACGCGGTAGACTGTATGAGGCTGCGCCCCGGCCTTAACTATAACTTCACTGTCCTGGAGCTCAAAGGGATGCTCCGTGAGCTGTTCAAGCATGACGCCAAGCACCCGGAGTGGTTCGCCTCGCCGCGGGGGGTAGTTCCACTATGCAACAATTCGTCGCTTAGTGCTATCCGCGTGGCGATGCCGTTGTGCGACTCCCACGGGGTTGACCCCACTTGGCTGGCGCCTTCTGACGAAGCCGCGCAAACCTTCTTCGACAACTTGGTGGAGCTGCCGATCAATCTCGATGAGAAGAAAGGTCTCACCCGCGACACCACCGACCGGGAGGTGGCGTATATCGCCACCAGGATGGAGGAGGCAGCGGATGCGGTGAGTCGGGCCGAGGAGGAAGAGATCCTCAAACTGATAAAGCCTGCCGGGCAGCCCGCCGAGACGAGCGAGGCTGCCGGGCAAGGCACAGAGTCGAGCGAGCCCGCCGAGCAAGGCGCCGAATCGGGCGACTCTTCAGAGGACTCAGGTGGGTCTCTGGGCCTTGACGACTCCTCTTCATCCTCGGGGAGTTCTCCGCCACCACCAAGTCCTCCGCCTCAACCGAAGAAGCGTCTCCGCAAGGCTGCGGACACGGCGAAGCAGCCGGCGGGCCAGCAGCCGCAGTGTCGCTCGACGCGCGCCACCACGACGAGCAAGGCCGTCAAGGGGGCGCCTCGCGCCTCCGCAGCGGCTGGGGGAGGATCTTCCCGCATGGGCTCCACCGCTCCTTCCGCCCCTCGGGCCTCGGCGACGACCGGAGCGGGGTCTTCTCAGATCACTGCTCCAGCGCCCGCCAAGCGCCCGAGGGAGCCTACTCCTCCAGCTCCTCGCGCCGGGACGCGCGAGGCGGATTTCGACTTTTCCGTTCTCAGTTCCAACGAGGAGGAGGAAGAGTAAGTACTTGTTTTCTTCAATTTCCTGTTTTTGTCTTGAATCTTCTTTGTCTGATCCTGTTTGATGTCTGTCTTCCAGGACCCTGGCCCAAAGGATGGCGAAGAGGGCCAAGATCCCGGTGGTCGACCTTGAGGACAAGCCTGTCGCAGCGGCGGGGGATGCGCTAGCGACAAGCTTGCTGGACCAGCTTGCTGCTCCGCAGAGCAGCCCCCAGCGCAGCCCCCAGCATAAGTCTTCTCTTTACTTCTTCACTTGTCGGGCGCGCGTGGGCTTCTTATCCTTGCTAATGTCTTGTTTGTTTGCTGACTTGTACAGCAACGGAGCCGCAGCCTCAGGAGCGGCAAGAGACTGCCCCCGACGAGCGGCGCGTCTCAATCTCCCCGCCAAGGAGGAGCTCCCCGGCGAGGGAGAATACTCCGCCAAGGACGGGTACTCCGCCAAGGGCGAGTACCCCGCCAAGGGCGAGCACCCCGCCAAGGGTGAGCACCCCGCCAAGGGAAGGCGCCAGCGGCCCTCCGCCGGCGGAGGCTACTACCACGCCGCCGAGGGAGAACTCCCCGGCAAGGAACCCCGTCGAGGAAGAGGCCCGCGCAGGTAACCCTTGTACTTTTCTTCTCTTGACTTCTTCTTTTTGGATATTTGCTTGAAAATTCTTCTTCCTTTCTTGCCTTCAGACTCGTCCGCTCCAGAGCCCATGGAGACGGAGGCCGCCACCGAGGAGGCCGCGCGCGGCAACATGAGTGGCGCCGCGGCCACCGAGGAGGCGATTGGCACCAAGGAGCCCGCCGTCGAAGAGGCAATCAGGGGCGCCGACGCGGCAGCTGAGGAGGGGACCGGCAGTCGCACTGACGGCCCCGAGGCCGCAGGAGCGTTTGACGCTGCGCCGACCGCCGACCCTGCCGCTGCCGCGGCTGGAACCAGTGCCTACTTGGAGGCTGGGAACGGGGTCTTCATTCAGATCCCATGGGCTTCTTCGTCAAGGGCGCCCGCGGAGGGGGAGGTCTTCGATGGGGAAGTCCTCGCCTCCGCGGGGCTGAAGTTTGTCGACGCGCCCGGCAACAACAACGAGCCCGAGGAGGAGCAGCTTCTGCGCCGGCTTCTGGCCCTGTACCGTGCCAGGCAGGCCAAGCTGGAGTCCCGAGAGGCTCTGGCTGCCAAGGCGGGCGTCGACTTAGAGAAGCGCGCCGAGGAGCTCCGCGCCGCCAACCAGGCGGCCCTCCGGTCTCTGGCGGAGGAGCGGGAGGAGCTCGCCGAGGCGCACCAGGCGTTCGTCCTCGAAAAGGCCGAAGCAGAGGAGCAAGAACGGCTCGCCGCCGAAGATCTGTCTCGGCGGGAAGGAGAGCTGAGGCAGCGGAAGGTCGACCTCGATAGCCATGAGGACGACCTTACCGCGCGCGAGCAGTCCCTTGGCGGGGCTCTGCAGGAAGCGAGGGATGCCGCTGCAGCTGCAGAGACCGCCAAGAGAGACTTGGAGGCGAGGGTGGCACAGTTGGAGCTTAACTTGAGGACGAGCGAGGAGAAGGTTGCCGCGCTCACATTGGAGAGGGAGAAAGACGCCCACAGCCACTCGGAGCTGCAGGTCCGTCTCTCCGACAAGGGCAAGGAGCCCGCCATCGCCAAGGACTCCATCGCGCACTTGGAATTGAAGCTGTCCACCCTCACTGCATCTCTTGATAGCGCCAGGGACAGGGAGATGAAGCTGAAGGAAGATCTCCGGGCTGAGAGGGCACTGTTGGATAGCGCCGCCCTCACGCAAAATAACTTCAGGCAGACGGTGGAGCAGTGGACCGAGTAGCTCGTCGCCGCCGCCGCTGACATCGAGAGGGAGATGGCGGCGCTGGGGACGGAGCACCTCGGGTACTCCCCCGACGCGAACCTCCCTCACAGCGCCAAGCTGAGCTTATTCTTCAGGGGAGTGGCGCCGGCTCTCGAGCAGCTCCGGGAGAGGATCCCCACACAGCTGGCGAACGAGGCGCGCATGCTTTGCACGGGAGTTGTGGAGAGAGTGCTGACGAAGATAGTCTACCGCAACCCCGGGATCAACCTTGAAAACGTCCTCCGGACCTAGCCGCCCGACGCCGATCAGGAAGCGCTGAAAGCTCTTGTAGCCCCCATCGTGGCCAAGGTGGGCAAGATCAGGAGAGTTGACGGCGACCGTGTCGAGTAGGCTGTTTTCTTTCTGCTTCCCTTGTTGCTGTCAATCAAGTTATGGACAGTAGTTTATTAGAACAGCGACAAGTCATCTTGTAATATAACTTTATTTTGAGTAGTTAATGCAGTGTTACTCCCTTTGTTCGACTCCTTTACTTTGTATGCTTTTACCCTACACTTTTAGGGAACTTGTCGGCAAAGGGACCCTTGCCGCGAGCGCTGAGTGCGGAACTTCAGCAGCCTGCTGGCAACGCCTCTGCCGGCAAGAAACCTTGCCGCAGCTAGTCGCAGCACACTTAGGTTGTTGAGCGAACTCGAAAACGAAGTAAGGGCGCGACACTTGTCGCAGCTCACTTAAGCCGTTGAGCGTGCTCGAAACAAAGTAAGGGCGCGGCTAGCCACGGGTAGGTTCCTCCGCGCACAGGTTTTCCATACAAAGTGTGGTCGTTCAAGGAAGATAACCTTAAAATTTTAAAAATTTGAATGCTCATTTTTTGGCAACTTAGCTTTTGTGTTGTTTGCTTCCCGGCAAGGCGAGGCTTTCTTGAATGGCACCATACCACTGTCTCCTTCCCCCCCGGCAAACTTGTGCATGAGGAACAACTTCTTCTGCTTGAGAAAAGAAAGAAAGAGGAGGAAACATAGGCATGGAGCTTTGCTGCTCATTGTTGCTTACCGGTGGCGTGTGCTGCACAAAGTGTCAGATAACACAAGCAAGAAAAATGAAAAGGCATGAAACGACAAGTCGTGCAAGGCACAAAAGTTTTAGTGATGCACGGGGTCTGCACCCGGCTTTGTACAAAATTTTACATGCAACAGCGGCAAGACTTGTACAAAAGGTGGTTGCCGGAGCGGATCACGGCAACCGCGCCTTATGGGTGAAACTTGCGAAGGTGCTCAATGTTCCAGGAGTTGCTCACCGGTAAGCCCTCTTCGGTCTCAAGGCGGACAGCGCCGGGCCTCGTGACTTGTCTCACCCGATAAGGGCCTTCCCACTTCGGTGTCAACTTGTTGGAATTCTTGGCGGACTGAACACGCCGAAGAACAAGGTCGCCTTCCTCGAGACTTCTGGCCTTAACTTTGCGGCTATGGTAGCGGCGCAAAGCTTGCTGGTATCGAGCAGCTCGTACAGGAGCCTGAAGACGGTCCTCCTCGAGGAGCAGCGCATCATCTTGCCGCAGCTGCTCTTGCTCGAGCTCACCGTAAGCGAGCACTCGAGGAGACCCGTATACGAGTTCTGTGGGGAGAACTGCCTCTGCTCCAAAGACTAGAGCAAAGGGTGTCTGTCCAGTGGCTCGATTTGGTGTCGTCCTGATTGACCAAAGAGCCGCCGACAACTCCTCAATCCAGTTTCTTCCGTACTTGTGCAGCCTGTCGAAAGTTCTTGTCTTGAGTCCGCGCAACACTTCAGCGTTTGCCCTCTCCGCTTGACCATTGCTCCTCGGGTGAGCAACAGAAGCGAAGCAGACCTTGGCGCCAAGGTCTTGGACGTACTGCATGAAGGTGCGACTTGTGAACTGTGTGCCGTTGTCGGTGATGATCCTGTTAGGGATTCCGAAACGGCAAACAATTGACCTGAAGAACTTGACTGCTGACTGTGCGGTCACCTTTCTCACTGGTTCCACTTCCGGCCACTTTGTGAACTTGTCGATGGTGACGTACAAGTACTCAAAGCCCCCGGCTGCGCGGGGAAAGGGGCCGAGGATGTCGAGCCCCCAGACCGAAAATGGCCAGGACAAAGGGATCGTCTGGAGAGGTTGAGCTGGCTGATGTATTTGCTTGGCTTGGAACTGGCACGCTTCACACTTGGTTACTTGTGCAGTTGCATCTTGGAGGGCTTCTGGCCAAAAGAAACCTTGCCGGAACGCCTTCCCGGCAAGTGCTCTTGCGCCAATGTGGTGGCCACATATGCCTCCATGTATTTCTGCCAACAGCTTTTGCCCATCTTCCCGGGGAATGCACTTCAACCTGACACCATTGAGTCTTCTTCTGTATAGTTCATTGCCGACGAACTGATACATACTTGACTGCCTGGTTATTCTCTCTGCTTCTTCTGGCTCTTCGGGAAGTTCTCCGGTTTGAAGAAAATGGACAATTTGCTGTGCCCAGGCTAGAGCTTGAGGCTCAACAGCAAGGACTAAAGGCATCAGTGCTGCTGCGGGAACGTCAGCTTCTACGGCAAGAACCTGTGGCTCTGCCGGAGCTGGACGTTCCCCGGCAAGCTTGCCGGGGCAAGACTTGTCGGGAACGCCTGCTTCAACTATACGAACCCTAGGGTCCGCAGGAGCAGACTGTTCCTCAGCAACTTGGGCGTTGATCTTGGGGACCTTGGCGGCGGCTTCAGGAAGATCCGTCGGCAAGTAGTCGCCGGAGACCAACTTTCTCTTCTTGCTTTGCCCAACTGATGGTGTAACGGATGGTTGAGTTAGCTTGAGCACGAAGATCCCTGGTTCCACAGGTAGCTTTAGTGCAGCACACTTTGACAGGCCATCTGCGACGTCATTTTGAGCTCTTGGAACGTGCTCCATCTGTATGCCTTCAAAGTGCTCTTCAAGCTTTCTCACTTCGTCGACGTAAGCTTCCATCAATGGGCTCTGGTAGCTCTTGTTCACTTGTCGGACAACCAACTACGAATCTCCCCGCACAATCAGCTTCTTGATCCCAAGTTCTGCTGCAATTCTGAGGCCGGCAAGCAAACCTTCATACTCTGCAGTATTGTTTGTTGCTTGCTCCTTGGGAAAGTGCATTTGGACAACGTACTTGAGGTGCTCTCCGGAGGGTGCGACAAGCAGCACACCAGCACCGGCGCCTTGCAGCGAGAAGGCTCCATCGAAGTACATTACCCATTCTTTGCTCGCTTCTTTGATGGGGATGCTTGTCTCTGGAACTTCTTCGTCTGGTGTTGGTGTCCATTCTGCTATGAATTCTACCAATGCTCTGCTCTGAATAGTCGAAGTACTTTCAAACTTAAGACCAAAGCTTGACAGCTCCAGTGCCCACTCGACGATCCTGCCAGTTGCTTCTGGATTTTGCAATATCCTTTTCAGCGGAAAGCGAGTGACCACTGTTATCTCATGTGCTTGGAAGTAGTGGCGTAGCTTTCCCGAGGCCATGAGGAGGCCGAAAAGCAGCTTCTGCACCCCAGAATATCTTGACCTAGCCCCCTGCAAGAGGGAACTGACAAAATAAACTGGGCGCTGCACCATCTTCTTTCGCACTTCTCCTTGCATCTGCGCAGACTCATCCTTGTCGGGGCCAGAGCTTGTCGGGGAAGCCCCCTGCTTGTCGCTGGATGGGCTTGCCGAGGCCGTGGGTTCCTCATCTGCCTCCCTTTCCGCTACTAACGCAGCACTAACCACTTGATTGGTTGTTGCTAAGTACAGCAGCAACTTCTCTTGCGGCTTAGGTGCGACAAGTATCGGAGTGGAGGACAGGTACCCTTTCAAGTCTTGCAGCGCTGCCTCCGCTTCCGGAGTCCATTTCATTGGAGCCGCCTTTTTCAAGATTTTGAAAAACGGCAGGGCGCGTTCTGCAGACTTAGAAATGAACCTACTGAGAGCAGCCACGCAGCCGGCAAGCCTTCGTACATCCTTGACGCGCTTCGGAGCTTCGATCTGCTCGATGGCTTTGATCTTGTCGGGATTGGCTTCAATCCCCCTCTGGGACACAAAGAACCCGAGAAGCTTGCCGGAGGGGACTCCGAACACGCACTTCTCGGGGTTAAGCTTGAGTTTTATCTTGCGCAGATTTGCAAAAGTTTGATCCAGGTCTTGGATCAGGGTATCCTTGTCCTTGCTCTTGACCACTATATCATCCATGTAAGCTTCTACATTCTTGTGTATCTGTGGCTCAAAAGCAGTGTGGACCACCCTTGCAAATGTTGAGCCCGCATTCTTCAATCCAAAGGGCATGCGTATGAAGCAATAGGTGCCACATGGAGTAATGAATGCGGTCTTCTCTTCGTCCTCTTCAGCCATAAATATCTGGTGGTATCCGGAGTATGCATCAAGGAATGAAAGCAACTCACATCCAGCCGTGGAGTCAACGATCTGGTCAATGCGCGGCAAGGGAAATGGATCTTTGGGACAAGCTTTATTCACATCAGTGAAGTCTATACAAAGCCTCCACTTCCCATTAGCTTTGCGCATGACAACAGGGTTGACCAGCCACGTGGGATGAAGTACACCTCTAACAAGGCCTGCTGCTTCCAATTTCTTGATTTCCTCAGCGATAAACTCTTGGCGCTCCAACGCTTGCTTCCTGACCTTCTGCTTGACGGGCCGCGCGTGAGGACAAACGGCAAGCTTGTGCTCAATCACTTTCCTGGGAACACCAGGGATGTCAGACGGTTGCCATGCAAACACGTCGACATTTGCCCGCAGGAAAGCAACGAGCGCGCTTTCCTATTTAGGATCGATGGTGGCACTGATGGTGAAAGTACCACCAGTGCCGTCCTCCTTGGCGGACACCTTCTTGGTTGCAGGTGGAGCTGCCATTCCCTTCTTGCACTTGCCGGTGGAGCTCGATGGTGCGTCTTCGACGGCAGCGCAACACTCCGAAGAGGTGCGTTTGCCGGAGTGGGCCCCAGAGCTCTTGCCGGACTTGGTCTTGTTCTCCCCCCCGTGAGCTTCAGCGGCAAGTGTTTTGCTATCTGTTGCAGCTGCTGCGTCCCGGTAGATCTTGTCGGCGCAGATAAGCGCGTCCTTCTTGTCGCCGGGGACAGAGATGACGCTTATCGGCCCCGGCATCTTGAGCATGTTGTAGGCGTAGTGAGAGGCTGCCATGAACTTGGCAAGCGCCGGACAGCCAAGTATCCCATTGTATGGCAATGGGATATCGGCAACGTCGAAGGTAATCCTCTCAGTCCTGAAGTTCAGCTCTCCACCAAAGGTTACTGGCAGCGTGATCTTCCCCTTCGGCTTGCTCCTTCCCGGGTTAATTCCTTGGAAAGTTCCGGTTTCCTCGAGCTCGCCGTCGGGGATCTGTAGCTTTCGGACTACAGTGGAAGAGATCAGGTTTAGGCCGGCCCCGCCGTCAACCAGCATCTTGGTGACCTTGAGGTTGCGGATGGTTGGCGAAACCAACATCGGCAAGCACCCGACCGCAGTTGTGCGGTCAGGGTGATCCTCAATGTCGAAGATGATGGGCGTGCTGGACCACTTCAGTAGCTTGCGCGACTCGACGGGTGGCTCTGCTGCATTAACTTCCCGCACCCATTGTTTGAGTTGGCGGTGGGAAGTATGCAGAGAGGCACCTCCATCGACGCACAGAACTTCTGTGGCCTTCTGAAACTCCTGCTCGCTGTTGTCTCCGTCGTCCATGTCGTCGTCGTCGTCTTCGTCTTCGTCCTTGTCGCGGCCGTGGGGAGGTCTATCTCCTTGCCGCTGCTTGGCCTTGCCGCGGCGTCCTCCCCGACCATTGAATGGCCGCTTCTTGCCGGACTCTCCTCCGCCTCCCTGGGCCTTCTCCTTGTCGCGTCGCTCGTACTCAGCCTTTTGCTGCTCGACGAGGTACTCGACCCTTTTGCAGTTCTGGAGATCGTGGCCCTTGGTGCGGTGGATCATGCAGTACTGCTTGTCGGAGCCGTCCTGCTTGTCGGCGATGGCTACAGTGGCAGCTCCCTTGCCGGAGCTACCAGCCTGAGCTTTCTTGGCGCCCGCCTCCTTGCCGGACTGCTCGACAGCTAGTACTTCCTTGTTCTTCTTCTTCTTATTGTTCCGCCGCCGGTTTTTCCTTGCCGGGGCGGCATCCTCACTGTCCGTTCCTCCTGCTCCATCATCCTCTCCGGGGAGTCTCCTCCCCTCTTCAGTGTGCGCACACTTGTCAGCCAGGGCATAAAGCTCGCTGACATCTCGTATCTTGCACGTCGCCATTTCCTCCCTCATTCTGGGGTTACGCACGTTCTGATGGAACGTGCTAATAACCGCGGCAGGGTGGACATCCGGGATGTTGTGCTGGACGCGGCTGAATCTCTGGATGTACTTTCGCAGGGACTCTCCTTCCTTCTGGGCAAGTATATGGAGATCACTTTCCTGGCCATAAGGTTTGTGGCCGCCCGTGAAGGCGCCGACAAACTGATGGCACAGGTCGGCCCAGGAAGAGATGGAGTTTTCCGGCAAGTGCATGAGCCAAGATCTGACGTTTGGCTTAAGCACGAGCGGGAAGTAGTTAGCTAATATCTTCTCGTCTCGTCCCCCGGCAACCTGCACCGCAATGGTGTAGATGCTGAGGAACTCTGAGGGATGGGTCTTGCCGTCGTACTTCTCGGGTACGTCGGGCTTGAAGTTCTTCATGCTGGGCCACTAGACTTGCCGCAGCTCACGGGTGAACGCAGGGCAGCCTGCCGCGTACGGCAAGTCACCTGGTACGCCGGGCGCGTGCATGTCGACAGCGGTCCCAGCGCGCTGGTCGGACTGTCGTCGCGCTTCTCTTCGATGCTCGATGTGAGTTCGAGCGTCTTCTTGTCGCCTTTCGTCGAGGACTTGGCATTGATCGCGGCGAGCTCGCGGATCCGACGACGCCGTGGAGTCGTCGTCGACGTTGATCCGGCGAGTCGGTGATTTCTGCTTCCGCGGCGGGGAGTGCACGGTAGTTGCACCCCCGGCGGTCTTGTCTCCATCAGCCCGCGCCTGGCTGACTTGCCGCGGCCGTGACGTTGCCGGCTGCTGCGGCGTGTCGTTGTTGGCGAAGGCGATGAGGCTTTGGATGGTAGCCCTCCAGTCTTCGGCTTTGTCTGCCGCTGGAGGGAAGTCGAGGAGCAGCTGAGCTCGGGCTAGAGCTTCTGCTGGAGTGGAGGGGAGCGGTGGCGAGCGGTGCGAGGAGCGAGATATGCTCGGACTTCTAACAATGTTAGAAGGAGCAGGTTCCCTGCGTACCACGCCGCTGCCGTTCCGGCACCTCCTGAGAGGGGCGCGGTGCGTGCACGGACGCCGAGGTCTTGGAGTGCGCTCGGTCGTCCGTCTTGTCCTTGGACTTGGCGGCGCAATGAGTTTCCTCGCCAGCGTCCGTCCTTCCGCCAGCGTCTACCCCACCAACCGTTGGTTCTGGTGGTGGTGGGATCGACGCGGACGGGCCTCCTACCTCCGAAGCTTTCTTCTTCGGCGGCATGTTGATGAAGTTATCGTAGTTGCTGAAGATTGCGCCCGCGTGAACGCCGGATCAGGTTCGCACAACCTCGACGTCCCCTACCTGGCACGCCAAAGATTTCGGGGAAACTGATCGCCCGTGAACACCTATGGGACCGGAGCCCCTTTTCGGTATGGCAAGGGAGCGGAGGGAGCACGGAGAGCAAATCGAGGCGAGCACGCGGGCAGTTTACCCAGGTTCGGGCCGCACGGATGCGTAAAACCCTACTCCTGCCTTGGTTGTATTGAGTTCATGTCTTGGGAGCAAGAAGAACTACAGTACTGGTCGCTAGCTACACCGAGCGTGAGAGTGATCGAAGATCGGAACCCCTCCTACGTTGTGCATGGGCCTCCTTTTATAGGTCAAAGGGGTCATCGACAGGTGGCAACGTAGGTGAGGGTAAAAACGTAAAAATGGTGGTAGTTGTAACAGTGTATGTACATTGTTTTGTACCTAACCCTGACGGTGGGGGACAAGGGCATTGAATGCCCGTCACCGTCGCCCCAAACAGTGCAAAAAGCGCCCGTCCGGGCATCTCCGTTCGCCACGACGGTAGCCTCGTCATCGTGGCTTGCCACCGTGTCCCCCAGGCTGCACAGCCTTCCGCCACGTGCCCCTGGAAGGGCCCCAGGGCGACGCGTGGCCGGATGAGCTGGAGCGCGGGCACACAGTGGAAGCTTGCCGCGGCAAGCGCCTTGCCGTGGTCGCTACCTTGCCGCGCCCGGAAGCTTGTCGCTCTCTGGGCCTTGCCGGGGCGCACGATGCGCCACGGCAAATCTCCTGAAACGCCATGCTTTGGCCTTCCTGGCAAGCTCCTCTTGCCAGGGTCTTGTGCTAAAGGGGTGGTTATGAGCCTGGAGCGGCCTTCCCGGCAAGCTCCTCTTGCTGGGGCCTTGTTTCTTTAGCTTGCATACTTTGTTCTTGAATGGCTCCGGAGGAATCATAGTGGGCTTTGGCGGGCGCGTGGCAAGCCCTGCCACGGGACGCTGCTACTGTCCGTGCACAAGTCGGGATACTAAGGTACCCCTACTTTAGTACACCGACAGTTTTCTTTTAATTACTACTACTACAGGCATGGAAAGTAAACTAGCTAATAACTACAACTAGTTTTTTTGTTTTTCTTAAGGTTTTTTCTAACACACATGAAAAAGACTTGGTTAAGAAAATAAACTAGCATGGATAATACAATGAAAAGGTATGAACACCGACTATAGGAATTTATGTGTGAACATGAATGTAATGCAATGAGAAATACGTACTCCCCCAAGCTTAGGCCTTTGGCCTAAGTTGGTTTATGGCCAGTACTGGCCTGACGGATATCCAAAGTCGTAGTTGGGGTTGTACTGAGATGCAGCGGCTATTGCCCGATGAGCTGTAGCTTGGAGACGAGCCGCTTCTGTCCTCCCTTCATACTCGTTCGCCTCCTCCCTGGTTATAATATTTCTCCTTTTCGCCTGAAAGTCAAAGAAAGTAGGAGCAGGGAGAGCAATATGGGCAGTGCAACGCCTGTCAAAGATTAGTCGGTACTGGAGGGATTGTTCATTCCTCTCAACGAACTGATGGCGAACCATAGCATTAAAATCTAGATAAGCGAGAGGCAACTTCGCATCGTTCTCGTATATGGGTACAAGAAGATAATTAGCCACACGAGTTGCATAAATTCCGCAAAACAAATCTCCACTTAAACCTTTAAGATGTAACCTTCGTGCAACAATAGCCCCCAAATTATATTTTTATCACCTAGTACCGCACTTTTGAGGACACTAAGATCTGGAACGCACATGTGGCAAGCCTCATCTTTACCGTTAATACATCTACCAATGAAGAGAGCAAAATAATATTTGGAAGGAAAATGAATGCTCCCTATGGTAGCTTGTGTGATTTCTCTTGATTCCCCCACAGTGATACTAGCTAAAAAGTCCTTACATTCAGATTTGCGAGGTTGACCAACATTACCCCACTGCGGAAGTTTACAGGCATCATTAAAATATTCTAAGTCCATGGTATAAGATTTATCAAAAAGATCAAATAAGACAGTGTGAGAATTACGTGAAGATGTAAATTTAAACCTTCTCACAAAGGAATCAGTTAAGTAGTGGTACTATGGGCACTTATCTGACAGGAAGTCCTCAAGATCAGCATTACGCATATACGTGTCAAATTCTTCCTTGATGCCCGCCTTGACCATAAAGTCCTCCAACGGCCATTCACAGGGCCGTACTTGCGCTTCCCTCGATAGTTCATCGTCCGGCTCACGTATCGCGAGCCTTGGTCCTTGCTTCCTTGAGGAACCACCTTGGTAAATTTTCCTATGTATTTTTTCTGAAAAATTTCTAAATTTTTTAGTGACTCAAAATAAAAGTGAACCAAACTCAACAAGATTGATAGCAACTACTCCCACAAGTGCCTAGAGACTACATCATGCATTAGAACTACTTTTGATCCCATAAATTTGACATGCAAGCTCAAGAACAGGGTCACCTTAGCAGCAAAAATTGGCAATAAATAAAGCACTAGAACAAAAACCAATTGGACCAATGGAGGAGTTAGGGCCTTTAGCCCCGGTTCTTGAACCGGGACTAAAGTGTCGGTACTAATGCCCTTGCCCTTTAGTCCCGGTTCAATACAGAACCGGGGCAGATGGGTCTCCACGTGGCCTGTGCGCGGAGCCCAGGCAGGAGGGCCTTTTGTCCTGGTTGGTGGCACCAACCGGGACCAAAAGGCATCCACGCGTCAGCATTTCTGTGGCTGTGGTTTTTGTTTTTTTTAAGGGGAGGGGGGGTTGGAGGTTTTGGGGGGTTAATTTAGGTGTTTCATATTGTGTTAGCTAGCTAATTAATAGAGAGAAGTGTCCTCTCTTATGTCCGTGCTTGGTCGACGCTACGTACTACACATACGTATAGAGAGGACTAGACACGCTAGCTAGCTAGCTAGTAAGCAAACGAAGGAAACAGAAGATCGTAATCAACATATATATGCATACAGAGAGAAGTAATATCGACCACCTCTCCTTCTCCGAGAGATTGGTCGAACAACAAGTTCTCGTATATCTATCCGACACTACCGGGTACATATATACAATAATTATCTCTTACAAATATAATCTCCTATACGATGGACGCATGGTCCACATAGTATTCTCCGTTTGGCGCGATCACGTGTTCAAGGAAGAATGCCGCCAATTCCTCTTGAATTGCTCGCAGACGATCTGGTGCTAGGAGTTCATCCCGCATCCGAAACATCTAATTTGAAGAAGGGGGTCAATACATGAAATGATGCTATAAAATTGTGAATATTATTAATTAGTTGCTTACACACTTCAAATGATGGTAAAGAAATAAAATTGTGAATATTATTAATTGCTTACGCACTTCAAATTGTGCTTCAGAGTAGCCCCGCTCACAGGTCGTATGGCGGATGGACTCGCAAATGTAGTATCCACAGAAATCATTCCCGGGTTCCTGCCACAACCACTTTACAAGAAATAGAGGTCAGTCAAACTGATAAGCAAGAATGCCAAATGGTATTGATGAAACTAGCGCTTGAATCAAGATATAGGAGATGCGCGGAACATGCTACTATATAGTACTTACTTTCGGGTGTCTAAGTTCTAGCTTCTTCGGCAGTCCCGGAGCTTTTTTGGTGAATTTTCTCCAAACCCTGCCAGACAAAGAAAACAATTACTTGATATCAGAAATGAACAAAGTTGCTGATATGCATGGTGGATAATATTGATCGATTTAACTTACCCGTCTAGCATTTGAGTCATGTCCGCATACTCCTAGGGATCTTTACGTTTAGAGTCCAAGACAGTTACTACTCCCTTCTCAAGCTTAATCTCTAAGAGAATATAGTGGAAGCTGCGCACGCATGCATGAACTCATCAATTACATTACTATAACCTTGACTGATATATATATATATATATATATATATATATATATATATATATATATATATATATATATATATATATATATATTTATATATATAAGGGAAACCAAATATGCACAAGACAGTAACACTCACTTGAAGTTGTAAGGAAAGAGTATTATATCTTTGTTTTCATTTACCACCAACGATCGTAGCAAGTTGGTCTCGGTATCTGAGGCACGCCATTTAACCTCGGTTGCATCTATGAGGTATGTGTTAATGCACCCAATATCACCGACTTGCCTTTTCTTCAATTCGACGATCTTCAATCTGCATAATATAGTGAGGATAATTATAAATACATGCAATGAATGAGCTGAGCTATATAGAGAGACTTAATGACAGAAGTAGTACTACTTACAGACAGTAGCAAGTGACCGCTGCTTTATCGAGGGCCAATTGATTGAAAAACTGATAGAACTCCTCAAATGGAATAGGCAACAGTTCAATTCCAACGAGGTCATGCTCCGGTTTAACTCTCACATACAAACTATCCCTCCCCCCAGACTCTCTGCAGATTTTCAAGTACCAATCACGCAATCTTCGCATATTCGTTGATAGAGATCTTTCATTTTTGACGAGAGGCTTCCTATACTCGTATCTTTGTATCTGCACCTCCAAGAAATCATAATGTACATCGTCGGACAGGTAATCTCCAAGATGGCTATAACCGGGCACCATCCTCGGATCATTAGCGACCATGTCGCTAGACACCTTGAGCGGGGGGAACGATTGGTCCGCTTGTTCGCCGAGCTGGGCAATTTGTTTCCCAGCTCGTCCTTCTGCTAACCTTTGATCACTTTTAGTACTTTCCGACCGCTTCTCTTCGTGAAATGACTTTTCAATAATGCGGTCATAGTTGTCCTTCGGCTTACTTTTCGCTGGTTTCTTCAGGGCAGCAAGAGTGCGCTTTGCTTTCACCGGATCTATCTTCTCCTCCGGAGGTGGATGTCTCTGTGCTTTCAACCCTTCAAGCCAGTCCTTCACTTCGCCTTGAGCGATCTTCGTGTTTTCCTCGTCGAACCTCTCGTATGTTAACTTCTCTAGAGGCGTGAGAGAAGGACCGAATCTGCATTGCCTCCCGCCTCTGGCTGTACTGCTAGACGTCGGTAGAGCAGACGAAGCGGCTGTCTTCTTTCCTTGCTTACGCGCCAGAGCAGGAGCAGCTGGAGCGGCGACAGGTCTCTTCCGCCCTTGCTGACTAGGCGGAGAAGGAGGAGCAGGCTGGCAGCTCGGGCGCGCCGGCGCAGGCGGAGAAAGGAGGAGGCTGGCTGCTCGGGCGCGCCGATGCAGGTGGAGAAGGAGGCGTAGTGCCACCACGCGCCGGAGAAGGAGCCGGAGTGCCCTGATCGTTACTCGCCGGAGGAGTAGGCGGTGGAGGAGGTGGAGTGCCCTGACTCGCCGGAGGAGGAGGAGGAGGCGGAGGCGTCCAGTTGAGAATGTTGATGAGGTCCTTCCGCCATAGGCATGGAGTCTTCAGTGAAGAACCCAGCCGAGTCTCCCCTTCACCGGTAGGGTGGTCAAGCTGGAGCTCCTCAAATCCCTCCGTAATTTCATCCACCATCACCCTAGCATATCCTTCTGGAATCGGCTGGCAGTGAAAAGTGTCGACGGGTCCAGTAGGATATATAGAGCCAGCAGCCGCCTTGACCTTCAGATTTATCCACTGCGTCATAATTTGGCAATTTTGTACCTCCGTGATAGCATCCACGGGATACCTGGCAGTAGCCGTCAAGACATGCTCCGGCTGAAGCAGCTCGGTGGAAGCCACGCTGCTTCTCCGCTGAGTTGGCGGGGTAGCTTCAGGGGAAGCTTCGGCAATTCTTTTGTCCCAATTTGCTTCTCGTTCCTCTATCGCTTGTATTCTGGCGCGCAGCGCCTGCAGTTCGGTCTGCTGCATTTTCTTCCTCCTCTGGTGGCATTTGTAACCGCCTGCGTCCGGAAACCCAGCACTCCATGGAAGGGAGCCTGGCGTGCCTCGTGTCCGTCCAGGGTGCTCAGGATTCCCGAGGGCCATTGTCAGCTCGTCGTTCTCTCTCTCGGGGAAGAACGTCCCTTGCTGCGCTGCTTTGATATAGTGCCGAAGCTTCCTGAGTGGTATTTCCAATTGCTTGTCCGTCCAAATGCACCTCCCTGATACAGGGTCCAAGGTTCCGCCAGCCCCGAAGAACCAAGTCCGGCAACGGTCTGGCCAGTGCATTGTCTCTGGTTCGATCCCTTTCTGAACCAGATCATTCTCAGCCTTGGCCCACTTAGGCCGGGCTCTGAGGTAGCCACCTGACCCCGTGCGATGGTGATGCTTCTTCTTCGCAGCATTTATCTGGTTTGTCGTCGACATCTTCTTACTCTTTTCCGATGTCTTATAGGCCACAAATGCGGGCCAGTCATCTTTGATCTTCTCATATATGCCCACGAATTCTGGAGTCTCTTTTTCGCGGACAAACTTATTCAGTTTTTTCTTCCATGCCCTGAATTGGTCTGCCATCTTCGTAAGATCAGTAGACTTGATTAATTCCTCTTTAACTGGATTCGCCGGATCATCCTCTGGCGGTAGGATGAAATTTGACTTCAGCTCAGTCCAAAGATCTTCTTTCTGCATATCAGTGACATAAGACACCTGAGCGTCTTTTGCAGCTGGCTTTAACCATTGATGGATGCTGATCGGGATCTTGTCCCTAACCAGAAGCCCGCACTGATTAACAAATGCGTTCTTTGTCCGGATGGGTTCAATCTGTTCGCCGGAGCGCGAGATTTCTGAGATCTCAAACTTTTCATCCGGCCTCAACTTTTTCTTCGCGCCTCGTCTCTTTACCGAAGATTTGCTCGATCCGGAGGGCTAGAAAAAGGAACAAAGACGAGAGTTAATGAATGCATCAATTAACTAGTCAACACAGCCTTAACTAATATATATACCTCCTGGCCGGACTCGGTTCAGTCACCGGAGCCAGCATCACGGTCTCCTTCTTGCACCGGCATTGGGTCACCGGAGCCGTCCTCACAGTCTACTTCTTCCATGTGCATTGGGTCACCGGAGCCATCAATATCACAGCCTAGATCTTCCAGCTCTCTTTCCACCAGCTCATTGGTTTCGTTGAGAAACGACAAGACGGCATCTTGTCCGTCTGCGATTATGTCCATCAACATCGCTTCTTGTGCTTCGTCTCGGGTGTTGTCGTCCATAGTTTCTACAAATATTTACAACGTGCCAATTATTATTCAAACATGACAGATGTATATATTAATGGCAAACGTAGAACTAGCTTCAACCCTCGACCCCTGGACGACCCTCGACTGCTCGGCGATCCACAACCCTAGACCCCCTCATGTCACATTTTGTCTAGTGTCAAAGGATTCAACAAAACCAATACTTCATCATTAGACGAAAGTAACAGTCGCATGATGGTATGAAGCTCTCCAAAGTTATTTTGGAACGGAGTCCCAGATAGGATAATTCGTAACAAAAGACGGATTATCCTATCAGGAACTCCATTCCAAAACAACTTTGCAGAACTTCGTACCAACATGCCCCTGTTACTTCTGGCAAATGATGAAGTCCTGGATTTCTTCAATACTTTGACACTAGCTAGGCAACCTCTCGACCCCTCGACCCTCGACTG
>LR738712.1:788656154-788687571 GCA_902687465.1 Secale cereale | reverse complement strand
TTTGAATAGTTTAAATTTGAAATTATTTGTTTTCTTTGTTGCTTTATTTATTTTATTTTGTTTCTACTTACAACAAAATACTTATTGTTGCTACTTTTTTTTGCAAGTTTTTTTTTTGTTTTCTGCATTATTTATTTTCTTTTGTTTTTTGCTTTATTTTTTAATTCTTTCTGGTAAAACCAATTACAATCTTTCTGTTAGTGCAAGTAGTATTGAAATTTGAATAGTACAAACGGACAATGGTATCATACTCGTCTCTTACAAAGTTGGCATGGTATCATCATAATAGTTGCGAAAAAAAGTCTTCACTTTTTCTTCGCTTGTGTCATTTGCTTATTGCGCCGTAACCATGGATAATCTTCATCGTTTATCAGGATGCTTGGGTCAGCCTTGACTTTGAAGGGAGGAATTTAATGAAACTTTTCATGATCTTCGGATATGTCTGTCTTGCACTCCACTCTCAGGATGTCCCTTTTTCCTGAAAGAACTATGTGGCGCTTTGGCTCATCGTATGATGTATTCACTTCCTTATCTTTTCTTTTTCTCGGTCTGGTAGACATGTCCTTACATAGATAACCTGCGCCACATCATTGGCTAGGACGAACGGTTCGTCAGTGTATCCAAGATTTTTCAGATCCACTGTTGTCATTCCGTACTGTGGGTCTACCTGTACCCCGCCTCCTGACAGATTGACCCATTTGCACTTAAACAAAGGGACCTTAAAATCATGTCCGTAGTCAAGTTCCCATATGTCCACTATGTAACCATAATATGTGTCCTTTCCCCTCTCGGTTGTTGCATCAAAGCGGACACCGCTGTTTTGGTTGGTGCTCTTTTGATCTTGGACAATCGTGTAAAATGTATTCCCATTTATCTTGTATCCTTTGTAAATCAATACAGTCGAAGATGGTCCCCTGGACAACAAGTACAACTCATCACAAATAGTGTTGTCACCTCTGAGACGTGTTTCCAACCAACTGCTGAAAGTGCTGATGTGTTCACATGTAATCCAGTCGTCGCACTTCTCCGGGTGTTTGGAGCGCAGACTGTTCTTGTGTTCATCGACATACGGGGTCACCAATGTAGAGTTCTGTAGAACTGTGTAGTGTGCTTGAGACCAAGAATATCCGTCCCTGCATATTATTGAGTCCCTTCCAAGCGTGCCTTTTCCAGTCAGTCTCCCCTCGTACCGCGATTTAGGGAGACCTATCTTATTAAGGCCAGGAATGAAGTCAAGACAAAACCCGATGACATCCTCTGTTTGATGGCCCATGGAGATGCTTCCTTCTGGCCTAGCGCGGTTACGGACATATTTCTTTAGGACTCCCATGAACCTCTCAAAGGGGAACATATTGTGTAGAAATACGGGCCCCGGAATGACAATCTCGTCGACTAGATGAACTAGGACGTGTGTCATGATATTGAAGAAGGATGGTGGGAACACCAGCTCGAAACTGACAAGACATTGCGCCACATCACTCCTTAGCCTTGATACGATTTCTGGATCGATCACCTTCTGAGAGATTGCATTGAGGAATGACATAGCTTCACAATGGCTAATCGGACGTTTTCCGGTAGAAGCCCCCTCAATGCAACCGGAAGCAGTTGCGTCATAATCACGTGGCAGTCATGAGACTTTAGGCTCTGGAACTTTTTCTCTGGCATATTTATTATTCCCTTTATATTCGACGAGAAGCCAGTCGGGACCTTCATACTGAGCAGGCATTCAAAGAAGATTTCTTTCTCTTCTTTCGTAAGAGCATAGCTGGCAGGACCTTCATACTGCTTCGGAGGGATGCCGTCTTTTTCGTGCAAACGTTGCAGCTCCTCCCGTGCCTCAGCTGTATCTTTTATCTTTCCATACACGCCCAAGAAGCCTAGCAGGTTCACGCAAAGGTTCTTCGTCACGTGCATCTCGTCGATTGAAGAGCGGACCTCTAGGTCTTTCCAGTAGGGTAGGTCCCAAAATATAGATTTATTCTTCCACATGGGTGCGTGTCCCTCAGCGTCATTCGAAACAGCTAGTGCGCCGGGGCCCTTTCCAAAGATTACGTGTAAATCATTGACCATAGCAAGTACGTGATCACCGGTACGCATGGCGGGCTTCTTCCGTGATCTGCCTCGCCTTTGAAATGCTTGCCTTTCTTTCGACATTGATGGTTCGTCGGAAGAAATCGATGATGGCCCAGGTACACATTCTTCCTGCATTTGTCCAGGTATATACTTTCAGTGTCATCTAAACAGTGCGTGCATGCGTGGTATCCTTTGTTTGTCTGTCCTGAAAGGTTATTGAGAGCGGGCCAATTGTTGATGGTCACGAACAACAACGCCTTTAGGTCAAATTCCCCCTGTTTGTGCTCATCCCACGCACGTACACCGTTTCCATTCCACAGCTATAAAAGTTCTTCAACTAATGGCCTTAGGTACACATCAATGTCGTTGCCGGGTTGCTTATGGCCTTGGATGAGAACTGGCATCATAATGAACTTCCGCTTCATGCACATCCAAGGAGGAAGGTTATACATACATAGAGTCACGGGCCAGGTGCTGTGATTGCTGCTCTGCTCCCCGAAAGGATTAATGCCATCCGCTCTTAAAGCAAACCATACATTCCTTGGGTCCTTTGCACACACCGTCCAGTACTTTCTCTCGATTTTTCTCCACTGCGACCCGTCAGCGGGTGCTCTCAACTTCCCGTCTTTCTTACGGTCCTCACTGTGCCATCGCATCAACTTGGCATGCTCTCTGTTTCTGAACAAACATTTCAACCGTGGTATTATAGGAGCATACCACATCACCTTCGCAGGAACCCTCTTCCTGGCGGGCTCGCCGTCAACATCACCAGGGTCATCTCGTCTCATCTTATACCACAATGCACCGCATACCGGGCATGCGTTCAGATCCTTGTATGCACCGCGGTAGAGGATGCAGTCATTAGGGCATGCATGTATCTTCTGCACCTCCAATCCTAGAGGGCACACGACCTTCTTTGCTGCGTATGTAGTGTCGGGCAATTCGTTATCCTTCGGAAGCTTCTTCTTCAATATTTTCAGTAGCTTCTCAAATCCTTTGTCAGCCACAGCATTCTCTGCCTTCCACTGCAGCAATTCCAGTACGGTACCGAGCTTTGTGTTGCCATCTTCGCAATTGGGGTACAACCCTTTTTTGTGATCCTCTAACATGCGATCGAACTTCAGCTTCTCCTTTTGACTTTCGCATTGTGTCCTTGCATCGACAATGACCCGGCGGAGATCATCATTTGGTTCCTCTTGATCTTCAGCAGCTTCACCCGTTGCAGCATCATTGGGCACATCGTCTGGTTCCTCTTGATCTTCACCAGCTCCCCCCATTGCAGCATCACCGTATTCAGGGGGCACATAGTTGTCATCGTACTCTTCTTCTTCGCCGTCTTCCATCATAACTCCTATTTCTCTGTGCCTCGTCCAAACATTATAGTGTGGCATGAAACCCTCGTAAAGCAGGTGGGAGTGAAGGATTTTCCGGTTAGAGTAAGACATCGTATTCCCACATTTAGTGCATGGACAACACATAAAACCATTCTGCTTGTTTGCCCCAGCCGCATTTAGAAACTCATGCACGCCCTTAATGTACTCGGAGGTGTGTCTGTCACCGTACATCCATTGCCGGTTAATCTGCGTGCATTACATATAATTAAGTGTGTCAAAAACCATTACAGAACATCATAAATAGATAATTAAGTGACAAAATTAATAGAAGTTCATCATCACATTAAAATCAAAGTACATACATATATAGTTCTCATCTAACAACATATAGCTCTCCATACACATCGAAACTATCTAAAACATTTCAATGCGAAAACAAATGCGATCATAATCGCAACCAAGGTAACAATTGATCCAACGGCATAATGATACCAAGCCTCGGTATGAATGGCATATTTTCTAATCTTTCTAATCTTCAACCGCATTGCATCCATCTTGATCTTGTGATCATCGACGACATCCGCAACATGCAACTCCAATATCATCTTCTCGTCCTCATTTTTTTTATTTTTTCCTTCAAGAATTTGTTTTCCTCTTCAACTAAATTTAACCTCTCGACAATAGGGTCCATCTTGATCTTGTGATCATCGACGACTTCTGCAACATGCAACTCCAATTCCATCTTCTCCTCCTCCATTTTTTCCAATTTTTTCTTTAAGCACATGTTTTCCTCTTCAACTAAATTTAACCTTTCCACAAGAGGTTCGGTTGGAATTTCCGGTTCAACTACCTCCTGGACATAATAAAACATCTATGCATGTCACGTTGGTCGACATAACTATCATCAACACTAAAACAAATAGTTATAAATTAAAGATAATATACCACATCCGAATCGTAGACAGGACGAGGGCCCACGTGGGCAGATATCAAAACCATCGCACTATATAATAACAAGCAATAATAAACGTAAGAAAATTAGACAAATATCTATCTAAAGCAATAATAACAAGCAATAATAAAAGTAAGAAAAGCATGGACATAACAAGAGGCTCACCATGGTGGTGCCGGTGACGAGATCGGCGTGGGCGATCGACGGCGACGAAGACGGGGACGGGACGTGACGGACCGCTAAACCTAGACAAATCTCGGAGAAAATAGAGCTTCGAGAGGAGAAAAGCTTAACTACTGTGGCTCGGGCATTCCATCGAACACGTTGTGTGCATAGGAGGTGAGCTAGAGCACCACTAACCCCTCTCCCCCTCGGCCAGAAAAAAAACAAAGCAGTGTGCTCTGCTCTTGCGCGAGGGGGTATATATAGGCACCTCATTGGTCCCGGTTGGTGCTACGAACCGGGGCTAAAGGGGTGCCTTTGATCCCAGTTCATATTACCAACCGGGACCAATGGTGGTGGGCCAGGAGCAAGACCCATTGGTCCCGGTTTGTCACTCTAACCGGGACCAAAAGGTCCAGACGAACCGGGACCAATGGCCCACGTGGCCCGGCCGGCCCCCTGGGTTCACGAACCGGGTCCAGTGTCCCCATTGGACCCGGTTCTTGATTGAACCGGGGCTAATGGGCTGGACAGGCCTGGACCAAAGCCCTGTTTTCTACTAGTGGTTACATACCGAAGAATAATCTCCCCAAACAGTTTTGTGAACGGAGCTTTGAGCAGGGAGATCGAAAATGGCAGCAAGATGAGCTAGAACACGAGTTTGAGCTATGTGAGGATTTTTTCTGGAGGAAGATGAAGTGTGTGGGTGCTGGAATAAGTGGAGGGGGCCAAGTGGGGCCCACAAGGTAGGGGGCGCGCCAAGGGGGTGGGCGTGCCCTGTACCCTCGTGGCCATGTTGTATGGCCCCATGTGTTCTCAGTGCCAAATATTCTTAAATATTCTAGAAAAAATCATACTTCATTTTCGGGGCATTTGGAGAACTTTTATTTTTGGGGTATTTTTTTATTGGAAGGATAACTCAGAAACAGACAGAAAATACTATTTTTCCTTTATTTAATCTAAATACAAAAAGTAAAAATAGGGTACAGAGAGTTGCGTTTTCTAAATTCATCCATCTCATGCTCATCAAAAGGAATCCATTAACAAGGTTGATCAAGTCTTGTTAACAAACTCTTTCCGAATAACATGAAACCGGAGAATTTTCGAATAACACTAGGTTACCTCAATTGGGATATGTATGTCCCCAACAATAAGAATATCATATTTCTTCTTGACAGTAGGAAGAGGGAATTCAAAACATCCAATAGTAATCGCTGAAATTTATCCAATATAATTGATACTGTGGACTTGAGGTTGTTTCCTCGGAAAGTGTACCGTATGCTCATTAGAATTAACATGAAAAGTGACATTGCCTTTGTTGAAATCAATAACAGCCCCTGCAGTAGTCAAAAAGGGTCTACCGAGGATAATAGACATACTATCGTCCTCAGGAATATCAAGGATAACGAAGTCCGTTAAAATAGTAACATTTGCAACCACAACAGGCACATCCTCACACATATCGACAGGTATAGCGGTTGATTTATCGGCCATTTGCAAACATATTTCAGTAGGTGTCAACTTATTCAAGTCAAGTTTATGATATAAAGAGAGAGGCATAACACTAACACCACTTCCAAGATCACATAAAGCAGTTTTAACATAGTTTCTTTTAATGGAGCACGGTATAGTTGGTACTCCTGGATCTCCTAGTTTCTTTGGTATTCCACCATTAAAAGTATAATTCGCAAGCATGGTGGAAATTTCAACTTCCGGTATCTTCCTTTTATTTGTAATAATATCTTTCATATACTTAGCATAAGGATTTGTTTTAAGCATATCAGTCAAACACATCGTAAAAAGATAGGTCTAATCATTTCAGCAAAGCGCTCAAAATCCTTATCATCCTTTTTCTTGGATGTTTTAGGAGGAAAAGGCATGGGTTTCTGAACCCATGGTTCTCTTTCCTTACCATGCTTCCTAGCAACGAAGTCTCTCTTATCATAACGTTGATTCTTTGATTGTGGGTTATCAAGATCAACAACAGGTTCAATCTCTACATCATCGTTATTGCTAGGTTGAACATCATAATTAAGATTATCACTAAGTTCATGTTCATTACCAGATTGTGTTTCAGCATCAGAAATACATATATCATTGAGATTCTCAGGTGTGCCAACAACAGGTTCACTATAAGCAGGAAAAGTCCTATAATTTTTCTTTTTCTTCTTCTTAGAAGGACTAGGTGCATCTACATTAATTCTCTGAGAATCTTGCTCAATTCTCCTAGGGTGGCCCTCAGGATACAGAGGTTCCTGAGTCATTCTACCCCCTCTAGTCACAACTCTAACAACATTATCATTTTTCTTACTATTTAATTCATTCAGCAAATAATTTTTTGATTTAAGTACTTGGTCTACTTGAGTGGTAACCATAGAAGCATGTTTACTAATTATTTTATGTTCAGCTTTAACTCTAGACATATAATCACTCAAGTGTTCAATCATATAAGTATTACGTTTCAATTGTCTACCAACATAAGCATTGAAGTTTTCTTGTTTGACAATAAAATTGTCAAACTCATCTAAGCATTGGCTAGCAGACTTATTACAAGGGATATCACCTTCATCAAATCTATAGAGAGAATTTACCTTTACTACCTATGTTGGGTTATCAAGACCATGTATTTCTTCAACAGGTGGTAAATTCTTAACATCTTCGGCTTTAATACCTTTTTCTTTCATAGATTTCTTTGCCTCTTGCATATCTTCAGGACTGATAAATAGAATACCCCTTTTCTTCGGAGTTGGCTTAGGAGTTGGTTTAGGAAGTGTCCAGTTTCTTTCATTAATCAACATATTATTCAATAGGAATTTAGCTTGATCAACAGTTCTTTCCCTGAAAACACTACCAACACAACTATCCAGGTGGTCTCTAGAGGCATCGGTTAGTCCGATATCAAGTATTTCATTTTTCTTAAGAGGATGATCAGGCAAAGCATTAAGTAATTGGAGAAGCCTCCCCCAAGCTTGTGGGAGACTCTCTTCTTCAATTTGCACAAAATTATATATTTCCCTTAATGCAGCTTGTTTCTTATGTGAGGGAAAATATTAAGCAGAAAAGTAATAAATCATATCCTGTGGACTACGCACACAACCAGGATCAAGAGAATTAAACCATGTTTTAGCATCACCCTTTAACAAGAATGGAAATAGCTTAAGGATATTATTCAATTTAGAAAGATGTGCCACAACAGTTTCAGATTCATAGCCATGGAAAGGATCAGATTCAACCAAAGTAATTAACTCGGGATCGACAGAGAAATAATAATCCTTATCAGAAATACAGATGTGAAGTAGCAAAAGCAGTGTCATATTTCATTCTAGCATTCAAAGACTTTTCTTTCAGCTTAGCTAACAGTTTCTTAAGATCATACCTATCATTGCAAGCTAAAAGATCTCTAGCAGTTTCTTCATTCATAACATAACCCTCAGGCACAACAGGCAATTCATATCTAGGGGGAGAATCTTCATCATCACTTTCATCAATATCATCAGTTTCAATAATTTCATTCTCTCTAACCCTAGCAATTTTTCCATCAAGAAATTCACCTAACGGCACAGTATTACCAAGCATAGAAGTAGTTTTATCATAAGTATCATCCATAGTAGAAGTGGCATTATCAAGAACATGCGACATATCAGATTCAATAGCAGGAGTAGGTGTCACAAATTTACTCATAAGAGAGGGTGAATCAAGTGCAGAGCTAGATGACAGTTCCTTACCTCCCCTCGTAGTTGAGGGATAAATATTGGTTTTTTTGTCTTTCAAGTTCTTCATAGTAATCAACAGATATAAATCCCAAGTGACTCAAAGAATATAGCTATGCTCCCCGGCAATGGCCCCAGAAAATAATCTTGATAACCCACAAGTGTAGGGGATCGCTACAGTTTTCGAGGGTAGAGTATTCAACCCAAATTTATTGATTCGACACAAGGGGAGCCAAAGAATACTCTCAAGTATTAGCAGTTGAGTTGTCAATTCAACCACACCTGGAAGAGTTAATATCTGCAGCAAAGTATTTAGTAGCAAAGTATTTAGTTGCAAAGTATTTAGTAGCAAAGTATTATGGAAGTAATGGTAACAATGGCAAAAGTAACAGTAGCGGTTTTGTAGTGGTTGTAACAGTAGCAGCGGTAAAGTAACTAAGCAAAGAGCAATATGTGAAAAGCTCATAGGCATTGGATCAGTGATGGATAATTATGTCGGATGCGATTCCTCATGTAATAGTTATAACATAGGGTGACACAGAACTAGCTCCAATTCATCAATGTAATGTAGGCATGTATTCCGAATATAGTCATACATGCTTATGGGAAAGAACTTGCATGACATCTTTTGTCCTACCCTCCCGTGGCAGCGGGGTCCTATTGGAAACTAAGGGATATTAAGGCGTCCTTTTAATAGAGTACCGGACCAAAGCATTAACACTTAGTGAATACATAAACTCCTCAAACTACGGTCATCACCGGGAGTGGTCCCGATTGTTGTCACTTCGGGGTTGTCGGATCATAACACATAGTAGGTGACTATTGACTTGCAAGATAGGATAAAGAACTCACATATATTCATGAAAACATAATAGGTTCAGATCTGAAATCATGGCACCCGTGTCCTAGTGACAAGCATTAAGCATGGCAAAGTGATGTCTACTACACAACCTTCTTCTTGTTGACATTGTTGGGCCTCCAAGTGCAGAGGTTTGTAGGACAGTAGCAAATTTCCCTCAAGTGGATGACCTAAGGTTTATCAATCCGTGGGAGGCGTAGGATGAAGATGGTCTCTCCCAAGCAACCCTGGAACCAAATAACAAAGAGTCTCTTGTGTCCCCAACACACCCAATACAATGGTAAATTGTATAGGCGCACTAGTTTGGCGAAGAGATGGTGATACAAGTGCAATATGGATGGTAGCTATAGGTTTTTGTAAACTGAAAATATAAAAACAGCAAGGTAGCAAGTGGTAAACGTGAGCATAAACGATGTTGCAATGATAGTAGACAAGGCCTAGGGTTCATACTTTCACTAGTGCAAGTTCTCTCAACAAGGATAACATAATTGGATCATATTACTAGCCCTCAACATGCAACAAAGAGTCACTCCAAAGTAACAAATAGCGGAGAACAAACGAAGATATTATGGTAGGGTACGAAACCACCTCAAAGTTATTCTTTCTGATCGATCTATTCAAGAGTCCGTAGTAACGTTCAATCTATCAAAGAGTTCGTACTAGAATAACACCTTAAGACACAAATCAACCAAAACCCTAATGTCGCCTAGATACTCCATTGTCACCTCAAGTATACGTGGGCATGATTATACGATATGCATCACACAATCTCAGAAACATCTATTCAACCAACACATAGAACTTCAAAGAGTGCCCCAAAGTTTCTATCGGAAAGTCAAGACGAAAACGTGTGCCAACCCCTATGCATAGATTCCCAAGGTCACGGAACCCGCAAGTTGATCACCAAAACATACATCAAGTAGATCACATTATATCCCATTGTCACTACAGATAAGCACGTGCAAGACATACATCAAGTGTTCTCAAATCCTTAAAGATTCAATCCGATAAGATAACTTCAAAGGGAAAACTCAATCCATTACAAGAGAGTAGAGCGGGAGAAGCATCATAAGATCCAACTGGAATAGCAAAGCTCACGATACATCAAGATCATGCCATCTCAAGAACACGAGAGAGAGAGAGAGAGAGAGAGAGAGAGAGAGATCAAACACATAGCTACTAGTACATACCCTCAGCCCCGAGGATGGACTACTCCCTCCTCATCATGGAGAGCGCCGGGATGAACAAGATAGCCACCGGAGAGGGATTCCCCCCTCCAGCAGGGTGGCAGCACGGGTCTAGATTGGTTTTCAATGGCTACAGAGGCTTTCGGCGGCGGAACTCCCGATCTAGGTTAATTTCCGAAGGTTTCAGTATTTGTATGATTTTTTGGCGTAGGGCACAAGTCAGGGGGGCTTCTGGGCTATCTACGAGATAGGAGGGCGCGCCCCCTGCCCAGGGCGCGCACACCACCCTCTTGGGCAGCCCGTGGCTCTCCTGGCCCAACCCTTTTACTTCGGGGGCTTCTTTTGGTCCAGAAAAAATCATCAAAAATTGGCATGTCAATTGGACTCTGTTTGATATTCCTTTTCTATAAAACCCTAAAATAGGAGAAAAACAGAAACTGGCACTCGGCTCTGGGTTAATAGGTTAGTCCCAAAAATGATATAAAAGTGTAAGATAAAGCCCATTAAACATCCAAGACTTCATAAATAATAGCATGGAACAATCAAAAATTATAGATACGTTGGAGACGTATCAAGCATCCCCAAGCTTAATTCCTGCTCGTCCTCGAGTAGGTAAATGATAAAGAAAGAATTGTTGATGTGGAATGCTAACCAACATAGTTTTTCAATGTAATTCTCTTAATTGTGGCATGAATGTTCAGATCTGAAAGATTCAAGACAAATGTCTATATTGACATAAGAAATAATAATACTTCAAGCATACTAGCAAAGCAATCATGTCTTCTCAAAATACTATGGCCAAAAAAAGTTATCCCTACAAAATCATATAGTTTGGCTATGCTCCCTCGTTATCATACAAAATATTCATATCATGGACAACCCCGATTTCAGCCAAGCACTTGTTTTCAAACTCTATCTTTTCAAACCTTTCACGCAATACATGAGTGTGAGCCATGGACATAGCACTATGGGTGGAATAGAGGTGGTTGTGGAGGAGACAAAAAGGAGGGAGATAGTCTCACATAGACTAGGCATATCAATGGGCTACGGAGATGCCCATCAGTAGATATCAATGTCAGTGAGTAGGGATTGCCATCCAACGGATGCACTAGAGCTAAATATGAATGAAAGCTCAACAAAAGAAACTAGTGGGTGTGCATCCAACTTGCTTGCTCATGAAGACCTAGGGCATTTGAGGAAGCCCATCGTTGGAATATACAAGCCAAGTTCTATAACAAAAATTCCCACTAGTATAAAAATGACTAAGCACGAGACTCTCTACAATGAAGAACATGGTGCTACTTTGAAGCACAAGTGTGGAAAAAAAGATAGTAGCAATTGTCCCTTTTTCTTTTTCTTTTTTCTTTTTTTTTGGGTAATCCTTTTTTCTTTGGCCTTTTTTTCTTTTCTTTTTTTCTGTTCTTTTTTTCTTTTTTTTTTGCGGAGGGGCTTTATTGATTTAGCCTTTCCTCCCATGGGACAATGCTCTAATAATGATGATCATCACACTTTCATTACAACTCAATATTACAACTCAATACTACAACAAAGTATGACTCTATATGAATGCCTCCAGCGGTGTACCGGTATGTGCAATGAAACAAGAGTGACAGGTATGAAAAATTATGCATGGTGGCCTTGCCAGAAATACGATGTCAACTACATGATCATGCATGGCAATATGACAATATGAAGCGTGTCATATGAACGGAATGGTGGAAAGTTACATGGCAATATATCTCGGAATGGCTATGGAAATGCCATGATAGGTAGGTATGGTGGCTGTTTTGAGTAAAATATATAGTGGGTGTATGGTACCGGCGAAAGTAGCACTGTACACGAGAGGCTAGCAATCACTAGTAGAAAAAGGGTCAAACGTGAAGCACATTAGTGCCAGTTTGAATTTGAGCCGGCACTAATGTATACATTAGTGCCAGTTCCAACGGCTAGCCGGGCCGCTCTCATTAGTACCGGTTCGTGGCGAACCTTTAGCACCGGTTCGTGCCATGAACCGGTACTAATGAGAGTGGTGGCAGGATGTTGTCAGTCTGGGGCCCCTCCAGCACCTTTAGTACCGGTTCTTGGCACGAACCGGTGCTAAAGGTCACCCGAGCTCGCTCTGTTCTTCCCCTTTCCCCTCTCCTCTCTGTTCTTCCCCTCTTCCTCTCGAGCTCATCACACATTTTGCCCAAAATTTGTCAAGATTTGAAGGCCCCCATCCATTCAAATGATCACAAAGGTTAGCAACTTTTTCCTTTCATCTCTCATTGCTAGATTATCTCTTGCAATGCTTTATATAGTGATTAAATTATGAGTTTAGTAATTTGGGACGAAATATATGTGCTAGTGTTTGATTTATATGCAATTTGAGGTCCAAAATAACACTTAGTTTGCATATGTAGGTGTGGTTTGCTTAGTGCCTTCTAAATCTCCGTCGTAACCACCGTCGATCGCCAGCACTGTCCCGTCGCCGGCACCACCTTGTGGTGAGCCTCTTGTTCATGAAATTTTATATAAAAATTGATGTTTGTGTGATTAGGATATATAGTTACTCGTATAATTATCTTACCCGTACGTTGTTTGTTATACATAGTGCCATGGTTTTGATATCCGTCCCCGTCGGCCCTCGTCCTTGTTATGATTCGGATGAGGTATATATATTCACTTTTAAAACTAGTTGCATTTCGTGTTGATGACAAATTATGCCCATCAAGTTGACATAGATATTTTTTCTAGGAGGTATGTGAACCAAGAAATTCCAACCGACCCTATTGTCGAGAGGTTAAATTTAGTTGAAAGAGAAAACGAGTACTTAAAAGAAAAATTGAAAAGAATTGAGGGGGAGAAGATGGAATTGGAGTTGCATGTTGCCGATGTCGTCGATGATCACAAGATCAAGATGGAGAAAATGCGCTTAAAGATTAGAAAGATTAGAAAATATGCCATCGATAGTGAGGCTTGGTATCATTATGCTGTTGGATCAATTGTTACCTTAGTTGCGATCTTGATCGCATTTGTTGTTGCATTTAAATGCTTTAGCTAGAGAGTTATTTGTTTGTTGCATTTAAGTGTTGTATGAACTTTATGTATGAACTTGTATTAATTTGGTGTTTTTGGTGCTATGTATTGAAGATGAGCTGACAATGGATGTACAATGACTGATGCTCTCCCGAGTTCATTAATGGCGTGCAAACTTTTATGCTTGCGGCTGAGGCAAACAAGCGGGCAGATGGTTTTATGCCTTGTCCATGTGCTGTCTGTAAGAATGGTCTAAATTACTCTAAGTCAAGAACCATTCACGTCCACCTGTTTAAGTACGGTTTCGTGCCCCACTATAATGTTTGGACCAAGCACGGAGAAAGAGGGGTTATGATGGAAGACAATGAAGAAGAAGAGGATGACGACAACTATCCTGGCCATGGGTTCCCTGAATACGATGATACAACAATGGGGGAAGAAGCTAAGCCGGTAATGCGGGAAGAAGCTGAGCCGGTAATGCGGGAAGAAGCTGAAGAAGAGGCATTAGATGAGCCCGTTGATGATCTTGGTCGGGCCATTGCCGATGCAAAGAGAAACTGCGCAAGTGATTTGGAGAAGAAGAAGTTGCAGCGCATGTTAGAGGATCACAAAAAATTGTTGTACCCGAATTGCGTAGGTGACAAGAAAAAGCTGGGCACCACACTGGAATTGCTGCAATGGAAGGCAGAGAATGGTGTATCTGACAAGTGATTTTGAAAGTTGCTGGTAATGATAAAGGATATGCTTCCAAAGGACAATGAATTGCTCGAGAGTACGTACGAAGCAAAGAAGGCTGTATACCCTCTAGGGTTAGAGGTGCAGAAGATACACGCATGCCCTAATCATTGCATCCTCTACCGCGGTGAGTACGAGGATTTGAACGCTTGCCCGGTATGCGGTGCATTGCGCTATAAGATCAGCCGCGATGACCCTGGTGATGTCGAGGGCGAGTGCCCCAGGAAGAATATTCCTGCCAAGGTGATGTGGTATGCTCCGGACAAGGATTTGAATGCTTGCCCTAATGTTTGCATCCTCAAAGGTGAGGCGGATCACCGGACGAAGCCTCGCCACCGTACTGGTGCTGATGTACATGATATGGTCAAGGATTTGAAGGTGGTCTTTGGAAAGGGTCCTGGTGGACAACCTGTTCCGAATGACGCTGACGGACGCGCACCCATGTGGAAGAAGAAATCTATATTTTGGGACCTGCCCTATTGGAAAGACCTAGAGATCCGCTCCGCAATCGACGTGATGCACGTGACGAAGAATCTTTGTGTGACCCTGCTTGGCTTCTTGGGCGTGTATGGGAAGACAAAAGATACACCTGAGGCATGGGAGGACCAGCAACGTATGGACGGAAAAGACGGCATACATCAGGGTCATGCAAGCTACGCTCTTACCAAAGAATAGAAGGAAATCTTCTTTGAATGCCTACTCAGTATTAAGGTACCGTCTGGCTTCTCGTCGGATGTAAAGGGAATAATAAACATGGCAGAGAAAAAGTTCCAGAACCTAAAGTCTCATGACTGCCACGTGATTATGACGCAACTGCTTCCGGTTGCATTGAGGGGGCTTCTACCGGAAAACGTTCGATTAGCCATTGTGAAGCTATGTGCATTTCTCAATGCAATCTCTCAGAAGGTAATCGATCCAGAAATCATACCAAGGTTAGAGAATGATGTGGTGCAATGTCTTGTCAGTTTTGAGTTGGTGTTCCCACCATCCTTCTTCAACATCATGACGCACGTCCTAGTTCACCTATGCGAAGAGATTAACGTTTTGGGTCCTGTATTTCTACACAATATGTTCCCCTTTGAGAGGTTCATGGGAGTCTTAAAGAAATATGTTCATAACCGTGCTAGGCCAGAAGGAAACATCTCCAAGGGCCATCACAATGAGGAGGTCATTGAGTTTTGTATTGACTTTATTCCCGACCTTAAGCCGATTGCTATTCTTGAATCACGACATAAGGGCAGATTGGATGGACGGACATTCTCTCACTGAAGCACACTACACAGTTCTACAGAATTCCGCCTTGGTGGCTCCGTATATGGATGAACACAAGAATTTGCTACGCTACAAACACCCGGAGCGGTGTGATGACTGGATTACACGTGAACAAACCAGGAGTTTCGCCATCTGGTTGCAGACACGTACCATGCATGACAACTCTATTGAAGATGACCTGTACTTGCTGTCCCAGTTACCATCTTCGAATATAATGACTTTCAAAGGGTACAAGATAAATTTTGATACATTTTACACGATCGCCCAAGATAAGAAGAGCACCAACCAAAACAGTGGTATCCACTTTGATGCAGAAACCAAGACGTGAAAGGAAATATATTATGGTTATATACATGACATATGGGAACTTGACTATCGACGTGGTTTGAAGGTCCCTTTGTTTCGGTGCAAATGGGTCAATATGACATGAGGCGGGGTAACGGAAGACCCGCAGTACGGAATGACAACAGTGGATCTCAACAATCTTGCGTATGCAGACGAACCATTCGTCCTAGCCAATGACGTGGCACATGTTTTCTACGTGAAGGACATGTCTACCAAGCCAAGAAAAATAAAAGATAAGGAAGCGAATGCATCGTACGATGAGCCAAAGCGGCACATAGTTCTTTCTGGGAAGAGAAACATCGTGTGAGTGGATGACAAGACAGACAAGTCAGAAGATTATGAAAAGTTTGATGAAATTGCTCCATTCACAGTGAATATTGACCCGAGATACCGTTAAATGATGAAGATTTTCCATGGTTACGATGCAAAGGGACACACGCGAAGAAAAAGTTTCACACCCAAAGATTTGGGATGTGATCGGCTTCACTATCATCACTTTCTTCTGTGTTTCACACCCAGAAGGGAATCTCTCTAATAGTTAGGGTAGTTATGTGTTTTGGCATTTGAAACGCGAAGAAATTTTATGTGCAAACAAATTCTTTCATGCCTTTACTGATTTTTAAAGTTAAGTTATTCACAAACTAGTGATTCGCACTAATTTCAAATAATTCAAAATTTAAACTATTCAAATTTGAAAACTACGGGCACTAACAGAAAGTTTGTAATTTTTTGTACCTAAAGCAAAAATATTCACAAAGAAACTCTAAATACACAAAAAAACAACTCAAAAATAAATAAAGCAAGAAAATATAAAAAAACCCGCCTACTAGGCCAGAGCGGCCTGCATACGACTAGAAAGTCAACCTGTTGTTGGGCCAGGATGCAGGCCCGCAAAGGCCCAGTAGGCCCACAGGGCAGCACAGAACATGTAGGCGCAGTAGGCTTGCTTTGGAGAGGAGCTCGAGAGAGCTACTTCACGGGGGGTTATAAACCAGTGCGGACACCCCTCGGCTAGCGAGGTGGGACTAAACTTGCCGCACCGCACCTGCGCCAGCGCACCCCCTTTAGTACCGGGTCGTGGCACCAACCAGTACTAAAGGGGTGTCTGTAGTACCTGTTGGAGCCACTAACCGGTACTAAAGGGGTGCGCTTCCCGCCGCTTGGCCTGGCCAAAACAGGCCTTTAGTACCGGTTGGTGGCTCCAACCGGTACTAAAGGTCCATCCTATATAAGAAAACACTTCAAAAATTTCAGTTTCTCAACTGCTTCTTCTCCTCTGCACCGTCTCCCGCCGCCCTCGTCTCCATATCCCTCGTCGCCGCCCCGTCGTCCCCGTCCCCGACGTCCCCGTCGTCACCGTCGTCACCGCCGCCCCGTCTCGGCCCGTCCCGGCCCGTCTCGCGTCGTCCCCGTCCCCATCGTCGCCGCCCCGGCCCGTACGTCCACGTCCCCGTCGTCGCCGCCCCGTCCCTGTCCCCTTCGTCGCCATCCCCGTCGCCACACCCGTCGCCGTCCCCGTCGCCACGCCCGTCGCCGTCCCCGTCGCCTCCCCCCATCGCCTCTCGCCTCGCCGGTGAGCACACACACACAAACGCATACATTTTTATATTTTTAGTTATAGAAATAGTTATAAAAAATGTTAGACATTTTTCTTTTATTAGTTATACAAATAGTTAGTTATATAGCATTGTTAGAAATGTTACAATTGTTAGAAATTATTCCGTTTTTTAGTTATAGAAATAGTTATAAAAAAGTTAGAAATTTTTCTATTTTTTAGTTCTAGAAATATTAGAAATGTTATACAAATGTTAGTTATATATATAGAAATATTATAATTGTTTTCTGTTTTTTAGTTATAGAAATATTAGAAATGTTATAGAAATGTTAGTTATATAGCATTGTTAGAAATGTTAGTTATATAGAAATGTTAGAAATTTTAGTTATCAAAATCCAATCATTAAAAAAATGTTACTTTTTGCGGGCATATAGCTAGTATTTGTTCTCGACAATGCCCGGCCCGCATCCTCGCCGTCGACCCGTCCGCGCCGACGTCCGGCTGACCCATGTCCGGGACTGGGCTCCGCCGGGCTGGCACTGGGAGGTGCTGCCTGAGGGGCGCGCCGCTTGATGAGGAACCCGGCCGCGGATCCCGTCATCGACCCTGATCTCGTTTGGTGGCGTTGGCGTGGGCCAGTTTCGGTGCAGAGGGAGCCGGCCCCGCCGGAGGTGGCACGTCGCCGTGTCAGGGAGGAGGACGAGCACGTCCATCGCTACATTGTTGCGTTAGAGGGCGGCAGGTTCTCCAATACCTGGTAGTTTCTTCAGGGATCTCACTTCAGCTATGATCCTATGAGGGTGACTTCTCTTTGTGTGTCCACCGCCCGCGCCGCAGGAACCGTGAGTGTCCTAGATTCTTCTGTAGTATTCGATCTTTATTAGCTACCTAGCCAGTGATGTATTCGATATTATATATTATTCGAGGTGATGTATTCGAGATTATACATTATTCGAGACGATGTATTCGAGATTATATCTATTATTCGAGACGATATATTCGAGATTATATCTATTATTCGAGACGATGTATTTGAGATTATATCTATTATTCGAGATGATGTAATTTGAATACTAAATTGTTTTAGATTTATTTTGGATTAGTTAAATAAAAGCTATGGCGGACAATACCGGTAGAGAGGGAGAACAGACCCTGTTCGATATGATACGCCATCCTCGCGGGCCATATGATGATCAGAATGAAGAAGATTATGACGGCTCCGAATTTCTAAACAACACCGGAGAGGGTGATATGATATTCGATCGCGAAGACCGAATTGATGAAGTCATGAACTACGATTATGATGATGATGAAGAAAATGTTGACCTTGAAACAACAAAGATCGGCGAGGTATATATATTTATATAAGCAGGCACATCTGGTGATCATCACATGTTTTAAATGAGTTGAAGATATATTAACGAATCGATCTTTCTTCAGCCATCCAGATCGAGCAAATCTTCAGGCAACAGGATGAAACGAGGCCCGAACAAAAATTTGAAGGAGGGCGTAAAGTACAATATCGAGGCAATCAGACCTAATGGCGAACCATTAGCGCCTAAGAAGATTGCGGACAAGTTTGTTCGTTAGTGCAGAGTTCTTGTGAAGGACCAACTCCCGATCTCCCTTCAAGAATGGAGAGAGCCAGCAAAGCCACGTCTAGATCTTACTTTTGTCGACGATAGACAAAAAAGTCTGATTTGGGATACTCTCATGGAACATTTCACCCTTCCAGATCATTTCACAGAAGCAGATGTGCAGAAAGTCAAGGACGCTGCTCCTAGGAAGATGGCGGTTGCATTCAAGAACCACAAGAATCGTGAATGGGACAAGTACGTCAAGGGAGGAAGGAAGACTCCAGTATTCGAGGGAACACTAGAGAAGCAAAGTGCTCATTGGGACGATTTCTTGAAATTCAAGGATTCAGAATTAGCTAAGGAACGGTCGAGAATAAACAAGAAGAATGCCGAAAAAAGGATAAGTTCCATAAGCTGGGGCCAGGTGGCTACGCGGTGGCAATGCCTAAGTGGGATAAGTTTGAGAAAGAGATGGAGAATGTAGGTGTCACTCCGGTTACTAGGAGCTGGCCCCCCAGGTGCAGGACTTGGTTCTATGCGCATGGGGGGGAGTTGGACCCAAAGACAGGCAAAGTTTCGACGAAGGCATGTCGGAACGGAGCCGACGATAAGATACTTGTTGCAATAGAAGAGGCTCGATCGGGGGTGTTCCAGCCCAACAGAGAGAACGACGAGCTTACGCGTGCCCTGGGAAATGCTGAACACCCGGGAAGAACACGAGGCAAGGGCGCTATTCCGTGGTATGAGGGGTTTTCGGACTGGAGCGCCGACTACAGAACCCGTGCGAGCAGGAAGATTGCGGAGGAGAAGCAGAAAAAGATGGAGGAGGAGCAGAGGAAGCTGGACTATGAACGCCTTCAAGGCCTAGAATCAAAGCACGCGGACTTGGTAGTCAAATTCCAGCGGCAGCAGGAGCAGATCGACTCACTTAGCCAGCAAAGGGGGTCTCAGCAGCTGCATCAGCTAACGGATGATCCAGCATTGGATACCACCGCCCCATCCATGCCGGGAAGCAGCGTGGGTTCCACCCCGGGCGACGCAATGCTGGATAGATACCCCGTGGATGACATCATGGAGAACACTAACTGCGAGCGACACTTCAAAATGAAGAACATATCCATGAAGGTGGCGGACGCCGTTGCTTTTACAAGTCCCCCTGAGTCAACCTTCCATTGCAACCCGATTCCAGCAGGCTATGCTCGTGTCTTGGTTGATGAGGTGGTGGACCAATATTCGGGGCTAGAGCTTGACATTCCTGGAGGTGACGAGGAGCACACACTCGGAGAGGCAAAACATCGTATCATCCTATGGAGAAAGGATTGCATCATCTTTCGAAGGCCACCAACACCGCGTCAGCCGACTCCTCGTTGAAGTCCGCCACCGAGTCAGCAGACTCCCGCTCCTGCAAGTCCACCAACACGTCAGGCCACTCCTCCTCTTCCAAGTCCGACAAAGCGTCAGGCCACTCCTCCTCCAAGTCCGACACAGCGTTAGACGTCCACTCCTCCTCCAAGTCCGGCACAACTTCAGGCCACTCCTCCTCCAAGTCCGGCACGGCTTCAGGCCACTCCTCCTCGTCCAACTCAGCCCCGTCTGCTGTCTCCGCGTAGAGGTACGAGTCGAGGCAGTACAGGAAGTACAGGCGGAGGAAAGCGATATAAATATGGTCCAAGCCTCATTGATCTTCCTCAGAGGGTTTACGACAGGACCGATGAGCAAACCAAGGCCATAATGCGGGCAGAAGTGGACGCCCATTTTGGACCGAAACCGCCACCGCCGCCAAGGGAGAAAGTGCCTGAGGAAAAGATTGACCACTTCATTCGTATGGCTCAACCACCAGCTCCCAAGCCTGTTGACACAGACTATGAGCGCCACATCAGGAAGTTAAATCGAGCACGTCTACAGAAGGAGGCGAGCTCGAGCTTGAGCAAACAACAAGCAGCTATCAAAAAATGCGGGAAAACCGTTCCCCAGCTGGGAGAACAGGCGGCGCAATCGATCCTCTCGCTTGTTGTGCCAACAACACGTGAGAGTACGCGCGCCCAATATTATTGTGGGCAAACAGTTTACATTCCCGAGGTGGGCAATGTGGTAATAACCGAGGAGCATATAACGCAGGCTGAAATTCTCAACATCACTGTCGGACAACTTCTCGAGATCGAGCCCATGCTTGTGCTTACACATGAGGAAATAAAACGGAAATATGACCGGGGCGAACCTTTGGTCAAGCCAGATGAGGTCAAGAAGCTCCCAACGAGAATGTATGAATTGCATCAGTGGTACATGGACATTACCAAGAGTTCCACTTGAGAGTCCCTCATGGTGGAAGTCAAGAAGGATCATTACTACCATCATAAAGCTCTGGCCGTTGAGTATAATGAATTGTTTCAGTTATACAATCAAGACGCACTGGACAAATCTATCGTCAGTTGCTATTGTCTGTAAGTGATTTCTTTCTATAATTTAAGTCTCAAGCTAGCTGTAGTGATCCTTTTGATCAATCATTACCTGTAATTATTCTCACTATATTCTTTTCTGTGGTATTATGCAGGATGAAGATGTATGAAATGAAAAAAGGTGGACGCTATGGCATTGGGTTCATTGACCCAAACACCGTTAATGAATACACATGGAAAATAGATAAATATCATGAAAATCATGTAGAGGACAGCATGCTAGAGTTCTTGAAGTGCCTCAAATACAATGAAGATATACTACTTCCTTACAACTTCCAGTTAGTCACACTGTCTTGTACTACAAATTCTCTGTTTTTTCCTACTAGCTAGCTACATGTTTTTGCTTACATATGTCCTCTTAATTAAGACATCCAAACGTGTGTGCATGCAGATTTCACTGGATCTTGTGTATCATTGAAGTTGACGCCGGAACAGTTGAAGTACTCGACTCACTACTTAAAAAACAAAGTGACTACACCATCTTGTTTGGGATAGTCAACAGGTAATTTCAATAATTATTAACTATATATCTCGGCCTATTTAGTTCGTCATTTTTTTTGAATATTTACTGTGAGGCAAAGCCCCACAGCCCTTTATTAAAATAAATGGAACTGTACAAACAGTAACAGAAACTATACAAGAAAAAGGAAAAAAAGACTACCTATGGCTAAACATCACTACCTCCTTTACAACAAAGAATCAACCCATGCCAAAAGTTTTGGTTTTATACAATCTTTCACCCTATGAGCAGTTAATGATATATGATGGATGAATTTACACTTCCAAGCACTGAAAGTGGCTCTCTCAGCTCTGAAGGTTCTGCCATTTCTCAAAATCCAAATATTCCAAGCCGTAGTGAGCATGACCTCAAAGAAGAAAGGGTGCCTGAAGCTGGACGTAGCATGCATGATACATTGTCGAATGTCAGAGCCTCCCAACCAATCAATGCCCAGGTAATTCCAGACTCTACAGCTGAAGGTGCAGTTGAAAAACAGGTGCATTCTATCTTCATACACTAGCTCACTGCAAATGAGACAAAGATTTTCATCTTGGTTAGAGCACCAGTGCCTTCTAACCAACATGTCCTTGGTGTTTAATCTGTCAAAGAAAAGCAGCCACCCAAAAACCTTGATCTTCATGGTGCACCGACTCTGCCACAACCATTTGCAAGGCTGTATGGTTGGTAGATGTGAGTGCATAATCATGTAGAAGCTCTTGGCAGTGTATTCCTTTGATTTACCAGGCCATATCCAAACATCAGGTATAAGAGGGTCTCTTTCCAGCTGCATGCTCCAACCTTCCAGAAGGTGTAACTCAGCAGCAGCTTCATGAGAGATTGGCAAATAAAACATGGAGAATAGATCCTGGGATTGAAGGAATTCCTGCATAGAGATCTTATCATTATTGACAAAGGAGAACAACCTTGGCAATCTCCAACATAGTGGTCGAGCAGAGCCCCCAATGTGCCTGATATGAACTATTTAATAACCCATTTATTCATTTTCTTTGTCGGCAGGCAGGGCTTGCGCAAGGTTCATCAACGTCACTCTAGGCGAATGGAAACAAAGACTGCAATGGTTTCGACCCAAGGTAAGTAATTAAGTAGTACTAGCTAGCTAGCTAGCTGCCATTATCTCTTTAATTATCATGATTGATTAATTATTATGTGATCAAATTCCATTCTCGTAAAGGCCGTGAAGTAGGCGCAGGGGACTGATCTGTGTGCATACTGCGTTTGCGAGAACATTCGCATGATGGTGTCCGAAAGGAGCAGATCTCAAAGACAGGAATGGGTACGTTTGTCAGAACACTATTCACAATTTTTACACCATTATCGATATCTAGTCACACAACTAATAAGCATGCATATTGATCTCCTTCTTAACAGTTCACAGAGGTGCGGGACAAGCTCCTAGAAACGGAGCGTGTACAAGCACTTCAAGAGGAAATAGCGGGATTTTTGCTCGACCAGGTCATAGATTCGACAGGAGAATACCATTACCCGCTACCGCCCCCATGAACCACTTCCAATTGTCATCGTGCTCCGAAGGCACCAATTAGGCTAATGCCACTGGCTCCGAAGGCAACATGTACGAGAAATTGTATATAGCTATACATGTGTGTATGTGTGAATTGGTGATTTGTGAGACATTTGATGATATATATATATATATATGATTGGTTCTACTAGAAATTCTATTTATATACCTTGTAGTACCGGTTGGTTTTACCAACCGGTACTAAAGGGCTCCCGGCTCCCGGAGCTGGCTCGTGCCACGTGGTTTCCCTTTAGCACCGGTTCGTGCTGAACCGGTACTAAAGGGGTGGGGGCTTTAGTGCCGGTTATGGAACCGGCACTAAAGGGCCTTACAAACCGGTGCTATTGCCCGGTTCTGCACTAGTGAATGGTGGAAGGGTGAGAGTGCGTATAATCCATGGACTCAACATTAGTCATAAGAACTCATATACTTATTGCAAAAATCTAAGAGTCATCAAAACAAAGCAATCAATGCATGCTCCTAGGGGGGAGGTTGGTTGGAGTTAACTATCGCGCACCCCCGACCTCCACACAAAGTTAACACTTTACAAATACCTCATGCTCTAACTTCGTCACATAGCGGTTCACCATACATGCATGCTACGGGAATCACTAACCTTAACACAAGCATTTTTCAATTTCATAATAACTCCACTAGCATGAATCTAATATCACTATCCTCATATCCCGAAACAATTATCAAGCATCCAACTTCTCATCATATTCAATGCACTTAGTACGAAGGTTTTTACTACATTGATCTTGGATGCCTATCATGCAAAGGCTAGTTTTATAGCCAAAGCACATTACCATGCTGTTTTAATAGACTCTCAAAAGGATATAAGTGAAGCATGAGAGTTCATCTATTTCTTCAAAATAAAACCACCGTCGTGCTCTAACAGATATAAGTGAAGCACTAGAGCAAACAACAAACTACTCCGAAAGATATAAGTGAAGATCAATGAGTAGTTGAATAATTATGTAACTATGTGAAGACTCTCTAACATTTAAGAACTTCAGATCTTGGGATATTATTCAAACATCAAGCAAAACAAAATAAACTAAATTGACGCTCCAAGAAAAATACATATCATGTGGTGAATAAAAATATAGCTCCGAGTATAGTTACCAATGGATGAAGGCGAAAGAGGGGATGCCTTCCCGGGGCATCCCCAAGCTTAGGCTTTTGGTTATCCTTGAATTTTACCTCGGGGTGCCTTGGGCATCCCCAAGCTTAGGCTCTTGCCACTCTTTGTTCCATAGTCCATCAAAGCAATACTCAAAACTTGAAAACTTCACAACACAAAACTTAGACATAAATCTCGTGAGCTCCGTTAGTATAAGAAAGCAAACCACTACTCAAAGGTACTGCAATGAATTCATTCTTTGTTTATATTGGTGTTGAACCTACTGTATTCCAGCTTGTCTATGGTTCATACTTCCCAATATTACTCATAGATGCATTGAAATAAGCAAACAACACACGAAAAACAGAATCTGTCAAAAACAGAACAATCTGTAGTAATCTGCAGGTTTCAAATACTTCTGTAACTCCAAAAAATTCAAACTAAATTGGTAAACATGAGGAATTTGTCTATTAATCATCTGCAAAAAGACTCAACTAAATATCACACTCAAGTAAAATCTGATGATGATTTTAGTGAACGCTAACGATTCTGTTTTTCACAACAAGATCATATAAACTTCACAAACACTAATTAAAACAAAAAACCACATCTAAACAGAAGCTAGATGCAATATTTATTCCTAAATAGAAGCAAACACAAAAAACAAAAATAAAGTTGGGTTGCCTCCGAACAAGCGCTATCGTTTAACGGCCCTAGCTAGGCATAATGATGCTCACATAAGAATTGAAACATAACGTGAGCATCATGAAGCATATGAATAGCACATTTAAGTTTAACCCACTTCCTATGTATAGGGATTTTGTGAGCAAACAACTTATGGGAACGATAATGAACTAGCATAGGAAGGCGAAGCAAGCATAACTTCAAGATCTTAAGCACATAGATAGGAAATGTGATATTATTGGAATATGTAGAAGCATATGTTCCTCTCTCATAATAATTTTCAGAGGCATCATGAATGAATTCAACAATATAACTATCACATAAAGCATTCTTGTCATGATCCCCAAGCATATAAATTTTACTACTCCCATCATAAGCAAAATTCTTCTCATTCATAGTGGTGGGAGGAGCAAATTCAACAAAATAACTATCTTGTGAAGCATAATCCAATTGAAAACTAAAATCATGATGACAAGTTTCATGGTTATCATTATTCTTAATAGCATACAAGTCATCACAATAATCATCATAGATAGCAACTTTGTTCTCATAATCAATTGGAACCTCTTCCGAAATATTGGATTCATCACTAAATAAAGTCATGACCTCTCCAAATCCACTTTCATCAATATAATCATCATAAATAGGAGGAATGCTTTCATCATAATAAATATTATCATCAAAACTCGGGGGACTAAGAATATCATCTTCATCAAACATAGCATCCCCAAGCTTGTGGCATTGCATATCATTAGCATCATGGGTATTCAAAGAATTCATACTAACAACATTGCAATCATGCTCATTATGCACATATTTTATGGCAAGCATTCTATGTAATTCTTCTTCTAGTACTTCAACACAATTTTCCTTTCCATCATTTTCACGAAAGATATTAAAAAGATGAAGCATATGAGGTAACCTTAATTCCATTTTTTTGTAGTTTTCTTTTATAAACTAAACTAGCGATAAAACAAGAAACTAAAAGATTTGATTCCAAGATCTAAAGATATACCTTCAAGCACTAACCTCCCCGCCAATGGCGCCAAAAAAGATCTTGATGTCTACTACACAACCTTCTTCTTGTAGACGTTGTTGGGCCTCCAAATGCAGAGGTTTGTAGGAGAGTAGCAAATTTCCCTCAAGTGGATGACATAAGGTTTATCAATCCGTGGGAGGTGTAGGATGAAGATGGTCTCTCTCAAGCAACCCTGCAACCAAATAACAAAGATTCTCTTGTGTCCCCAACACACCCAATACAATGGTAAATTGTATAGGTGCACTAGTTCGGCGAAGAGATGGTGATACAATTGCAATATGGATGGTAGATATATGTTTTTGTAAACTGAAAATATAAAAACAGCAAGGTAGCAAGTGGTAAACATGAGCATAAACGATGTTGCAATGATAGTAGACAAGGCCTAGGGTTCATACTTTCACTAGTGCAAATTCTCACAACAAGGATAACATAATAGGATCATATTACTAGCCCTCAACATGCAACAAAGAGTCACTCCAAAGTAACTAATAGCAGAGAACAAACGAAGAGATTATGGTAGGGTACGAAACCACCTCAAAGTTATTCTTTCTAATCGATCTATTCAAGAGTCCGTAGTAACGTTCAATCTATCATAGAGTTCGTACTAGAATAACACCTTAAGAAACAAATCAACCAAAACCCTAATGTCACCTAGATACTCCATTGTCACCTCAAGTATCCATGGGCATGATTATATGATATGCATCACACAATCTCATAAACATCTGTTCAACCAACACATAGAACTTCAAAGAGTGCCCCAAAGTTTCTACCGGAAAGTCAAGACGAAAATGTTCGCCAACCCCTATGCATAGATTCCCAAGGTCACGGAACCAGCGAGTTGATCACCAAAACATACATCAAGTAGATCCTATGATATCCCATTGTCACCAGAGATAAGCACATGCAAGACATACATCAAGTGTTCTCAAATCCTTAAAGACTCAATCCGATAAGATAACTTCAAAGGGAAAACTCAATCCATTACAAGAGAGTAGAGGGGGAGAAGCATCATAAGATCCAACTAGAATAGCAAAGCTCGCGATACATCAAGATCGTGCCATCTCAAGAACACGAGAGAGAGAGAGAGAGAGAGAGAGAGAGATCAAACACATAGCTACTGGTACATACCCTCAGCCCCGCGGGTGGACTACTCCCTCCTCGTCATGGAGAGCGCCAGGATGATGGAGATAGCCACCGGAGAGGGATTCCCCCCTCCGGCAGGGTGCCAGAACGGGTCTAGATTGGTTTTTGGTGGCTACAGAGGCTTTCGACAGCGGAACTCCCGGTCTAGGTTAATTTACGAAGGTTTCAGTATTTATAGGATTTTTTGGCGTAGGGCACAAGTCAGGGGGGCTTCTGGGCTGTCCACGAGATAGAAGGGCGCCCCCCCTGCCCAGGGCGCGCCCCCACCCTCGTGGGCAGCCCGTGGCTCTCCTGGTCGAACTCTTTTAATTAGGGCGCTTGTTTTGGTCCAGAAAAAATCATCAAAAATTGGCACGTCAATTGGACTCTGTTTGATATTCCTTTTCTGTAAAACCCTAGAATAGGAGAAAAACAGAAACTGGCACTGTGCTCTTGGTTAATAGGTTAGTCCCAAAATGATATAAAAGTGTAAGATAAAGCCCATTAAACATCCAAGACTTCATAAATAATAGCATGGAACAATAAAAAATTATAGATACGTTGGAGACGTATCACAAAGTTATAGCAACATCAATCTTAGAACATAATAGCTACTAGGGATCAAACCCTAAAAAAACTAACACGATTACATGGTAAATCTCATCCAACCCATCACCGTCCAGCAAGCCTACGATGGAATTACTCACGCACTGCGGTGAGCATCGTGGAATTGGTGATGGAGGAAGGTTGATGATGACGACGTCGACAATCTCCACTCTCTAGAGCCCCGAACGGACTCCAGATCAGCCCTCCCGAGAGAGATTAGGGCTTGGCTGCGGCTCTGTATCATAAAACGCAATGAATCCTTCTCTCTGATTTTTTTCTCCCCGAACGTGAATATATGGAGTTGGGGTTGAGGTCGGTGGAGCAACAGGGGGCCCACAAGACTGGGGGCGTGCCCCCCACCCTTGTGGACAGGGTATGGCCCCCCTGGTCTTGATTCTTTCGCCAATATTTTTTATATATTCCAAAAATATTCTCCGTTGATTTTCAGGTCATTCCGAGAACTTTTATTTCTGCACAAAAATAACACCATGGCAGTTCTGCTGAAAACATCGTCAGTCCGGGTTAGTTCCATTCAAATCATGCAAGTTAGAGTCCAAAACAAGGGCAAAAGTGTTTAAAAAAGTAGATACGTTGGAGACATATCAGATCCCCAAGGATTTCAACCGGCAAATTGTTTTTCAGAATAGGCCCTTGTTTAAAGAATATTTCATATATTTCCCTTCTTTCATTCATAAACATATCATTCTCATGTTCTAGCAAATATTGTTCTAAAGGTTCAGTAGGAGGCATGGCAATAAAAGCAAGACCAATAATTTCATCCTTACTAGTCAATTCTTTGTCATGGGGTTGTCTACGAAATATAGAGAAATTAAAATCATGAGACATATCCCCTAGACCAATAGTAATAATATCTTTCTCGCAATCTATTCTAGCATTGACAGTGTTAAAGAAAGGTCTACCAAATATAATGGGACAAAAGTCATCTTGTTTGGAACCAAGGACAAGAAAATTAGTATGATGTTTTATTTTCCCACACAAGACTTCAACATCTCTAACAATCCCAATGGGTGATATAGTATCTCTATTAGCAAGCTTGATAGTAACATCAATTTCTTGTAACTCAGCAGGTGCAATTTCAGTCATAATTTCTTCATATAAGGTAAAAGGAATTGCAGTCACACTAGCACCCACATCACATAAGCCATGATAACGATGATCTATTATTTTATAAGAAACAACAGGCATGCCAACAATAGGTTTGTGTTTATCTTTAATATCGAGTTTGGCAATTCTAGCAGCTTCATCACAAGAGATCTTTAACCATAGCAATATTAGGTTCATCACAAGAGATCTTTAATATCAAGTTTGGCAATAACATGCCCATCAATATTATCAGCCAAGAGATCTTTAACCATAGCAATATTAGGTTCAACTTTAATTTGTTCACGTGGTTTATGTGCTCTAATATTACATTTATTGACCACAGTTGAAGCTTTAACATTGTGGGGACCCCGACTTAAGAGTCGAGATCACCGAATGAACGTGTACAGTGATCCCAGAGATCAATGCTCACTGAACACACAGAAGCTGAATAACAAGAGTCTTACATCCATACATACGGTCTTACACAGATTAAGGCCATTATGGCCATGTCTTACATAAATAAAGCCTCACGGGCTGAATAACTCAAATAGCGGAAGTCTTCGGTAATAGGTAGAACCCATGCCATATGCCTTAACCCTACAGGCATTCTGACTGGGATAGCGTCCTAGTTCGCATGTTCGTCTCCAAAGAACTCTTCGTCATATTCCTGTTCCTCCATGCCTGGCCAATTAAATAACCAGTGGCAAGCCAATGAGTACTTTGAATGTACTCGCAAGCAACACATGATGTGGTTCAAAATAACAATGCAAACTGGACAATAATGAGTAATCTAGCAATGGGCTAGAATAAATATTCTACTATCAAGTGTATGCATCAACGAGTTCACGTAACCTCGAAAATAGGTTACCGATATCAACATGAATATGATTCAACTTATCGAGTCAAGTCACCACCTTGACTCATCACACACATACTTTCACTGATGAAGTAAAATTCGGGACATAGTTTAAGTAGCACCACCCAACTGTCCGTGACCGTGGACACGGCTATTCGAATAGTTTTACACTCTGCAGAGGTCGCGCACTTTACCCACAAGATCCGGGAAGCTTTCGTGTCATCCACGATCCCGCAGCACCTCAAGTACTCGGGGGAAGCACCCGGTCATTATCTTTCCTTAGACGACACTAACATAGAGTCCACTCGTTGGTACACGGCCCTCGGGTACAAACAATAGATTACGGGACTTGCCCTAATTTCAATGTCACGCGTACCCGAAGGGACCAACGGTGTGTCCGGTGCCCTGTGAAAACAGTCATGATCGTCTATCCAAGCACGACCCTGTCCCGGGAAAGACCTCAAGTCTTCCCGTCACTAGTAATGCGGGCACCATGCTAGTATCGACCTAAGTAATCAATAAAGCCCCGTCGCATAAGGGGTAGTGTGGTTGCACATGTTTGGTTGGGACGGTAGTCACACATAAATCTAATCCATTATTTCACCCATGCACAAGATTTACCGGCACATCACTTCTTCCTCAAGTGATGACCTAACTCAACATCACCCTCGGGCATTAGGGGCACCCGATGGGTTCATGCAAAGATTCCAACCACGAAGGTTCATATCACACATGCATCCCTAAGCATCAAGACTAACTATTAGCATGACACCTAGCACATAGCAAGATCAAGAGCAAGGCATGCATCGTGTGGTGATTCAACTAGGTCACCACCATAACTCTACCATCATGCATCGGAAACAAACGGGTTCCGAAGAACAAGTGTATCATGGTCAAAGGGCTGCTTGCCTGGATTGGCTTGGCCTTCAAAGTCTTCAAATCCTTCTCCTTCTCCTTCTTCAGCAACTTCGTCAAATACGGTATCTATACGCCGCATAATAACAACGAAAAAATAAGACCACAAATAAAACAGAAGCACGGGCGCCAGCCCAGGGCATCCAGCCCAGCCGCACGGGCGCCAGCGCGCGCACGTCAGGTTTTCAAACTTGACGGGCGGGGCCCGGCGGTCAGCGGCTGTGAGGGGAGGGAGAGAGGGGTGAGGATGACAGGCGGGGCCCGCCTGTCATCTTCAACCTCACGGCCACGGCCACGGCGAGCTCACCGGCGACGATTCCGGCCACGGCGACGGCAACGGAGGGCAGGGACGGGTTCAGCGACGAGTTGCGGAGGTAGTGGTGGTGGTGTGGCTCGCCGGGGAGGTCGGGTTTGTCGGCGGCGAGGTGGGACGGCGGAGGATCGTCGGAACCTGCTGGCTGGCTCGTTTCCGGCAGCTTCAGAAGGGGAAAAAGAAGGGGAACGCATCAGTGATGCATGGCGGTTCTAGATAGAGCTAAAGCAGGGGCGGAGGAGGCCCGTACTGCGAGATCGCCGGCGGCCCGACGCGGCGGAGCTTCCGCCGATCCCGAGCACTGAAGCTCTTCGGGGATGAACTAATGGTGCTGGGGGACTGAAGAGGATGTGGTGAAGCTGCTGGTGCTGAGAG
>LR738712.1:788605646-788656047 GCA_902687465.1 Secale cereale | reverse complement strand
GGGTCCTATTTATAGGGGAACGGCGGGGTCCCGTGGACCTGTGCGCCGGCGAGCTCCTGCTCGACGCTACAGCGCACGGGAGGCGACGGGGGTGTGTCTGCGGCGTTGCTGGACGAGCCCTACGTCTATTAGAGGAGAGAGGAGGAGCGGGGAGGCTTCCAGACGATGCGCGCGTGCGAGGCCGAGGAGTGGATGTTGCGGGCGGCCGGTACGCGTGTGGCGACAGCCACTGGAGGGCGCAGGAGGAGGGGGACAGCACCGGTGGAGGCTGCGGACGTCGAGGCGCGTTGAGAGGCGTGAGGGGGGAGCCCGAGGCTGTCGGGGGCAGGTGATTGGGCGAAGCTACAGTGCGTGGGCGCACTGTAGCGCGCTCTGGAGCGCCCTTATCGCATGCCATGGCATGCCATTGGCCCTCTGGACGCATCCACCGTGTCTGGGGGGTCCAGGGTGATGCAAGCACTACGGTTGAACCTTTGGATGCTCTGGAGATGTTGTGAGAGAGAAGAGAGGCTGGTGACTTGGTAGAAAATGGATGTCCAGAAGGGTGAACTAGGGTTTTTACCCCTCAATCATGGAGCTGGGGACTTAGGGAAGTTACTGGAGGTAGCTAGTAACTATATGAACGTGTGGTAGAAAGTTGAGGCCAAGGTAAAAGGTAAAAGTGATCAAGAAGAGGGTTTTGGTAATTCTGCAGAAGGTGTTTGATCAGTGTTTGGTCAAGCATTTGATCTCCACTTGCCATGACACTTAACAGGATTGAATGACATGTGAAAATAGGGTGCTTCACCAAATTTGGGCTTATTTGAAGAAACTAGCCAATGTAACTTTGGTGAACCCTAGAAATCAACAGAAATGGCTTCATCTTGTTTGTGTCAAGCTAATCATCTCCCCTTGATGCACCACTTGGTGTAGTTTCATCATTTGGGGTATTGATCATGCCCACAAAGTTTGAAGCTCCAGGTAAAAAGTTGGTAATGTAAAGTTGTTCAAATTTGCATTTGAACAGAAAGGGTTTAGGGGTGTTCTGATCAAGTTGCTCTACTCCAAATCTTGTGACATTTGGTCTAGATGCATTATTAGGCATTTCTAGCATGTGCACCAAGTTTGAGAGCATTTGGACAAGTTTGGCAATGTAAAGTTGCTCAAACTTCAAATATGGTCAGAATGGTTATGAAGGGTTTTGAGAATGTTTTCTTGCTTCCCAAGGCATGGGACTTGGCAAGATCACCCAATATGTCATATATGACATGATAGAATTTCCCTGGAATTTTTGGAGAATATTTCGTTTGCAAATATTTCAAAAGCTTGAAATATCCAGAAAGAGTTTTAGAGGGATTAGCCCATTATTTTGAACATGACCAAGTGTTGAAACTCTTATATATGGCCAATAGATGTCCTCTGAGTCTCCCTGAATTTTGGCAAATATTTTTGAAATACTTAAATAATTTTTCCCTATTAAAGACCATTTCTGGCCTTAAGAAAAAGCTTTTAAATAAAATAGGAAAATAACTTTTAAAATTATACTTTTGTGGTTTCTGGGAGTCCTATGACTACTAGGTCTCAAATATACCCTTTGAAATAATTTTCTCACCCTAAATCAAGCACTTGCAGTGCAAATCTCAATTCAGGGGTTTTTGGAAAAAACTAAATTTATAAAATACATTTTGGCCAAATTAATTTTGTAAGAAAATTCTATACTGTTATATAACACTTGGCATGATCATTGGGCAGAAGTTTTGGGTATAGAGATGAATTCTACAAGAAGTAATAGTTGAATTTATTGAGCACATGAAAAAGCACATGAAGAAAAAGTTCAATTCCAAATAAAAGCCAGATGATGCCAAAAAAAATTGTTGGTCCAAATTTTCATGCTTCATTGATGCAAACAACATGTTATAAAATGCAGGGTGTGACAAACATGATCCTTTATTCTAACAGGAAAAGTTGGTTTCTCAATATAAGCAGTAGTGTCGGTGTACTAAGATAGGGGTACCTTAGTACTCCAACTTGTGCACGGGCAGTGGCAGCTTCCCGCGGCAGGGCTTACCACGTGCTTGCCGGAAACCTTTCTGGTCCCTATGAAGCCATTCAAGAACAAAGTATACAAGTCAGAGGATCAAGGCCCCGGCAAGAGGAGCTTGCCGGGAAGGCCGTACCAGGCTCAAGACCATCACTCCAGCACAAGGCCCTAGCAAGAGGAGCTTGCCAGGAAAGCCAAGGAACGCATGCTTCAAGAGATGCCTCGGCGCGTCGTGCGCCCCGGCAGGGCCGGGGGAAGCGACAAGCTTCCGGGCCCGGCAAGGTCAAGCCCCGGCAAGGTGCTTGCCGGGGAAACCCACGCTGTGTGCCCGTGCTCCAGCTCATCTGCCCACGCATCACCCTGGGGCCCTTCCAGGGACGCGTGGCGGACGGCTGTGCAGCCTGGGGCACACGGTCGCAAGCCACGTTGACGAGGCTACCGCCGTGGCGAACGGAGACGCATGGACGGGTGCTTTTGGGGACGACGGCGACGGGCATTTAATGCCCTTGTCCCCCACTGTCAATGTTAGGTGAAGACCACTGTTCATGCAATGTTCACGCACTATTCCCGCACTGTTACAACTACCACCAAAGTTACATTTTTACCCTCCTCTACGTTGACACCTGTTGGTGACCCCTTGAGCTATAAAAGGAGGCCCATGCAAAACGTAGAAAGGGGTTCGGAACCTAGACAACACCCTCGCTCGGTGTAGCTAGTACTGTAGCTCTTCAAGCTCCCGAGCTCAATACAACCAAGGCAGGAGTAGGGTTTTACGCGTCCGCGTGGCCCGAACCTGGGTAAACTGCCCGCGTGTGCCCCTCGATCTGCTCTTCGTGCTCCCTCAGCTCCCTTACCGCAACGTAGAAGGGGCTCCGGTCCCATAGGTGCTCGTGGGAGGATAGTTTCCCCCGACATCTTTGGCGCGCCAGGTAGGGGGCATCGAGGTTGTGCGAACCTGATCCGGCGCTAACGCGGGCGCATTCTTCATCAACCTCTCCAGCTTCATCAACTTCATCAGCCGCACCAACATGGCCCCGAAGAAGAAGGCTTCGGAGGTCGCAGGCCCGTCTGCGTCGATCCCACCACCACCAGAGCCAACGGTTGGTGGGGGAGACGTCGGCGGAAGGGTGGTCGCCGGCGAGGAAACTCATGGCGCCACCAAATCCAAGGACAGGACGGACGACCGGGCTAATTCCAAGGCCTCGGTGTCCATAGACGCACCACGTCCCTCTCAGCAGACGACAGGCCAGCAGCGCCGTGGTACAGGAGGTACCATCCGCTTGCGGGGTCAAGGACAAGCAGGAGGCTCGCGGGATGCTCAAGGCCATCGTCCTGGCACGAGCAGGGCGCGGTCGCCGGGGCGAGAAACTGCTCCTTCTAACCCTGTTAGAAGTCCGAGCATATCTCGCTCCTCGCACCGCTCGCCGCCGCTCCCCTCCTCTCCAGCAGAAGCTCTAGCAAGAGCGCAACTGCTCCTCGATTTCCCTCCAGCGGCAGACAAAGCCGAAGACTGGAGGGCGACGATCCAGAGTCTCATCGCCTTCGCCAACAACGACACGCCGCAGCAGCCGGCGACATCGCGGCCACGGCAAGTCGACCAGACGAAGGCCGATGGCGACAAGACCGCCGGGGGTGCAACCACCATGCACTCCCCGCCGCAGAAGCAGAAGACGCCACCCCGCCGGATTAACGTCGACGACGACTCCACGGCGTCGTCGGATCCGCGGGCTCGTCGGGACCAGCGCCAAGTCCTCGACGACCGGCGACAAGAAGATGCTCGGACGCGCATCGAGCGCCGACGAGAAGCCCGGCGACAATCGGATCAGCGCGCTGGGACTGCTGTCGACACGCACGCGCCCGGCGAACCAGGCGACTTGCCGTACGCGGCAGGTTGCCCTGCGTTCACCCGTGAGCTGCGGCGCGTCCAGTGGCCCAGCATGAAAAACTTCAAGCCCGACGTACCCGAGAAGTACGACGGGAAGACGCACCCCTCGGAGTTCCTCAGCATCTACACCATCGCGGTGCAGGCTGCCGGGGGACGCGACGAGAAGATACTAGCGAACTACTTCCCGCTAGTGCTTAAGCCAAACGTTCGCTCTTGGCTTATGCACTTGCCGGAAGGCTCCATTTCTTCGTGGCCAGATCTGTGCCACCAGTTTGTTGGCGCCTTCACGGGCGGCCACAAACCCCACGGCCAGGAGAGTGATCTCCACATCTTGGCCCAGAAGGAAGGAGAGTCCCTGCGCAAGTACATCCAACGATTCAGCCGCTTACAGCACAACATTCCCGACGTCCACCCTGCCGCGGTTATCAGCGCGTTCCACCAGAACGTGCGTAACCGCCGCATGCGAGAAGAGATGGCCATGACCAAAATTCGGGATGTCAGCGAGCTCTACGCTCTGGCTGACAAGTGCGCGTGCGCCGAAGAGGGGAGGAGACTCCCCGGGGAGGATGCTGGCGCAGGAGGAAGCGACAGTGAGGACGCCGCCCCGGCAAAGAAGAGCCGGCGGCGAAACAACAGAAGAAAGAAGAGCAAAGAAGTGCTTGTCGTCGAGCAGTCCGGCAAGGAGGCTCTCGCCAAGAAGGCACAGGCTGGCGGTTCCGGCAAGGAGCCTGCCCCTGTAGCGGCACCCGACAAGCAGGACGGCTCCGACAAGAAATACTGCAAGATCCGCCGCACCAAGGGCCACGATCTCTCGAACTGCAAGCGAGTCGAGTACCTCGTAGAGCAGCAGAAGGCAGAATACGAGCGTCGCGACAAGGAGAAGGCCCAAGGTGGCGGGGGTGAGCCCAGCAAGAAGCGGCCGTTCAATGGCCGGGGAGGACGCCGCGGCAAGGCCAAGCAGCGGCAAGGTGATCGACCTCCCCGGGGCCGCGACAAGGATGAGGAAGAAGACGACGACGACGACAGGGAGGAAGGAGATAACAGCGAGCAGGAGTTCCAGAAGGCCACAGAAGTCCTGTGTGTCGACGGAGGCGCCTCTCTGCACACTTCCCACCGCCAACTCAAGCAGTGGGTGCGGGAAGTAAACGCAGCTGAGCCGCCCGTCGAGTCACGCAGGCTCCTGAAGTGGTCCAGCACGCCCATCATTTTTGATCTTGAGGATCACCCTGACCGCACAACTGCGGTCGGGTGCTTGCCGATGTTGGTCTCACCAACTATCCGCAACCTCAAGGTCACCAAAATGTTGGTTGACGGCAGGGCCGGCCTGAACTTGATCTCCTCAGCTGTGATCAAGAAACTCCAGATCCCAGACGGCGAGCTCGAAGAAACCGGGTCTTTCCAAGGAATAAACCCGGGAAGGAGCAAGCCGAAGGGGAAGATTACTCTAGCAGTGACCTTTGGCGGGGAGCTTAACTTCAGGACGGAGAGGATAACCTTTGATGTTGCTGATATCCCATTGCCATACAATGGGATACTTGGACGTCCTGCCCTCGCCAAGTTCATGGCAGCTTCCCATTATGCCTACAATATACTCAAGATGCCGGGGCCGATAAGCGTCATCTCTGTACCTGGCGACAAGAAGGACGCGCTTATCTGCGCCGACAAGATATACCGGGATGCAGCAGCCGCAGCGGAGAGCAGCGCACTTGCCGCTGAAGCTCCCGGGGGGAAGAAGACCAAGACCAAGTCCGGCAAGCGCTCTGGGGCCCACTCCGGCAAACGCACCTATTCGGAGTGCTGCGCTGCCGTCGAGGACGCACCATCGAGCTCCACCGGCAAGTGCAAGAAAGGGATGGCCGCTCCACCGGCAACCAAGAAGGTGTCCGCCAAGGAGGACGGCACTGGTGGTACCTTCACCATCAGTGCTACGCTCGACAACAAATAGGAAAGCGCGCTCGTTGCCTTCCTGCGGGCGAATGTCGATGTGTTTGCATGGCAACCATCTGACATCCCCGGCGTTCCCAGGAAGGTAATTGAGCACAAGCTTGCTGTTTGTCCTCATGCGCGGCCCGTCAAGCAGAAGGTCAGGAAGCAAGCCGTGGAGCGCCAAGAATTCATCGCCGAAGAGATAAAGAAGTTGGAAGCAGCAGGCCTAGTTAGAGGCGTGATCCATCCTACGTGGTTGGCCAATCCAGTTGTCGTACGCAAGGCCAATGGGAAGTGGAGACTTTGTATAGACTTCACTGATGTGAATAAAGCATGTCCCAAGGATCCATTTCCCTTGCCGCGTATTGACCAGATTGTTGACTCCACCGCCGGATGTGAGCTGCTTTCCTTCCTTGATGCATATTCAGGCTACCACCAGATTTTTATGGCCAAGGAAGATGAAGAGAAGACTGCATTCATTACTCCATGCGGCACATATTGCTTCATACGCATGCCCTTTGGATTGAAGAATGCAGGCTCAACATTTGCAAGGGTGGTCTATACTGCTTTTGAGCCACAGATCCACAGAAATGTAGAAGCTTACATGGATGACATAGTGGTCAAGAGCAAGAGCAAAGATACCTTGATCCAAGACTTAGAGGAAACTTTCGAGAACCTGCGCAAGATCCAGCTCAAGTTGAACCCCGAGAAGTGCGTCTTCGGAGTCCCCTTCGGCAAGCTTCTCGGGTTCTTTGTGTCCCAGAGGGGGATTGAAGCTAATCCCGACAAGATTAAAGCCATCGAGCAGATCGAAGCCCCGAAGCGCGTCAAGGACGTAAGGAGACTCGCTGGTTGTGTGGCTGCCCTCAGCAGGTTCATTTCAAAGTCTGCAGAACGCGCCCTGCCTTTCTTCAAAATCTTGAAGAAGGCAGGTCCTATGAAATGGACTCCGGAAGCGGAGGCAGCGCTGCAAGACTTGAAAGGATACCTGTCCTCCATTCCAATACTTGTCGCACCTAGGCCACAAGAGAAGTTGCTGCTGTACCTAGCAGCAACCAATCAAGTGGTTATTGCTGCGTTAGTAGCGGAGAGGGAGGCGGATGAGGAACCCACACCACCGGCAAGCGAATCCAGCGACAAGCAGGGGGCTCCTCCGACAAGCTCTGGCCCCGACAAGGACAAGTCTGCGCAGGAACAAGGTCAAGTGCGGAAGAAGATTGTGCAGCGCCAAGTGTATTTTGTAAGTTCCCTCTTGCAGGGGGCTAGATCAAGATACTCTGGGGTGCAGAAGCTGCTCTTCGGCCTCATCATAGCCTCGAGAAAGCTGCGCCATTACTTCCAAGCACACGAGATAACAGTGGTCACTCGCTTTCCGTTGAAAAGGATATTGCACAATCCAGAAGCAACAAGCAGGATCGTCGAGTGGGCACTGGGGCTGTCAAGCTTTGGTCTCAAGTTTGAGAGTACTTCGACCATACAGAGCAGAGCTTTGGCAGAATTCATAGCGGAATGGACCCCAACGCCAGATGACGAAGTTCCAGAGACAAGCGTCCCCGTCCAAGAAATAAGCAACTAATGGGTAATGTACTTTGATGGTGCTTTCTCGCTGCAAGGCGCCGGTGCCGGCGTGGTACTCATAGCGCCCACCGGAGAGCACCTCAAGTATGTTGTCCAGATGCACTTTCCCAAGGAGCAAGCGACGAACAATACTGCTGAGTATGAAGGTTTGCTTGCCGGCCTCAGGATTGCGGCCGAACTTGGGATCAAGAAGTTGATTGTGCGGGGAGATTCTTAGTTGGTGGTCCGACAAGTGAACAAGAGTTATCAGAGCCCTTTGATGGAAGCTTATGTTGATGAAGTGAGGAAGCTTGAAGAACACTTTGAGGGCCTGCAAATGGAGCACGTCCCAAGAGCTCAGACTGATATTGCAGATGGCCTCTCAAAGTGTGCTGCGATGAAGTTACCTGTGGAACCAGGGACCTTCCTGCTCAAGCTAACTCAGCCATCCGTTACACCATCAGTTGGGCAGAATAAGAAGAGAAAGTTGGTCCTCGGCGACTACTTGCCGGCGGATCTTCCAGAAGCCGCCGCCAAAGTCCCCAGGATCAACAGTCAAGATGCTGAGGAACGGTTTGCTCCTGCAGATCCAATGATCTGTACAGTTGAAGCAAACGTTCCCGACGAGCCCTGCCCCGGCAGGCTAGTCGGGGGACCATCAGCTCCGGCGGAGCCGCAGGTTCTTGCCGTAGAAGCTGAGGTTCCCGCAGCAGCCCTCATGCCCTTAGTCCTTGCCGTTGAGCCTCGCTCTCCGGCATGGGTACAGCAAATCGTCCGCTTTCTGCAAACTGGAGAACTTCCCGATGACCCAGAAGAGATAGAGAAGATAACCAGGCAGTCAAGTATGTACCAGTTCGTTGACAATGAACTGTACAGAAGAAGACTCAACGGTGTCAGGTTGAAGTGCATTTCCAGAGAAGATGGACAGAAGCTGTTGGCAGAGATACATGGAGGCATATGTGGCCACCACATTGGCGCAAGGGCACTTGCCGGGAAGGCATTCCGGCAAGGGTTCTTCTGTCCAGAAGCCCTCCAAGATGCAACTGCACAAGTAACCAAGTGTGAAGCGTGCCAGTTCCATGCCAAGCAAATTCACCAGCCAGCTCAAGCTCTCCAGACAATCCCTTTGTCCTGGCCCTTCTCGGTCTGGGGGCTCGATATCCTCGGCCCCTTCCCCCGCGCTGTCGGGGGCTTTGAGTACTTGTACGCAGCAATCGACAAGTTCACAAAGTGGCCAGAAGTGGAACCAGTGAGAAAGGTGACAGCACAGTCAGCGGTCAGGTTCTTCAGGTCAATTGTTTGCCATTTCGGGATCCCTAACAGGATCATCACCGACAACGGTACGCAGTTTACTAGTCGCACCTTCATGCAGTACGTCCAAGACCTTGGCGCCAAGGTCTGCTTCGCTTCTGTTGCTAACCCGAGGAGCAATGGTCAAGCGGAGAGGGCCAATGCTGAAGTGCTGCGCGGACTCAAGACAAGAACCTTCGACAGGCTGCACAGGTGCGGAAGAAACTGGATAGAGGAGTTGCCGGCGGCACTTTGGTCAATCAGAACGACACCAAATCGAGCCACCGGACAGACACCCTTTGCTCTTGTCTATGGAGCAGAGGCAGTTCTCCCCACGGAACTCGTATACGGATCTCCTCGAGTGCTCGCTTATGATGAGCTCGAGCAAGAGCAACTGCGACAAGATGATGCATTGCTCCTTGAGGAGGAACGTCTCCAGGCTGCTGTACAAGCTGCTCGATACCAGCAAGCCTTGCGCCGCTATCACAGCCGCAAGGTCAAGGCCAGGAGTCTCGAGGAAGGCGACCTTGTTCTTCGGCGTGTTCAGTCCGCCAAGAATTCCAACAAGTTGACGCCGAAGTGGGAAGGCCCTTATCGGGTGAGACAAGTCACAAGGCCCGGCGCTGTCCGCCTTGAGACCGAAGAAGGCTTACCGGTGAGCAACTCCTGGAACATAGAGCATCTTCGCAAGTTTCACCCATAAGGCGCGGTTGCCGTGACCCGCTCCGGCAACCACCTTTTGTACGAGTCTTGCCGCTGTTGCATGTAAACCTTTGTACAAAGCCGGGCGCAGATCCCGTGCATCAGTAAAGTTTTTGTGCTTCGCACCATTTGCCTTTTTTCATGCTTTTCCTTGTTATTTGCATGCGTTGTTTGGCACCTTGTGCGACACACATCCCCGGTAAGCACTAGCAAGCCGTAAGGCCCTATACTTGTTTTGCCTCCTCTTTTTCTTTCCCTCTTAAGCAGAAGGAGTATTCCTCGCACACAAGTTTGCCGGGGGGGAAGGAAGTGGAGGGTGAACCAAGTGCTGTTCAAGAAAGAGAAGCCTTGTCGGGGAACAAGCAGCCTATGAAAGCTAAGTTACCAGAATTTGAGCAATTCAAAATTTTAAATTCTAGTTATCTTCCTTGAACAACCACACTTTGTATGGAAAACCTGTGCGCGGAGGAACCTACCCATGGCTAGCCGCACCCTTACTTTGTTTCCGAGCACGCTCAATGACTTAAGTGAGCTGCGACAAGTGTCGCGCCCTTACTTCGTTTTCGAGTTCGCTCAGCAAGCTAAGTGCGCTGCGACTAGCTGCGGCAAGGTTACTTGCCGACGAGGCCCTTTGCCGGCAGGCTGCTAAGAGTCCAGCACTCAGCGCTCGCGGCAAGGGCCCCTTGCCGGCAAGTCCCCTGAAAGCGTAGGGTGGAAAGCATACAAAGTGGAGGACCAAAAGCAAGGGAGATAACACTGCATTGATTGCTCGAAAATAAGATATTATATTACAGAGATAACTTGCCGCAATAACTAATTAATTCATGTCCATGACATACTTTGCAGCAGCAAAGGAGACAAAAAGAAAGAAATCTAATCTACGCGGTCGCCGTCACGCCTCGTGACCTTGTTCACCTTGGCGACAATGTGGGCGACCTGCTCCTTCAACGCTTCCAGATCTGCGTCGTCCGGCAAGCTGCGGAGGACGTTGACAAGATTGACGCCAGGGTTGCGGTAGACGATCTTCGTCAAGACGCGCTCCAGAGTGCCCGCGCAGAGCCGGCGCGACTCGTCGGCCAGCTGCGCGGGGAGCTTCTCCCGCAGCCGTGCAAGCACCGGCGCGATTCACCTGAAGAAGAGACTTAGCCTGGCGCTATGGGGGAGGTCCTCGTCGGGAGAATACACGAGGTGCTCCGCCCTCATCGCCATCATCTCCTTGTCGATGCTGGCAGCGGAAGTGACCAGCTCGTCGGTCCATTGCACCACCGCCTGGCTAAAATTGTTCGCTGAGACGGCGGCGCTCTCCACCAAGTTCCGCTCCTTGCGAAGCTCGTCCTTCAGCTTCGTCTCGCGGTCCCGGGCGGCATCGAGCGAATCAGTAAAAGTGGATACCTTCAACTCCAAGTCAGCAATTGAATCCTTGGCGGCAGTGAGCTCGTCGCCTTTCTTGGAGAGTCGTACCTACAAGTCGGAGTTGGTGTGGGCATCTTTCTCGCGCTCCACATTGAGCGCGGTGACTCTGTCCTCGCTTGCCTTCAGGTACCGCTCCAGCTGATCCACCTTAAGCTCCAGGTCCCTCTTGGCAGTTTCCGCGGCGACTGCGGCATCCTTAGCCTCCTTCAGGGCCCCGCCAAGAGCCTGCTCCCGGGCGGTGAGTTCGTCGTCATGGGCGTCGAGCTCAACCTTCCGCTGGTTGAGCGCCCCTTCCCGCCGAGACAACTCCTCGGCGGCCAGCCGCTGCCGCTCTTCTGCCTCTTCCTTCTCCAGGAGGAAGGCTTGCTGCTCTCCGGCAAGCTCTTCCCGCTCCTCCGCCAAGTTGCGGAGGGCTGCCTGGTTGGCGGCGCGAAGCTCCGCGGCACGCTTCTCCAAGTCAACTCCAGCCTTGGCGGCAAGAGCTTCCCGGGAGTCCAGCTTCGCCTGCCTGGCCCGGTAAAGGGCCAGGAGCCGGCGAAGGAGCTTCTCCTCCTCGGGCTCGTCTCCACCGCCAAGCGCTTCAACGACCTTCAACCCCGCGGAGGCGAGGACCTCTCCATCAAAGGTCTCTCCTTCCACGGGGGCTTGCGACGAAGACCCCCACGGGACTTGTATAAAGACCCCGTTGGGGGCCTCAAGATAGACGTCCGACCGCTCCTTGGAGGCGGAGGGGTCGGCGGCCGGTGCAGCGCTTGACGCTCCTGCTGCCTTCGGGCCAGCAGTGTGGTCGCCGGTCTCCTCTCCCGCCGCGGCGTCTGCGGTCGGGGCGGTCTCCTCAGCGGCAGGCTCGTCGGCTCCAGCCATGCCATCAGCGGCAGTGGCGTCGCCGCCGTCGCCGTGCGCGCCCTCCTCACCGGCGGTCTCCGTCTCCATCCGCTCCGGTGCAGGAGGATCTAGCAGAAGAAAAAGAAAAGAAAAAGTCAAGCAAATATCCAAAAGAGAAGAGTCCAAGAAGAAGAAGCTACAAGACTCACCTTCGCGGACTTCTTCAACGACAGGCTCCCTCGCCGGGGAGTCCTCCTTTGGCGGTGGAGCGGTGGCCCCTGTCGGCGGAGGGCCGCCCGCGCCCTCCCTTGGCGGAGTGGTCACCCTTGTCGGGCTGCTCACCCTTGGCGGGGTGCCCGCCCTTGGCGGGGTGCCCGTCCTTGGCGGAGCGTTCGCCCTCGCCGGGGAGTTCACCCTTGGCGGGGAGGGTGGAGCAAGTGGCTCGTCGGAGGCAGTCTCCGGGCGCTCCTGCGGCTGTGGCTCCACTTCTGCACAAGACAAACAAGACAACAAAATATTAGTACAAGCAACAACCTCAAGCGCGCCCGACCAACAGGAAAGAATAACTACCAGACTTACGCAGGGGGCTGCGCTGGGGGCTGCTCCTCGGAGCAGCGGGTTGATCCGGCAAGCTTGCCGCTGGCGCGTCTCCGGTCGCCGCGGCGGGCGAGTCGTCTTCGACCTCAAGCACGGGGATCTTGGCCCTCTTCGCCATCCGCTGGGCCAGGGACCTAGAAGCAAAACAAAAACAAGATCAGAATCATCAAGGAAGATCAAGACAAAGTCAAAAAAAAAAATTTACAAGTTGCAAGTACTTACTCCTCTTCCTCGTCGTCGGAGCTGAGGGCGGAGAAGTCGAACTCCACCTGAGATGCTCTTGCGCGAGGAGTAGGAGGAGAAGTTTCCCTCGGGCGCTTGGTGGTCTCCGGGGCTGTGGGCGGCGAAGACCCAGCCTCCGTTGACGCCGAGGCCCGAGGTGAAGGAGGAGCGGCCGTTCCACTCCGGGAGGATCCCCCTCCACTTGGCGCTGGTGCGCGGGGCGCCTCCGTCGCGGCTTGGCTCGCCCTGGTGGCGCGCGTCGCCCGACGAGCAGGCTGCTGTCGGGGCGCCTGCGGCCTCGTTGCTGTAGCTGCCTTGCGGAGGCGCTTCCTCGGTGTCTGCGTAGGGCTTGCCGGAGGCGGGGAGATCTCTGATAACGAGGAGGCATCGTCGTCAAGTCCCAGAGAGCCACCGGTGTCTTCATCAGCCTCGACGTCCTCCTCCTCCTCCCCGGCGGGCCCGCTGGACCCAGCAACTGGCCCGGCGGCCTCGCTCCCTCCGGCGGTCCCGCTCCCTCCGGCGGCCCCGCTTCCTCCGGCAACCCCGCTCCCTGCGGCGGCCTCGCTCGCCGCGGCAACCCCGGGTATCCCGGAAAGCCTCAGGGAAGGCACCCCGGCAAACTCCTCGGGCGGAAGCTTGAGCAGCCTCCGGATTTCTGCCTCCTCTGCTTGGCACGCCGCGTCCGCGGCCTCTGCATCGTCCATGGTGTATCCAAAGTCACCTGCCGCCGCAGCTGCGGCGGCCTCTTCCATCCTGGAAGCAATGTAAGCTATGTCCCGAGCCGTAGTGGCCCGGGTGAGGCCCCTGTTCTCATCGGAGTTCTTGCGCGTCTCAACTAAGTTGTCGAAGAAGCTCAGCACAGCATCCGGTGGAGGCTAGATCCAGGTGGGGACGATGCCATGGGAGTCGCACGCCGGCATCATTGCGCGCAACGAATCACAGGCGGTGCTGTTGCACAGCGGCACCACTCCCTTGGCGGGTCTGAACCACTCCGGATGGGCCGGGTCGTGCTTGAAGAGTTCTCGGACCATTCCTTTCAGCTCCAAGGCAGTAAAAATGAAGTTCAATCCAGGGCGCAGCCTCATGATATCTGCTGCATTGCCAAATTCCCAGGCGACCCTTTTCCTCTCTTGTAAAGGGGCAATGCGGCGGCGGAGGAAATCTGCCCCAACCTCTCCGATGGTCAGATTGGCTACCCTGAGACGGATGATCCTGACGAGGGCAATACTGAGCTTGTTGTCCTCCGGGGCCAATTCACTCCAATTCCTGCCGCGCACTATGGCAATTGTGCGCGGCGCGGTGAAGGGCTCCGGCCTATCCTCCACTATCCAACACCAATCTGCACGCCACTCCTCCAACTTGCCGCGGAGTTCTCCCTTCAGGTATGAATCCTTCTTATTCAGCCAAAAGATCCAGGAGATGCCGCCGGAAAGGGGAGCGCCAGCCTCTACTCTAGGCATAAAGAAATGGCGAAAGAGTGCTACATTTGGATGGATCCCAACATAGTTTTCGCACAGATGTGCGAAAACGGCCATCGTCAGGATGGCGTTGGGAGTGAAATCTAGGAGGTGGAGGTTGTATGTGTTCATAATGTCGCAAAAGAACTCCGAGTACGGAGGGCGTAATCCACAATGGAAGAAAGCAGCAAAGAAGAAGTACCCGCCGGGGAACATATCTTTGGCGACGGCGGGGAAGGCTCTGGTGCGGGGATGAGCTTTGGTCTCTCCCGACCAGAAGAGGTAGTACTTGTTCCGCAGCTCCTTCGCGCCGAGCCTCGGCGCGAAGACCACATTCCTCTTCCTCAGGGCGGCCAGCTTCGCCGCCTGCTTAGACTTCTCCTTCTTGGTCTTGTCCGCTTTCGCCTTCTCACTCTTCGGGGCCATGGCGGAGGCGGCGAGGGAAGAAGCGAGGAGCTCGACGGCGCCGCAGATGCGGAAGGCAGCGGAGGAGGGGTGGGGGCAAGGGGCAGCGGGGGTTTCAGGAGAGTCAAGATGCAATGAAGACGAAGGAGGAAACTGCCCCTGCTTCCTCTGCTTTTAAGGGGGAAGTGGGGGACGCTCCGCATTTCCCATTAAAGAACAAAGCCACGATCTCTCCCACGACGCCGCAATCGACGCGTGCCGTTAGGGAGAGGTGCGGCGGATGCGGAAGGAGATACGGCTCGCCGTGGGCCGCGTGTGCCCGTGCACTGTTTTGGGCCTGGCCCGACAGCGCTCGGCACCGTGTGTGGCCCAGGCCCGGGGGCTCCTGTCGGTGTACTAAGATAGGGGTACCTTAGTACTCCAACTTGTGCACGGGAAGTGGCAGCTTCCCGCGGCAGGGCTTACCACATGCTTGCCGGAAACCTTTCTGGTCCCTATGAAGCCATTCAAGAACAAAGTATACAAGTCAGAGGATCAAGGCCCCGGCAAGAGGAGCTTGCCGGGAAGGCCGTACCAGGCTCAAGACCATCACTCCAGCACAAGGCCCTGGCAAGAGGAGCTTGCCAGGAATTCCAAGGAACGCAGGGCCCGGGGAAGCGACAAGCTTCCGGGCCCGGCAAGGTCAAGCCCCCGGCAAGGTGCTTGCCGGGGAAACCCACGCTGTGTGCCCGCGCTCCAGCTCATCTGCCCACGCGTCACCCTGGGGCCCTTCCAGGGACGCGTGGCGGACGGCTGTGCAGCCTGGGGCACACGGTGGCAAGCCACGGTGACGAGGCTACCGCCGTGGAGAACGGAGACGCATGGACGGGTGCTTTTGGGGAAGACGGCGACGGGCATTTAATGCCCTTGTCCCCCACTGTCAATGTTAGGTGAGGACCACTGTTCATGCACTGTTCACGCACTATTCCCGCACTGTTACAACTACCACCAAAGTTACATTTTTACCCTCCTCTACGTTGACACCTGTCGGTGACCCCTTGAGCTATAAAAGGAGGCCCATGCGCAACGTAGAAAGGGGTTCGGAACCTAGACAACTCCCTCGCTCGGTGTAGCTAGTACTGTAGCTCTTCAATCTCCCGAGCTCAATACAACCAAGGCAGGAGTAGGGTTTTACGCGTCCGCGCGGCCCGAACCTGGGTAAACTGCCCGCGTGTGCCCCTCGATCTGCTCTTCGTGCTCCCTCCGCTCCCTTACCGCAACGTAGAAGGGGCTCCGGTCCCATAGGTGCTCGTGGGAGGACAGTTTCCCCCGACAAGTAGGAATAATAGGATCAACATTATAAGTAATAGTTTCTTCTTCAACTTTAATTGGTTCAACTACTTTAACTTCAATGGGAGGATGATATTTAAAGCACTTCTCCTTAGGGAGATCAACATGAGTAGCAAATGATTCACAGAAGGAAGCTACTATCTCAGAATCAAGTCCATATTTAGTGCTAAATTGATGAAAAGCATCAGCATCCATAAAAGATTTAACACAATCAAACTTAAGGCTTATACTTGACTCATTACCTTTGTCGAGATACCAATCTTCAGAGTTGCGTTTAGTTCTTTCCAATAAATCACATTTGAATTCAATAGTCTTATTCATATAAGAGCTAGCACAAGAAGTATCGAGCATGGATTGATCATTATGAGAAAGCCGAGCATAAAAATTATGAATAATAATTTCTCTTGAGAGCTCATGATTGGGGCACGAATATAACATTGACTTAAGCCTCCCCCAAGATTGAGCGATACTTTCTCCTTCATGAGGCCAAAAATTATATATATAATTCCGATCACAATGAACTAGATGGATAGGATTAAACTTCTGACGAAATTCATATTTCAATCGATTGAAGTTCCATGATCCAATATCATCACATAGCCTATAGCGTGTCAATGCCTTTACCTTCAAAGAGAAAGGGAAGACCTTCTTTTTGACAACATCCTATGGGATACCTGCAAGATTAAATAATCCACAAACTTCATCCACATAGATTAGGTGTAATTCGGGATGCAATGTTCCATCTCCTGCATAAGGATTAGCTAGCCGTTTCTCTTCCATACCCAAAGGAATTTCAAAGTAAATATTTTCAGTAGGTGCAGTATGTTGAGGAGCAACAATTTGTTCTTCCGGTCGGGGTGAAGATAACCCGAACAAACCCCTCAAAGGATTAATTTCGATAGTAATAAGTGACATTAAATTTCAGCACACTATATAAATGTTTCCTTACCAAATTCCACTTACCAAAGGCGCTTCACTCCCCGGCAACGGCGCCAGAAAAGAGGCTTGATGACCCACAAGAATAGGGGATCTATCGTAGTCCTTTCAACCAGTAAGAGTGTCGAACCTAACGAGGAGCAGAAGGAAATGACAAACGGTTTTCAGCAAGGTTTTCTCTACAAGCATTGAAATTATTGGTAACAAATAGTTGTGTGATAGTATGATTCATAACGGGTAACAAGTATCAAAAGTAAACAAAATGCCAAGGTGGCCCAATCCTTTTTGTAGCAAAGGACAAGCATGGTCGTACTCTTATATAAAGCAAAGCGCTCCAGAGGACACATGGGAATTGTTGTCAAGTTAGATTTCATCATGCTCATATGATTCGTGTTCGGTACTTTGATAATTTGATATGTGGGTGGCCCGGTTCTTGGGTGCCGTCCTTCCTTGGACAAGCCTCCCACTTATGATTAACCACTCTCGCAAGCATCCACAACTACGAAAGAAGTATTCAGATAAATATAACCATAGCATGAAACATACGGATCCAAATCAGCCCCTTACGAAGCAACAAATAAACTAGGGTTTAAGCTTCTGTCACTCTATCAACCCATCATCTACTTATTACTTCCAAATGCCTTCCCCTAGGCCCAAATAATGTTGAAGTTTCATGTAGTCGACGTTCACATAACACCACTAGAGGAAAAACAACATACTTCTCATTAAAATATCAAACGAATACCAAATTCACATGATTGCTTATAACAAGACTTTCTCCATGTCCACGGGAACAAAAGTAACTACTCACAAAGCATGTTCATGGTCATGATAAGAGGGGTATTGAATAGCATTAAGGATCTGAACATATGATCTTCCACCACACAAACCAACGAGCATCAACTACAAGGAGAAATCAACACTACTAGCAACACATGATACGTCTCCGTCATATATATAGTTTTTGATTGTTCCATGCCAATATTCTACAACTTTCATATACTTTTGGCAACTTTTTATACTATTTTCTGGGACTAACGTATTGATCCAGTGCCCAGTGCCAGTTCCTGTTTGTTGCACGTTTTTTATTTGGCAGAATATCCATATCAAACAGAGTCCAAACGAACGGAGATTTTTTTGGAATATATGTGAATTTTGGGAAGAGGAACCAACATGAGACGATGCCCGAGTGGGCCACGAGGCAGGGGGCGCGCCCACCAGGGGCAGGCGCGCCCTGCGCCCTCGTGGCCACACTGTAAGGTGGTTGATGCCCTTCTTTCACCGCAAGAAAGCTAATATCCGGAAAAAAATCGTGTCAAACAATCAGCCCAATCGGTGTTACGGATCTCCGGGAATATAAGAAACGGTGAAGGGACAGAATCTGGGAACGCAGAAACAGAGAGAGACAGAGAGACAGATCTAATCTCGGAGGGGCTCTCGCCCCTCCTGCGCCATGGAGGCCATGGACCAGAGGGGAAACCCTTCTCCCACCTAGGTAGAAGGTCAAGGAAGAAGAAGAATAAGAAGGAGGGGGTTCTCCCCCCTCGCTTCCGGTGGCGTCGGAGTGCCACCGGGGCCATCATCGTGTGACAGCGATCTACACCAACACCTCCGTTATCTTCACCAACATCTCCATCACCATTCCCCATCTATCTACAGCGGTCCACTCTCCCGCAACCCGTTGTACCCTCTACTTGAACATGGTGCTTTATGCTTCATATTATTATCCAATGATGTGTTGCCATCCTATGATGTCTGAGTAGATTATCGTTGTCCTGTCGGTGATTGGTGAATTGCTATGATTGATTTAAATTGCTTGTGGTTATGTTGATGTCCTTTGGTGCCCATCATATGAGCGCGCGCGTGGATCACACCATAGGGTTAGTTGTATGTTGATAGGAGTACGTATCGGAGGGCAAGAGTGACAGAAGCTTCAAGCTAGCGTAGAAATTGATGCATACGGGATTGAAGGGGGACCAATATATCTTAATGCTATGGTTGGGTTTGACCTTAATGAACGTTAGTAGTTGCAGATGCTTGCTAATAGTTCCATTCATAAGTGCATAGAATTCCAAGTAAGGGATGACATGCTAGGAGTGGCCTCTCCCACATAAAACTTGCTATCGGTCTAGTAACGTAGTCAATTGCTTAGGGGCAATTTCGCAACTCCTACCACCACTTTTCCACACTCGCTATATTAACTTTATTGCTTCTTTATCTTAACAGCGCCTAGTTTATATTTACGTGATCTTTATATTCTTGCAAACCTATCCCACAAAAACTACAAAGTACGTCTAGTGCCATACTTGTTCTAGGTAAAGTAAACGTCAAGTGTGCGTAGAGTTGTATCGGTGGTCGATAGAACTTGAGGGAATATTTGTTCTGCCTTTAGCTCCTTGTTGGGTTCGACACTCTTACTTATTGAATGAGGCTACAACTGATCCCCTACACTTGTGAGTTATCAAGACCTTTTTCTGGTGCCGTTGCCGGGGAGCAATAGCGTGGGGTGAATATTCTCGTCTGTGCTTGTTTGCTTTATCACTAAGTAGATTTCATTTGTTGTTCTAAGTTGTTCTCTATCTTTAGTTATGGATATGGAACACGAAATACCAAAAAACTTAGGTGTACTTGCTACTCATGGAGATGGGGAACCTCCTAAAACCTTCGATGCTCATTATGTGAAAGATATTATGTACTACTTTGATAATCCTGAGAAAACACCATTCAACTATGTAATGGGAGTAACGTTCGATCAACGTGAATACTTTAGGTATTATCGCTTGACACAAAAAGGGAAACTGTTATGGGATCAAATTCGTATGTTGCATTGGTATGCTCGGCAACTATGCTTGAGATATGATTATACTTGTTACTCTAGGATGAAGGCTCCACATCTTACCTTTTCATGCATATTTAATGATAATGAAACCTTAGGTTCTTCTGCTAATGGTATATATGATTATTATGATGTGGAACAAATAGAAGAATTCGTTGCTTTTAAGGGTGCTTATGAAATTGAATCTCTGTTTAAAAAGAATGATGCTTCTGATGATGATGTTTCTAGGCCGAAAAATCTTGCTATATTGAAATATTGCTATTTGAATTATGAATATAACTCCGATATTGATGCATTTATTGAGAAGGTCTCCGCTGTCCATGAAGAGACTAATATTTTGCAGGAGACTATGGAAGAAGAAATCAATGACATTGTCGGCTCATTGGATGAAAAAGATGGGGAGGAGAGCGAAGAACAAAAGGGGGAAGAGAGGATTAGCTACCCGTGGCCACCTTCTAATGAGAGTAACTCTTCAACTCATTCATTATTTAATTTCCCTTCATGCTTACCGAAGGATGATTGCTATGATGATTGCTATGATCCCGTTGATTCTTTTGAAATATCCCTTTTTGATGATGCTTGATATGGTTGTGGCCAAGATGCCAATATGAATTATTCTTATGGAGATGAACTTGCTATAGTTCCTTATGTTAAACATGAGATAGTTGCTATTGCACCCACACATGATAGTCCTATTATCTTTTTGAATTCTCCAAACTACACTATATTGGAGAAGTTTGCACTTATTAAGGATTATATTGATGGGTTGCCTTTTTCCGTTACACATGATGATTTTGATGAATATAATATGCATGTGCTTGCCACTCCTACTTGCAATTATTATGAGAGAGGAACTACATCTCCGCCTCTCTATGTTTCCAACATGATAAAATTGCAAGAAACTGCTTATACTATGCATTAGCCTTTACTTGATGTGCATGAATATTTCTTGTATGACATGCCTATGCATAGGAAGAGAGTTAGACTTCGTTTTCGCTTGACACATATCACTTTGTGCTCACTACTAAATGCCAAATCATTGCTAATTAAAATTGGCTTTGATATACATTGGGATCCGGGTGGATCCATTACTTGAGCACTATATGCCTAGCTTAATGGCTTTAAAGAAAGCGCTGCGAGGGAGACAACCCGGAAGTTTTAGAGAGTCATTTATTTCAGTTGTGTGCTTTTATAAAGTTTAAAAACAAAAAAATAAAGAGGGGAACCTAAAACTTTTACAAAAAGAAAACTGAAAGTAAGAAGGATGAGCACCGTTGAAATGGGGGAGCTCCTTGAACTTTGTTCATGCCCATGGAAACTTTGCAAATCTTGAATTACAGAAACTTTTCAACAAAAATAATTATCCCATTGTACAATTCCATTGTATTATAAAAATAATATGCCAAGATTTTCCTTTAGGATGATTAAACTGCTCGTTGGTTTGTGTGGTGCAAAAACAGAAACTTTGGCTGTAGTGCGCAATTTTACATTTTTTGCTGGAACATCGAAAGGATCGGAAACTTTTTGCAAAACCTTGCTATACAAATTTTTTATTTTTCCTAATTGTGCCATAATTTTTAGGGGTACAAAAGTATGGTTAATGTTCAGATTACTACAGACTGTCCTATTTTCACAGATTGCTATTATAGCTTCATTATTTGTATATGTTTGAATTCTTGTTGATGCCTCCTTGACTTGGGGTCATAGAATTGTGATAGCATACAGTAGGTAATGTTTGTTTATAATTATACAATAATGTTAGAGCAGTACATAATGGGATTTTATTGATCATATGCACTAACCCCGCCACTAAAAGTTCGGTTAAGTTTTGTGTCGATGAAGTGTTCGAAGATCGAGGAGGTCTCGATGTGAGAAGAAGGAGGAGAGGCAAGAGCTCTAGCTTGGGGATGCCCAAGGAACCCCAAGTAAATATTCAAGGAGAATCAAGCGTCTAAGCTTGGGGATGCCCCGGAAGGCATCCCATCTTTTTTCGACAAGTATCGGTATGTTTTCGGATTCGTTTCCTTCAAATGATATGAGTAAACTCTTGGAGCGCCGTGTGCTTTTCCTTTTTCTTTTAATAAATGCACCATTCTGGTATGAGATAGTCCTTGGTTGATTTATAGAATGCTCTTTGCACTTCACTTATATCTTTTGGGTATGGCTTTATAGAATGCTTCATGTGCTTCTCTTATATCATTTAAAGTTTGGATTGCCTGTTTTGTCGGTGTACTAAAGTAGGGGTACCTTAGTATCCCGAACTTGTGCACGGGCAGTTGCAACGTCCTGCGGCAAGGCTCGCCAGGCGACCGCCAAGATCCTTCGTGGTTCCCATGGAGCCATTCAAGAACAAAGTATTCAAGTCAAAGAGACAAGACCCCGGCAAGAGGAGCTTGCCGGGAAGGCCACTCAAGGCACAAAACCACTCAAGGCACAAGACCCTGGCAAGAGGAGATTGTCGGGAAGGCCCTCCGAGGCGTCTCAAGAAACTTGCTGCAACGCGCCATGCGTCCCGGCAAGGCCCGGTGAGCGACAAGCTCCCGGAAGCGACAAGATAGCGACCGCGGCAAGGTGCTTGCCGCGGCAAGCTTCCACTCAGCACCCGCGCTCCAGCGCATCCACCCACGTGTCGCTCTGGGACCTTTCCAGGCGCACTTGGCGGAAGGCTGTGCAGCCAAGGGTACACGGTGGCAAGCGGCGATGACAAGACTACCGTCGTGGCGGACGGTGGCGCCCCTGACGGTCACTTTTTGCACTGTTTGGGCGACGGCGATGGGAATTTAATGCCCTTGTCCCCTGCCGTCAGGGTTAGGTATGGAACACTGTTCCAACTACCAAGCTTTTTACATTTTTACCCCCAACTGCGCTGCCACCTGTCGGTGACCCCTTGAGCATATAAAAGGAGGCCCATGCGCGCGTACAGGGGGGATGGATCATTCTCACGCTCGGTCTTGCTAGCGGTTAGAGTGTACTGTAGCTCTCTTCGCTCCCGAGCAAGAACTCAATACAAACCAAAGCAAGAGTAGGGTTTTACGCATCCGTGCGGCCCGAACCTGGGTAAACTTCTCGTGTGCACGCCTCGATCTGCTCTTCGTGCATCCTCCGCCCCCTGTCGTATCGAAAAAGGGGCTCCGGTCCCATAGGTGTTCGTGGGTGATCAGTTTCCCCGACATCTTTGGCGCGCCAGGTAGGGGGGTTGCGTCGAGCTTGTGTGAACCTGATCCAGCCTGCACACGGGCTAGATCTTCAACTTCTTCATCAAGATGCCACCGAAGAAGAAAGCCTCTGAGGCAGCAGGTTTGTCCGCGTCGATCCCACCACTGCCGGAGCCAGCGGCTGGTGGGGTAGATGCCGGCGGAAGGACGGACGTCGACGAGGGAACTCACGGCGCCGCCAAGTCCATGGACAAGGCAGACGACCGGGCACACTCCAAGACCTCGGCGTTCGTACATGCACCGCGGCCGTCTCAGGAGGTGTGGGACCGGCAGCGTCATGGTACCCACGGTACCATACGTTTGCTGGGCCAAAGCCAAGCCGGAGGATCTCGGGACGCTCAAGGCCAGCATGCACACCAATGTGCCGGCACGAGCAAGGCACGGTCGCCTGGACGGGATGTTGCTCCTTCTAACACAGTTAAAAGTCCGAGCATGTCCCGCTCCTCGCGCCGTTCGCCACCACTACCCGCCACTCCAGCAGAAGCTCTAGCACGAGCTCAACTGCTCTTAGACTTCCCTCCAGCGGCAGACAAGGCCGACGACTGGAGGGCCACCATTCAGAGCCTCATCGCCTTCGCCAACGGCGACACTCCGCAGCAGCCGAGCTCGTCGCAGCCGCGGCAAGTCAGCCAGGCCAGGCTGATGGCGACAAGACCGGTGGGGGTGCAACCACCGTGCACTCTCCGCCCCGAAGGCCAAGATCGCCGACTCGCCGGGTCAACCTCGACAGCGACTCCACCGCGTCGTCGGATCCGTGAGGTCGTCGCGATAAGCGCCAAGTTCTTCAAGATCGACGGCACGAAGACGCTCGTACTCGCATCGAGCGCCGAAGAGAAGCGCGGCGTCAGTCAGATCAGCACGCTGGGCCCATTGTCGACATGAAAGCGCCAGGGGGACCAGGCGACTTGCCGTACGCGGTAGGTTGTCCTGCGTTCACTCGTGAGCTGCGGCAAGTCTAGTGGCCCAGCATGAAAAATTTCAAACCAGACGTGCCAGAGAAGTACGACGGCAAGATGCATCCGTCGGAGTTCCTCAGCATCTACACCATCGCGGTGCAAGCTGCCGGGGGACGAGACAAGAAGATCCTTGCCAACTACTTTCCTCTGGTACTCAAACCCAACGTCAGGTCCTGGCTCATGCACTTGCTGGACAACTCCATTTCTTCTTGGGCAGATCTCTGCCATCAGTTTGTCGGTTCCTTCACAGGCGGCCACATACCTCATGGCCACGAGAGTGACCTTCACCTGCTTGCCCAGAAGGAAGGAGAGCCCCTGCTCAAATATATCCAGAGGTTCAGCCGTATCCAGCACAGCATCCCAGACGTCCACCCTGCCGCGGTTATTAGCGCGTTCCATCAGAACGTGTGTAACGGCAGGATGAGGGAGGAGATGGCGATGTGCAAAATCCGAGACGTCAGTGAGCTTTATGCCCTGGCCGACAAGTGTGCACGCGCTGAGGAGGGGAGGAAACTCCCCGGAGAGGATACAGGCGCAGGGGGATCTGACAGTGAGGAAGCCGCCCAGGCAAAGAAGAACCAGCGGCGGAACAACAGAAAGAAGAAGAACAAGGAAGTACTAGTCGTTGAGCAGTCCAGCAAGGAGGCTGGCGCCAAGAAAGCCCAAGTTTGTAGCTCCGGCAAGGAGACTGCCGCATGCACCAATTGCCAGGCTGTGGCTGCCGCCGACAAGCAGGACGGCACCGACAAGCAGTACTGCAAGATCCACCGCACCAAGGGTCATGATCTCCAGAACTGCAAGAGAGTCGAGCAGCTCGTCGAGCAGCAGAAGGCTGAGTACGAGCGGCGCGACAAGGAGAAGGCCCAAGGAGGTGGTGAGGGATCTGGCAAGAAGCGGCCATTCAACGGCCGGGGAGGACGCCACGGCAAGGCCAAGCAGCGGCAAGGAGACAGACCTCCCCGCGACCGCGACAAGGACGAAGACAACGATGACGACGAGGACATGGATGATGGTGAGACCAGCGAGCAGGAGTTTCAGAAAGCCATAGAAGTTTTGTGCGTTGACGGCGGTGCTTCTCTGCACACTTCACACCGCCAACTCAAACAGTGAGTGCGGGAAGTCAATGCAGCAGAACCACCTGTCGAATCGCGCAAACTTCTAAAATGGTCTAGCACGCCTATCATATTTGATATTGAGGACCACCCTGATCGCACAACTGCGGTCGGGTGCTTGCCGATGTTGGTCTCACCAACTATCCGCAACCTCAGAGTCACAAAGATGTTAGTTGACAGCGGGGCCGGCTTGAACCTGATCTCCTCTGATGTGCTCCACAAACTCCAAATCCCCGACAGCGAGCTCGAAGAAACCGGCACGTTCCAAGGGATCAACCCGGGAAGGAGCAAGCCGAAGGGTAAGATCACGCTGCCAGTGACGTTTGGCGGGGAGCTAAACTTCAGAACTGAGAAAGTCACTTTCGACGTTGCCGATTTCCCATTGCCCTACAATGCAATACTTGGCCGTCCAGCGCTCGCCAAGTTCATGGCAGCCTCCCACTATGCTTACAATATGTTGAAGATGCCCGGCCCGATAAGCGTCATCTCTGTCCCTGGTGACAAGAAAGATGCCCTTATCTGCGCCGACAAGATCTACCGGGAAGCAGCTGCCGCAACAGATCACAAGACACTTGCCGCTGAAGCTCCCGGGGGGAAAGAGAAGACCAAGTCCGGCAAGAGCTCTGGGGCCCACTCCGGCAAACGCACCTCTTCGGAGTGCTGCGCTGCCGTCGAGGACGCACCATCGAGCTCCACCGGCAAGTGTAAGAGGACGATGGTAGCTCCGCCAGAGACCAAGAAGGTGTCCGCCAAGGAGGACGGCACTGGTGGTACTTTCACCATCAGTGCCACACTTGATCCTAAATAGGAAAGCACGCTCGTTGCTTTCCTGCGGGCGAACGTCGACGTGTTTGCATGGCAACCGTCTGACATCCCTGGTGTTCCCAGGAATGTGATTGAGCACAAGCTTGTTGTCTGTCCTCACGCACGACCCGTCAAGCAAAAAGTCAGGAAACAAGTAGTGGAGCGCCAAGAGTTCATAGCAGAAGAGATCAAGAAGTTGGAAGCAGCAGGCCTTGTCAGAGGAGTGCTCCATCCAACGTGGTTGGCCAATCCAGTAGTCGTGCGTAAGGCAAACGGGAAATGGAGGCTTTGTATTGACTTCACTGATGTAAATAAAGCTTGTCCAAAAGACCCATTTCCCTTGCCGCGCATTGACCAAATTGTTGACTCCATGGCTTGATGCGATCTGCTTTCATTTCTTGACGCATACTCAGGATACCATCAAATCTTCATGGCAGAAGAAGATGAAGAGAAGACCGCATTCATCACTCCATGTGGCACTTATTGTTTCATAAGGATGCCTTTTGGTTTGACGAATGCTGGTTCTACATTTGCAAGGGTGGTCCATACAGCTTTTGAGCCACAGATTCACAGAAATGTAGAAGCATACATGGATGACATAGTGGTCAGGAGCAAAGACAAGGAAGCAAACGACACAAAAGCTAAGTGGTCAAGCAAAAAGTCAGGAAACAAGCGCCGTTCAAGAAAGTTTCGCCTTGCCGGGAAGCAAACGACACAAAAGCTAAGTTGCCAAAGTTTGAGCAATCAAATTTTTAAATTTTTAAGTTATCTTCCTTGAACGACCGCGCTTTGTATGGAAAACATATGCGCGGAGGAACCAACTCGTGGCTAGTTGCGCCCTTACTTTGTTTTGAGTTCGCTCAACAGCTTAAGTGCGCTGCGACTAGTGTCGCGCCCTTACTTTGTCTCCGAGCCCGCTCAACAACTTAAGTGTGCTGCAACTGGTTGCGACAAGGTTTCTTGTCGGCGACGGCACCGCCAGCAGGCTGCTGAAGTTCCGCACTCAGCGCTCGCGGCAAAGGTCCCTACGCCGGCAAGTTCCCTAAAAGCGTAGGACAAAAACATACAAAGCAAAGGATCAAGTAAAGGAAATAACATTGCAATTACTACCCAAAATAGAGTTATATTACAAAGTGACTTGTCGCAGTTCTAATAGACTGTTGTTCATAACATGGTTGGCAGCGACAAGGAAAGAAGAAAATGGGCAAGCCTAATCCGCACGATCACCCTCGACCCTTTTGATGCCGCTCACCTTGTCCACAATGGGTGCGACAAGGGCCTTGAGCACCTCCATATCAACGTCCGACGGCAAGCTCCTGAGGACGTTGGTGAGGTTGAGGCCTGGATTGCGGAAAGCTACCTTCATCAGCACCTTTTGTAGAGCGCCCGTGCAGAGCTTGTGCGACTCGTCCGCCAGTTGCCTTGGGATCCTTTCCCGGAGCTGCTGGAGGGCCGTCGCCACGCCTCTGAAGAACAGACTGAGCTTGGCGCTGGGGTGGAGGTTCTCGTCGGTGGAGTATCCGAGATACTCCGCCCCCAGCTGCGCCAGCTCCCTATCGATATCCACGGCGGCGTTGGCTAGACCCTCCGTCCAGTGCTCGACGTTCTCCCTGAAGATGTTTTGGGTGACGGCAGCGCTCGCCAGCAACGCCTTCTCGGCCCTGACCTCCTCCTTCAGGGTCGCCTCCCGCTCCCTGGCGCCGTCCAGCGTCTGGGTCAAGGTCGCCAGATTCAGCTCGAGATCGGCGATGGAGTCCTTGGCGGCGGTGAGCTCCTTGCCCTTATCGGCGAGGCGTACCTACAGCAGCGAGTGGCCGTGGGCATCCTTCTCTCGCTCAAGCTTGAGCGCGGCAATCTCCTCGCCGCTCGTCTTGAGGTTGGCTTCGAGCTGCGCCACCCTTGCCTCTAGCTCCTTCTTGGCGGTCTCAGCAGCCGCGGCAGCATCCTTTGCTTCCTGAAGAGCTCCGCCAAGAGATTGCTCGCGCGCGGCAAGTTTCTCCTCGTGACTGTCGAGGTTGACCTTCCGCTGCGCCAGTTCACCCTCCTCCGTGGATAACTTCTCAGCGGCAAGCCGCTGTTGTTCCTCCACTTCGGCCTTCTCGAGGATGAAGGCTTGCTGCTCCTCGGCAAGTTGCTCCCGCTCCTCTGCCAAGGACCGGAGAGCTGCTTGGTTGATGGCCCGGAGCTCCTCTGCGCGTTTCTCCATATCGACTCCCGCCTTGGCGACAAACGCTTCGCGGGACTCCAACTTGGCCTGTCGGGCGCGGTAAAGCGACAGCAGCTTGCGCAGCAGCCGCTCCTCCTCGGGCTGGCTGCTGCTGCTCGGCGCGTCGACAAGCTTCAGCCCGGCGGAGGCAAGCACCTCTCCGTCGAAGACCTCTCCCTCGACCGGCGCCCTGTACATGGACGCCCAAGTGAGCTGGATGAAGACATCGTCGCCGGCCTTTAAGTAGGCGCCTGGCTCGAGCTCGTCGGAGCTGGGGGCTGCGGCGGCGGAAGAGGGCTCGGCGGTCGATGTAGCGCCTGGCGCTCCTGCGGACTCAGGGCCGTCAATGCGATCGCCGGCCCCTTCGCCGGCTGCTGCCGCGGCAGCCTCGGTGGCCGCTGCGCCGGCAGGATCGTCCGCGCCGACCGTTTCTTCAGCAACGGCGGCGTCGTCAACAACGACCTCCGTCTCCATTGGCTCAGCTGCGGATGGGTCTGACGGAGGAAAAGACAAGACAAACAGTCAAGCAAATATCCAAAAAGAAGAATCAAAATGAAGAAAAGCCAAGGGAAGCTTGAAGTTAAGGGATTACCAGCACGGGCCGGCTCCTCGGTGAGGTTCCTTGCCGGGGAGCTCTCCCTCGGCGGCGTCGCTGTAGCTCCCGCCGGCGGAGGGCCGCTAGTGTCATCCCTCGCCGGAGAGCTCGCCCTTGGCGGAGTATTCGCCCTCACCGGAGAGCTCGCCCTTGGCGGCGTATTCGCCCTTGCCGGAGAGCTTCCCCTTGGCGTTGTGATTGAAGCGTGCGGCACGTCGGAGGCGGTCTCCTGGCGCTCCTGATGTTGCTGCTCTGCTCCTACATGAATCAACGAACAAGACGTCAGTAAAGAAGAAGCGCCCACACGCGCCTAACAGCAGAAGACAAACCACACTTACGCCGGGGGCTACGCTGGGGGCTGCTTTGAAGGCCAGTTGCCGAGTCCGGCAAGCTTGTCTCGGGCGCGCCCCCTGCCATTGCGGCGGCCTCGTCCTCGATGACAATCACCGGGACCTTGGCTCTCTTTGCCGCCCTCTGGGCTAGAGTTCTGGAAGAGAAGAACATGTTCAGAGTTAGGCAAAAGAGATACAAGACAAAACAACAGAAAAATCGAAGAAATACAAGAATGGCAAAGACTTATTCTTCTTCCTCCTTGTCGAAGCTGAGCGCAGAGAAGTTGAAATCTGGCTCACGCGTCCCGGCGCGGGAGGCGGAGGAGTGGGCTCCCTTGGCCGCTTGGCGGGAGCAGGGGCGATGGTCTGAGACGACCCCGCTCCAGCTGCCGCCGTGGCGTGGGGAGCGGCAAGGGCAGAAGTTGCGGTCCGGGACGACCCCCTCCAGCCGCTGCAGAAGTGCGAGGCGCTCCCGCGGCAGGTTTGCTTGCCGCGGTAGAGCGCGTTGCGCGACGCGGCAGCTGTTTGCCCGTCTGCCGCTCCGTCACCTCCCCGGCCTTGCGGAGGCGCCTTCTCGGTGGAGCTGGAGGCTCTGCTGGTGGTGGCGAGCTACTTGAAGACGAGGAGGAGGAGTCGATCTCAAGTGAGCCGCTCGTGTCCTTAGCGGGCCCGCTCGATTCGACGCCCTGCTCGGCGGGCCCGCTCGACTCAACGCCCTGCTCGGCGGGCTCGCTTGACTCGGCGGCTTGCCCGGCAGGCTTCCCCGCTTTGAAGAACTCTTCTCGCTCGGCAAGGCTTGTCGCCTCCGCTGCCTCCGCCTCCTCCACGGAGTACCCAAACTCGCCCGCGGCCGCGGCTGCCGCCGCCTCTTCCAGCCTGGTGGCAATATATGCCATCTCCTGGTCAGTGGTGTCGCGGGTGAGGCCTTTCTTCTCGTCGGAGTTGACTGGCACTTCTTCCAAGTTGTCGAAGAACGCCTGCACGGCTTCGTCGATGGGGTCTTGCCAAGTAGGGTCAATCCCGTGGGAGTCGCACAGCGGCATCACTGCATGGATGCCGTAAGCGACGAGTTGTTGCACAACGGAACTACGCCCCTCGGCAACGTGAACCATTCGGGTTGGTCGGAGTCGTACTTGAACAACGCCTGGAGCATTGCGTTGAGCTCCAAGACGGTGAAGTTATAATTGAGGCCCGGGCGCAGCCTCATGATATCTGCCGCGTTCTCGAACTCCCAGGCAGGCCTCTTCCTCTCCTGCAGGGGGGCGATGCGGCTGCGGAGAAAGTCTGCTCCAACTGCGCCTACGGTCAGCTCGGCAAGCCTGAGGCGAAGGATCCGGGTAGTGGCAATCTTCAATCTACTATCTTCCGGGGCCAAGTCGCTCCAGTCGTCGCCGCGTACTACTGGGGCTTGGCGCCGGGCGGTAAAGTGCTGCGGGTTATCCTCTACGATCCAACACCAATTGGCTCTCCACTCATCCCACTTGCCGCGGAGCTCTCCCAACAAGTAAGCTTCCTTCTTGTGGGTCCTAGAGATCCAAGAGATTCCGCCAAACAGAGGCTCTCCCCTCTCAACTCGGGGCGTGAAGTAATGGCGGAAAAGAGCTACATTTGGGAAGACTCCGACAAAGTTTCCGCATAGATGTGCGAAAACGGCCATGGTCAGAACGGCATTGGGGGTGAAGTCAAGGAGGTGGAACCCGTAGGTGTTCATGATGTCGCAGAAGAACTCAGAATAGGGCGGAGAGAGCCCGCAGTAGAAGAATAGGGTGAAGAACGCATATCCGCCCGGGAACATTTCGCAAGCGATGACTGGGACTACCTTGGTGCGCGGATGCGCCCGCGTCTCCCTCGACCAGAAAAGGTAGAAGGAATCCCTCAGCTCCTCCGCGTCGAGCTTGGGGGGGAAGACCGCCTTCTTCTTCCGCATCGCCACGAGCCGCAGCGCCTCGACCGACTTCTTAGTCTTCCCCTTCTCGCCTTTCGGAGCCATGGCGAAAGCGGTGAAGGTGGTCGACGGCGCTGGTGGTGCTGGTGGCGACGGAGGGCGGAGAGCTGCTCTCTTTCGGCCTTCGGGAAGGAGGGGAGCGGCGGAGGTTTCTGAGGATCGAAGAAGCAACGGGCAGATGGACGAACTGCCTCTGTTTCCCCTGCTTATAAGGGGGGAGGGGGCGGACGTTCCGCATTTCCTATTAAAGAAACAGGCCACGATCTCTCCCATGATGCCACCATTGACGCATGCCGTTAGGGGAGGGCGCGGTGGATACGGAGTGAGATACGGCGTGTCGCAGGCCGCGCGTGCCCGTGCACTGTTTTGGGCCTGGCCCAACAGCGCTCGACACCGTGTATGGCCCAGGCCCGGGGGCTCCTGTCAGTGTACTAAAGTAGGGGTACCTTAGTATCCCGAACTTGTGCACGGGCAGTTGCAGCGTCCCGCGGCAAGGCTCGCCAGGCGACCGCCAAGATCCTCCGTGGTTCCCTTGGAGCCATTCAAGAACAAAGTATTCAAGTCAAAGAGACAAGACCCCGGCAAGAGGAGCTTGCCGGGAAGGCCACTCAAGGCACAAAACCACTCAAGGCACAAGACCCTGGCAAGAGGAGCTTGCCGGGAAGGCCCTCCGAGGCGTCTCAAGAAACTTGGCGCAACGCGCCACGCGTCCCGGCAAGGCCCGGTGAGCCACAAGCTCCCGGAAGCGACAAGATAGCGACCGCGGCAAGGTGCTTGCCGCGGAAAGCTTCCACTCAGCACCCGCGCTCCAGCGCATCCACCCACGTGTCGCTCTGGGACCTTTCCAGGCGCACGTGGCGGAAGGCTGTGCAGCCAAGGGTACACGGTGGCAAGCGGCGATGACAAGACTACCGTCGTGGCGGACGGTGGCGCCCCTAACGGTCACTGTTTGCAATGTTTGGGCGACGGCGATGGGCATTTAATGCCCTTGTCCCCTGCCTGTCAGGGTTAGGTATGGAACACTGTTCCAACTACCAAGCTTTTTACATTTTTACCCCCAACTGCGCTGCCACCTGTCGGTGACCCCTTGAGCATATAAAAGGAGGCCCATGCCCGCGTAGAGGGGGGATGGATCATTCTCACGCTCGGTCTTGCTAGCGGTTAGAGTGTACTGTAGCTCTCTTCGCTCCCGAGCAAGAACTCAATACAAACCAAAGCAGGAGTAGGGTTTTACGCATCCGTGCGGCCCGAACCTGGGTAAACTGCTCGTGTGCACGCCTCGATCTGCTCTTCGTGCATCCTCCGCCCCCTGCCGTACCGAAAAAGGGGCTCCGGTCCCATAGGTGTTCGTGGGTGATCAGTTTCCCAGACATGTTTCTCTTCACATAGGAAACAACCATTTGTAGAATGCTCTTTTGCTTCACTTATAATTGTTAGAGCATGGGCATAACTTTTGTAGAAAGAATTAAAACTCTCTTGCTTCACTTATATCTATTTAGAGAGTTGACAGGAATTGGTCATTCACATGGTTAGTCATAAAATCCTACATAAGCTTGTAGATTGCTGAATATGATATGTTTGATTCCTTCCAATAGTTTTGCGATATAGAGATGCTAATATGTGGGAGGTACTAGTGAATGATCATGGTCTAGTATAAATATTGGTGTTAAGGTTTGTGATTCCTAAAGCATGCACGTATGGTCTCCTAACTATTTAACCAAATTGGCGCGCATTTTATTTTGATTGTTTATCTTTGCGTGAAGGTCGGGGGCGCGCGATGGTTAACTCCTACCAACCTCCCCCCTAGGAGCATGCGTCGTAGTATTTTTGCTTCGAGAGCTAATAGATTTGTCACAATAAGTATGTGAGTTCTTTATAACTAATGTTGAGTCCATGGATTATACGCACTCTCACCCTTCCACCATTGTTAGCCTCTCTTGTACCGCGCAACTTTCGCCGGTACCATACAGCCACCATACCTACCTATGATGGCATTTCCATAGCCATTCTGAGATATATTGCCATGTAACTCCACCGTTCCGTTTATTATGACACGCACCATCATTGTCATATTGCCTTGCATGATCGTAAGATAGCTAGCATGATGTTTCCATGGCTTGTCCGTTTTTTGATGTCATTGCTACGCTAGATCATCGCACATCCTGGTACACCGCCGGAGGCATTCATATTGAGTCATATTTTTGTTCTAGTATCGAGTTGTAATATCGAGTTGTAAGTAAATAGAAGTGTGATGATCATCATTATTAGAGCATTGTCCCTTGAAAAAAAAGGCCGAAAGAAAAGAAAAAAAGAAAGGCAAAAAAGGCCATATAAAAAAAGGAAGGCCAAAAAAAAGAAAAAAAAAAGAAAAAAGAAAAAAAGGGATAATGCTACTTTCTTTTTTCCACAGTTGTGCTTCAAAATAACACCATGATCTTCATGATAGAGAGTCTCCTATGTTGTACATCCATATACTAGTGGGAATTTTCATTATAGAACTTGGCTTGTATATTCCAACGATGGGCTTCCTCACATGCCCTAGGTCTTCATGAGCAAGAAAGTTGATGCACACCCACTAGTTTTATTTTGATCTTTCATACACTTATAGCTCTAGTGCATCCGTTACATGCCAATCCCTACTCACTCACATTGATATCTATTGATGGGCATCTCCATAGCCCATTGATACGCCTAGTCGATGTGAGACTTTCTCCCTAGTTTTGTCTACTACCACCTTCTATTGCACCCATAGTGCTGTATCCATGGCTCACGCTCATGTATTGCGTGAAGAGTTGAAAAGGTTCGAAAAAGTAAAGTATGAATACAATTGCTTGGCTGACACCGGGATAGGCATGAGGGGTACCTTGTGTTAAGAAAAGGGAGCATAAAGACTATATGATTTTGTAGGGATAACGTTCTTTAGCATTGATATTTTGAAAGACTTGATTGTTTGTTGGGATGCCCGAGTACTAAATTCTTTTATGTCAAATGATAGACTATTGCTTTGAATCACTAGTGTCTTAATATTCATGCCATGATTATATTACATGATCAAGATTATGCTAGGTAGCATTCCACAACAAAAAATATTTTTTATCATTTACCTACTCAAGGACGAGCAAGAATTAAGCTTGGGGATGCTGATACGTCTCGGTCATCTATACGGCTATACCTATCAACGAAAAAATAGCGCGCTATCTAAAATAGCGTGGCCCTTCACCAAATGCTATACAAGTTATTGCGTGCTATTTGCGTGCTATATTCAAAATAGCGTTTTGAAAAAAATGCCAAATATATCATAGGAATTAAGGATTTCAACGTCTAAAATTTTGTCTAGGAGCTATACATGAATACTGCTGGTGTACACATTATGACATTATATGCACTTACGAGAATTCTTCTTGTTTTCGTCCAGAAAAATGCAATATTTCCATCCTAGATGGGCATATTGTTGCGTTGCATTGGGCCGATGCCCGATGGGCTGCTATGGGCTGAGTGTCGTCCATGTTTCTATCGCTCCACGCTAAAAACGCTAAAACGTTTTTGCGTTTAGCGCCGTTATAGCACGCTATAACGTGAATAGCGGCATAGCGTGTAAAATGGGTAAAATATAACGTGACACCCTCAAATATGCTATAGCGAAGTTTAAACGCCGAAATAGCGCGCTCTTAGTCTCCCTAAAAATTACCAAGTTAATCAGAATTTACAAGCCGTTCATCTCCGAATTAATTACCTACAGCCATTGGATAAGCTATCGAATTAATTACCTACAACCATTGGATAAGCTATCATAGGAGTCCTAGATTACTGTCCCACGTTCACCTCTTTTAGGAAAAAACATCTCCCTACAAGACTTCTTCCTCCCCCCGATCGGTGATAGCCCTAGCGCTGCTCCTCATCGGGTCTTCCTCCTCCTGTCCCATCTGCAATTGGAGAGAGTCCTAGCGCATCTGCAGTCTTTATGCAAGAATCATCTAACGTGATCCCATCAGCCTCTTCCCAATCTCCTTCTTCTACTACGGTTTGAATCTCCACTACCACAAGCCCCCAATGATGATGCAATCCATGCTGGCTGAGAAGGAGGTCGTTCAATCGCCTCAACTATATGGCCCGGCGAAACTGAAATTCACGTTCGACGACGCAGTGGCGAACGTGGTGCATCAAATGCAGTTCAAATCAAATCAGGCAGCCACCATTGTTGAATCTAAGTGGAGAAAGTATGGCAGACTGATGGAGCCACGGTATACCTTGCGTACTCCTACACCGTTGGTATTCGTTGCCGGTCCTCACAATGCAAACAGGTAATCAATTATCCTCCAGTCTATAATGTATTTTATGACCGTCCAAATAATCACAGAACTCACAGTAAATTTGATTAATCATTAACGTATGATTGAAATAGTTGGTATTGTAGGCGCCCATCTATCAGCACTGTTTATGATTTGATCATGCACTGTAGTAAAGAAGGAGAAGCACCACGTGTGGTCTGCATCTCTCCAGCAGCCACACACAGCCCATGCTGTAGCGTTTGAACCTGTCAACACTCCTGAACATGGTACTATGCATACTTTCAATTCCTCCACCTTCCAACTTATGGCCATGCATTAATCTAGAATCTTCGATGAATTTATGCAACGATGGTAGATGGAATGGAGGAGGTTTACCGACTGCTATTTGAAGCAAATTAGGTGGCTTCTGCGAGAGTAAATTGCAAAAAACCACGGCAGGCTAGAGATCACACCATTAACCTCCTTGACACCATTCAGTTTCCTTGCGGATCGCGCCTACTCCCATCAATGGGAAAGTACATAGCTCCGTATCCTCCTAAATTCTCTGCTTCAGATAATGTTCACTCATGTAACTTCGTTATAATACACTGTTCAGATACTACGTCTATAACTTTAAGGTTGAGGTCTTCCATTATTGTTATAACTTCAAAAGAAATTTGTCCCGTTGCACACTGTCGCCAATCGGGAATATATAGGTGGTATAACTAATATTTAATATGCTTCTACATGTTATGTTCTACTTTCCCACGACGGAACATACTCATCTAATGCTTTTCGATAGAGCCGGTAAAAGAAAATAGAAAAATATTTTCTGTTAATTCCTGCAGATGAAGTATGTGCTCAAGTTTTAACCTGTGTACAGAAGTAAGTTGATGAGTTATACTAGGAACCTCTTAGGATATTAGTATATTTTAAGTTATGGTGTCATCTGGGTTGTGCATATATTTTAGTCAGATGTGATTTAACCAGAACACCTACTAAATATATGTGTTCCCATGCATCATGCCTAATTACTTCCGTTTGTTGTCAGGCTTACCATAGTTCTTTGCTCCCAACTATCGACCTATCAGAAAGATAATATAGTTTCCCATGTATATATGGGCCGGCCATGCTGTTTCTAAAAATAGACATTGAGGATCTGTTTTGCCTGTTTTTCTACACCCTGCTGGGATGTAGACTTTCCTATATATGAACAAATTGCAAGTGATAAAAAAGCATGATTCCTCGCACAGTTGCGGAGCTACACAATGATAATTGGGCGGGCCAGATAACATTAATGTTGTCAATTTCTCCAGTTCAGTCACCTGTGCAGCTTGCACGGATTCTGATTTCTTAAGCTTGCAATGAGTGATTATGATGAATTAAGAGAACTGGAGCTAGCTAGCTAGGTCGCCGCCTCGCTGTTGCTTAGCTGTGTGCCGGTGGCCGGTGGGCCGTCCCGGCATCTAGCCATGGGTGGATTAGATGTGTGCGGTGTGCTGGTGGCCTGAGGTGAGCCTCGAGTTAACAGGCAGCGAGCGTCGCGTTAGCCGGCGGCTAATTTATGTTGATTTTTGGGCTTTGAGGCAGGGGCAGACCCAGTGCTCGTCCCCTACGTGCTGATTTTCTTAGGATCGAGTGCTATGCGTGGCTGCTGTGGTGCTGCTGCATGCTTGCTCTGTATCTTCATTGTTGCTCTATATAGGCCTGCCACATGTATGCAAGACTAGGCTTCATATATCTTTTTCCTAAAGTCCTGGCGGGCCACGACCAATTTGGCCATGCCCTAGCTCCACCAGTGTCCTCACGTATGAACAACAAATTTTTATTCCATATGCCCTTATCAATCTCAGACCTACCTTTTATCTACAGGAAAATATATGTTTCTATATACTTCAAGGTAGATCAATCAATGGGTTAATCTAAGTATTCTTTTTAGTGTAAATGGGATAATTTATGTAATTTCATTATTTATGCAAAACTGTTTATTCAGTTAACTGTGTCGTTTGCTGCAGAAAGTTCCAGCTGTCACGAAGCAGGCTATATGGGTGAACCTATAAAATACGGTAATGATAACTCCCGAATATTCGGGATTTAAGCATGGCAACCCGAACGTTTTAGATTCCAACTTTAGTTTGCGTCAGATTAGGGAAACATGGCAATTTTCTGAAGAAAAAAAACGAAAAAGGACAAAGTTGCCATCCCCATCGACTAAAGTTGTCATCCCCCATGAACTAAAGTTGCCATGTAAAAACGTTCGGGACGAAATGCTTAAAATCCGAACGTTCGGATTTTATTGGATTCCATAAAATAGGTATGTAGTTGTAGTTGTCCAGCAATGGTTGATTCGGTTATTCCAGGCTAACACTAATCTGCTATTTAATCTTAAAATCCTCTTTCAAGCTGCTACTTCCTAGAAATTTTTACTCTCCGTTCAACTGCTTATTTTTATCTGAAATATGTATTTTTGAGCATGAGAATCAACGGACACAGCACGGCACTACTATATGTACAAAGATGCATATGTGTCGCGAATAGTCATAATTATTATGTTGAGAAGAAAATGGAGACATCAACAAGTGTTCTTGGTTTCCTCGGTAGCAATAAAGAAGGTAATGTGGATATGGTTTCTCCTGTATCATCCAGACTTATGTATATGTTTTTTCAATGGATAGCCTAGATAACATACTGTCTACAACAGTCATTTTACAGGCTGGAGTATATGCAAATCATAATCACATAATCCGCTCATTGTCTAATGTGTTGTATGGCTCGGTTATAAATATTTCATGTTTTGTTGGTCATTTGAATATATTTGACATGAATGAAGCTTAAATATTCAATTGGCATTTGATTGACATAACATTCTAAGCTATGGTCCAAGAGACATCGAAGATGATGACATTGGCAAAGCTCAAATGTCTAGAATACCTCATGGAAAATTTGATGTGAAGAGTGGTTCACAATATTAAGGCGTCACATGAACCGGATAAATAGGGAATGAAAAAACGCGTGATATCAATGTCATATGTTATGTTCCTACAGATCTCAAGACAATAGAATGTTTAAAGTGTTACCTTTCGATATTTCATGTGATACAACTCTAGGGGGGTTAACATTTAAGAGAGGAAGGGAGGCAATGTGTAACAACTGTAATGTCTTGTTTCTAATTAGTTAACTGTGTTTGTGCTTCCCACATTTAGCTTACAAGTCCAATCAAATTTACACATGTTCTGTTGAAATACATGCATAATTTCTTTTACATGCATTACTTATCATATTGAGATAGTTAATATTACTACTTAAGAATAAAAGTAAACTACGAAAGCAAAGTAGGTCCACAAGGATAAGTTTAAAGTACTATCTTACAATATGATCGTGGACATATGTATTTTATGAAGTTTTAATAATAGCTAGCCCGTGCAGTTGCACGGGATTACGACTAGTATCTATAATTTTTGATTGTTCCATGCCAATATTCCACAACTTTCATATACTTGTGGCAACTTTTTATACAATTTTTTGGGATTAAAATATCACTACAAGAAATATGTCAACTTATGACCTTTTGTTAGTGACCCTGGAAGAATTGGTTATAAATTTATGACCATTTTAGACCAATTGGTCAAAAGCTGCCTGGGGGCTCTAAACCCTAAACCATAACGACCATTTTGGTCAGAAAGGTCATAATTTCATTAGAGGAAATGGTCGTAAAGCTAGTAGCATTGTCCACTGCCTCATGCCTACCTGATAACGACCAATATAAAATGGTCACTACACTTGAGTTTGAATGAATTAGGATGATTAGGCAGCCACCTCAGCAACCTCGCTTATGTGTCACTGTCTAGGTGTCATTTTTGCTTGAGTTTTATTATTCAACAGACAGACGGGGCACACACTGACAGGCGGGACCCATTTGACAGGTGGGGCCGAGCGCACAGGCGGGACCCATTTGACAGGTGGGGCCGAGCGCTTAATTCGCCCCAAAAAGATGCACGAGGCGGGACTCGAACCCACGACCTCGTGCTTGGTTTGCTCGCATGCTACCGCTGGGCTAGAGAGGGACAGTTGCTCACATCTGGGAGTTTATCTATATAATATATAGAACTACGGCTCTCTCGTATCATTGACAAGTGGGACCTTCCGACCAGGTGGCATCGAACAGAGCAACAATTTGCAACACTGACAGGCGGGACCCATTTGACAGGTGGGTGAGTGAGTGTTTAATTCCCTAAAAAATATGCGCTAGCGGGGACTCGAACCCACGACCTCGCACTGGGTTCACTCGTTCGTTACCGCTGGGCTAGAGAGAGATTGTTGCTAATGTGTGGGTAGTTTTCCATATAGTATATAAAACCACGGCTCTCACGTATCAGTGACAAGTGGGACCTTCCGACCAGGTGGCGGCGGGTGGCATCGAACAGAGCAACACTTATCATTTTTCTAGGTCTTCCGATCAGGTGGCGGCGGGCGGCGGCGGAAGCAACCAGGTGACCTCGCCCACGGCCTCGCCGCAGGTGACCTCGCCCACGGCCTCGCCGCAGGTGACCTCGCCCACGGCCTCGCCGCAGAAGCAACCAGCAGGGAGCGGAGGCGGGGGCCAGCAGGGGCGTAGGCGACCGACGGTGGTGGGGGCTAGCCGAGCATGGGGGACTCGTCGCCGCCGCAAGCACACCTCCCGGTATGCACCCTCACCTCTTCCCCCCTCTCCTCTCTCGTCACCCGAGCAGTGGGAGATGGATTTCAGTCAGATGTTCTTCAGTATAGATGAATTTTGTTGATGCACTGTTAGTAGTTAGGAGATGGCTTGCTTGTTTGGTAGATATTGCATAGATGAATTTTCTTGATGTACTGTTAGGAATTGTTCGGCTTCTTTGTTAAGAATTCTTCAGGCCTTGTGGTTAGGCAATTAGCATATAAAATTTTCTGGAATTTTAGCTTCCATTACTTCCATCCATTTTCATTAATTAATGTTGATGCACTTAGATTGATTTGCTAAGTTGCAACAATTTGTTGTCTTTGGCAGATGGATAGAAGCTGGATTAGACAAGGAGTTAGAAAGTTTTCGAAAGAACATATGAAAGGAGTTGATGATTTCATGGCATTTGTTCGGGCAAATTTTGCCAACGATGCTCACATTCTTTGCCCATGTTGTGAATGCCTCAACCGTCCAAGAATGGCTCAAGGAAGAGTGGAAGATCATCTGCTTCTTAATGGGATATCCAGCATATATGATAGATGGATATATCATGGAGAACCTTTAGACAGACAACCTCAACATTTTAAAGCTGATACAGAGGCCCCTCATATGATGGGTGGTGGTGATGCTGGCATTGATTTCATGGAAAAGGTTTTGCGAGATAATGCTGTTTTGGAGGAAGAGGATGGGCATGAAGATGATAGGATTCCTGACCTATTGAAGGATTTGTACGATGCTGAAGATCGTGCTGATAGACAGAAATCGTTGTTTGCTGAGGTGTTTGAGGAGGCGAAGCGCGCAGCTCATGAAGGGGGTAAATTTTCAAGATTTACCTTCACCGTGAAGTTACTCCACATCAAGTCTTTCTACCGGATTAGCAATGCCGCATTCAACGCAATACTCCGTCTTTTGAGCTTGCAATTCCCTGATAGTTGTGTTCCCAGATCTTATGATGAAGCATTGAGCATAATCCGCAGGCTGGGGTTAGGTTATGTGTCAATACATGTGTGCCCAAATAACTGTGTCTTGTTTCGGAAGGATTTAGTAAAGCATGACAACTGTCCAAAATGCAATGCATCTAGGTGGAAAGATGCTGATGGGAAGAAGTCAATACCGGAGAAGGTACTGAGGCACTTTCCCTTGATACCAAGGCTGCAACGGATGTTCATCTCGAAGAAATCATCGCGCGAAGTACAGTGGCACAAGCTGAAGCGGCAACCTGTGGACAATGAGCTGAGCCATCCAGCGGATGGAGACGCATGGAAAGAGTTTGACAGTATACATTTAGATTTTGCTGCAGATCCAAGGAACATAAAACATGGCATTGCCACAGATGGGTTTAATCCGTTTGGGAACATGAGCACGTCTTATAGCATGTGGCCAGTTTTTGTGGTACCGTACAACCTGCCACCATGGGCATGCATGGATCAGTCCAACTTCATGATGTCATTGCTTATCCCGGGTCCAAATTCTCCAGGAAAGGATTTTGATGTCTTTATGGAGCCCCTCGTAGAAGAACTGCTCCAGCTCTGTACTGGTGTACCTACATACGATGCCTTGAGTCCGGAAGAAAAGTTCAATCTACGTGCTGCGATCATATGGTCCATCCTTGATTTCCCGGCTCTGCACACTCTGTCTAGGAGGATCACAGCGGGTTATCAGGCTTGTGTCCATTGTGACAAAGACCCTTGCTCAAAGAGAATAAGGAACAAGATCTGCTATATTGGGCACCGCCGCTTTCTTCCTCGAAACCATCGCTGGCGAAGAAGCAAAGATTTTAATGGTGAGAATGAAACCCGTGACAAGCCAGCTGAATTCACTAAAGAAGAGCTGGAGCAGCAACTTGAAAAGGTGAAAGATGTGAGACCAGGAAAGCTGGCGAAGAAAAGAAAGCGTGAGGAAGGTCAATGTTGGGACCGGAGGTCTTGTTTGTGGGACCTGCCATACTGGGCTGATCTGAAATTAAGGCATAATCTCGATGTAATGCACATTGAGAAAAACATATGCGAGAATCTGCTAGGGACGTTTCTGAACATTGAAGGGAAGACAAAGGACACGGTTAGTTCTAGGCTTGATTTGGAGGACATTGGCATAAGAGAAGATTTGCATCTACAGCACAATGAAGATGAAGATTCATTTGAAATTCCACGAGCATGGTATACAATGAATAAAGAATAAAAGCTTGCATTATGTGAATTCCTAAGAGCGGTGAAATTTCCAGATGGTTATGCTGCTAATCTAGCAAAGTGTGTTACTTCTGATGGATTCAAGCTATCAGTACTGAAAACCCATGATTGTCACATCCTCCTCCAAAGGATTTTACCGGCGTGCCTCTGAGGAATCATGGACAAGGATATATATGAAGCGGTTGCTGAGCTAGGAAATTTCTTTAGAGAACTGTGCTGCAAAACCCTGAAGTTAACTGTCCTGGAAAGACATGAAAAAGAAATCCCAATTATTCTTTGCAAGGTCGAGAAGATTTTCCCTCCAGCTTTCTTCACCGTGATGGTCCATTTGGCGGTGCACTTACCCAAAGAGGCAATGCTTAGAGGCCCTGTGCAATACGGTTGGATGTACCCAATCGAACGAAGGCTGCTTACTTGTAAGCGTTATGTGCGAAACACGGCAAGACCTGAAGGTTCTATTGCTGAAGCATATGTCGTTGACAAGTGCTTGACTTTTTGCTCTAGATACTTTGGTGATGTGGAAACAAGATGGAACCGGCCGGGCAGAAATAGAGAGCGGTCTGATTCGCAAAGTGGTGATGTCTCTGCTTTCAACCATGGTGTGAACTTTCTTGGAGCCTCACAATACTTGGAGGCTGGTGATGAGTATGACAAGATGGTTTTGTTTCAGCTCAGCAATTGCGCCGAGGTTCTACCATATATTTTTTGCTTGGGTTGGCACCAGCCTAATGTTTTAATTCACATGTTTTGTTGGCATTGCATGAAATGCAAGGAAGAGTTAAACCAGGAAGAAAGCAATATCAATGTTGATAAAAGGGTTGCCAAGGTGTTTGCTAAGTGGTTTAAGAATCATGTGAGATCTTTAGCCACATGTTTTATGTTTTCTGTGTTATTTACCCATTGTTAAATACGATTGTTTGCTAAATGGTTTATTTGTGCAGAATGGAAAGTTGCATGAGGAGAAGAAGGTCAGTGATGATATATTTGCTTTGGCATGCTTACCGGATAAGCGAGTGAGAGTGTATTCAGCATGCATTGCTGACGGTGTCCGGTACCACACCGTTGACCGCGAGGAAAAAGGAAGACACAGAATAGTGGAATCGTCACTGAGGGGTGACATGATGGTGAGATCATTGACTTCTATGGTCAGTTGAGAAGCATCGTAGAGTTGCAGTACAACTCTAGTGGAGGCATCCATCGCTCGGTTGTCTTATTTCGCTGTGACTGGTTTGAGCTTGGTAGCAAGAAGAGGAGAGACTCTTTTGTCAAATATGATGGCCACTTGAAAAGCATCAACAATGCAAGGTGCTGGTATAAGAGTGATCCCTTTATTCTAACAACACAAGCAACAATGGTGTTTTACCTGCCAGACACTCTTTTGCACGAAAAATGGCGAGTTGTGCAAAACTTTCAGCACAGACACTTGTGGAGTGTGACTAAAACTGAAGTGGAAAAGGGCCCCGGTGATGGTGGACTAACATACCAAGATGATGACTCTACGGAAGTTCCGTTGCAAGCTCATGATGACTCTATGGAAGTTCCGGTGCAAAGCAGAGTGCGAAGGGACCGGGAACGTGTGATCGTTGGTGCTGCAACAGTTGAAGGCATCAAGAAAAGAAGAAAGGTGGTAGTGGATGGACATGAAAGCGAGGATGAGGAAAACCGGACTGATCATACTATGCTGCAATATTGTAGTGATGATGAGGAAAATAGGAGTGGGAATAGAGTTCCTTGTTTTCGTATCGACGACGATGAGTAGCGAATGGACTAGCAAAGGTAAATACTATTACTTAATGTTCTTTGTTTTGGTATCTATGGGACTGGTGACCTGATGTGATCAATCTTCTCTCCAGGTAGAAAAATCCTTGAAGATTCTAGGAGCAAAATGATGATCCTGATGGTTGTAGCAAGATGATGATCCTGATGGTTGTAGCAAAATGATGATCCTGATGGTTGTAGCAATAGTGATGTAGTTATCCTGATTCACAATGCTTTAAGATTCCAGCAGGAAAATTGAGATGTTATGCTTGCTGTTTTGACCTGAATGGAGATGTTATTGTAGCTGTTATGCTTGCTGTCAAAATGTTGTCTTGTAATGCAAAAGATTTGAAAATGATGATACAGAAGATTTTTTGAACATCTTTAGTTCAAGTTTTGGTCAGAATGTTGTCTTGTAGTTGTTGTGATCATCTTGTAGTTGGTTTGGTCAGAATGTTGTCTTGTAGATGCTATTTTAACTGAATTTTGGTCAGAACTGAAGATGCTATTTTAACTGAATTTTGGTCAGAACTGAAGATTCTATTTTAACTGAATTTTTGTCAGAACTGAAGGTGAGCAAAAAAATATGCGCCAGCGGGGACTCGAACCCACGACCGTGCGCTTGTTTCACTCTGTTTCTACCACTGGGCTAGGACGAGGCTATTAGTCTTACACTCTATGCCAACCTTATTGAATATATCAAACTAGTCAAGTATGAAGCACACACCTCACTGACAAGTGGGCCACTCGACCGACTCGCTGACAAGTGGGCCATTTTGCTATTGTACCCAAGCTACCAAAAATATGCGCGTGCGGGGGCTCGAACCCACGACCGTGCGTTTATTTCAATGTGTTTCGACCACTGGGCTAGGAAGAGGTTGTTGGTTTTGTACTCTATGCCCACCCTTTTCAATATATCAAACAACTCGCTGAAAATTGGGGCCGCTCCTCCTCCTATCCACTCATCCTCTCCACTCATCCTCTCCACTCGACCCTCTCCCCCTCTCCACTCGACCGCCGCCGGCTCCTTCCTCTCCCACCACCGCCGACTCCTTCCTCTCTCTCCGTCGCCGACTCTCCGTCGCCGTGGGTATGAATTCGCTTCCCCTTCCTCTACCTATCTACTGTTATCTAATGTGGTGATTTTATTAGGGTTCTTGCCGCCGGATTAGGGTTTGATTAGGATGTTTTTAATACATTTTTTGTTTAGGGTGACGGCGACGCCTCCCCTTCTCCTCCCCGACGCCTCTGCTGGCCCGACGCCTCCCGCGCTGCTTGCCCTACGCCGCCGGCGACCACTTCTTCTCGGACTCCGGCGTAGGTAAGCCATCCGCTTCATATCCTCTCTCCTTTCTCTTCTGCTCTAGGGTTTGAGAATCTAGGATTTGTTATGCATACTAGGCATGTATTGGTGGATTTAGGCATATTGTTCTTGGTGGATTTAGTATGCTTTGTTGGTGGATCTAGTGTGGTTGAATTGCTGTTTGACCACTATGATGTTGCTGTTGGTACTCACCTGGCATGTTGTGGTACTCACCTGGCATGTTGTGGATCTAGTGTGGATTTAGTATGCTCTGTTGGTGGATTTAGGCATTCTGTGGTTAATTAACTGAATTAACTGAATTCTGTTGCTGTTGAATTCTATGGTGAACATGTTGTTACTGTTGCCAGACTGCTGACAACAATTAACATGGCATGCATACAACAATCCTGTTGTTGTTGCTGTGTAATTAACTGAACGTAACTAATGAGGAGTGCTGACAGGAATTCTGTTGCTATTGCTGTGTAATTAACTGAATGTAACTGATGAGGAGTGTTTCTTTTGTTACTAGTTGTGGTTATTCTTGTTGACAAGTCTTGTGCTGCAGTGGGATTCATGCATATGCAAGTGTAGTGACCTGCATGAATATGGGCAGAGTAGTAGCACCAGTAGATGCCAACTTTTGATATGCATGCATGCATTCTTGCTAGTTTATATTCTTTTAAACTGAACATGCTCAAGTATGGAAACATTACATTCTTCTCCAGCTTAGTGGCCAAGAAACATTACCTTTATGAGTGCACATGCTCAAGTCGTTGTGTCTGTTGATCTTTTTGCCATCAGAAATATTGATGGGTGTTGTTGATGTTGATGGTCTTCTTCTACTCATTGCCCCTTTGCCAAGATAGAGTAGGAGCAAATTGAGCCCATTGCCATTTATAGTAGTATTCCAAATTGAGCCCCTGGCAAACACATGTAGGAATTATTCTACTATTTTGAAGTGCTTGTTTCCTATTTCTGTCCAGTCCTGTTGTTTAATTTACAATACTGCTTTTCAGATAAGTGAGATGGCTGGCTTGGAAGGTTTCAAGTTCTTCGAGATCGTAATTGAGAAATCTTGCAGTAGGCAGGTATATTTATCATCACTCATTTATTTATCATCACTCTGTTGTCTAGTGCTTCATTGCCACAATTAACCACTGCTTGACCCTCGCTGCAGAGGCTGCCTGACAAGTTTGCGAAGATGCTCGCCGGCCGTGAGCCCCACAAAGTGAAGCTGCGGGAGGCCGGCAGCGGGCTTCACGGGCTGTGGGAAGTGTTGGTGGTGTTCGATGGTGAAGGCCACACTACTAGGAAAAGGGCTATAGATGGAATTGATACTAATGGCGCACCAGACAAGCAGTGCGCCATTAGTATATAGTAATGGCGCACCAGCAACAGATACGCCATTAGAGTTCGAACTACTAATGGTGCACCAGGCCCAGAGTGCGCCATTAGTATCAAGAAGTTTTTTTTTTTGAACTAGCGCGCCTGTCCAAACATACTAATGGCGCATCCAGACAAAGTGCGCCATTACTAGTTGTAACTAGTAATGGCGCACCAGCAGTAAAGTGCGCCATTAATGCTCTATTTTTATGATATTTTTTATTATTTTTTTAACAAAACTACTAATGGCGCACTGTCCCAGAGTGCGCCATTACTAGTTTAAACTAGTAATGGCGCACTGTGCGACAGTGCGCCATTAGTATGTTATTTTTTTTGCAAAACTAGTAATGGCGCACCTACTATAAATGCGCCATTAGTAACCTTGATTACTAATGGCGCATTTATAGTTGGTGCGCCATTAGTAAGCGGGCAGCAACAAGATATTTTGGACAGCCTCTCCTACCACACTCAGTTTCCCCCCCCCCCCCACTTCTTCATTCTCTCCACCTCCTCTCCTCTCGGGTCCCTCCTCTTTTTCACCTCATTTCCACCATATATTCATCCAAATTAAGTGGTTAAATTACCTTGTTTTGATAGGTAAGTAAGGGGGGAAGCTATACTTATGTTGTTCTCCATACAACAATGTGCACATGCACTTTTTATGGCCTAGCTAGATCTATGTATGTTTGTGGTGTTGCATATGTTTGTTGTGTTGCATATGTGTTTGTGTTTGGAGGTGTACCGGTATTTGAAATGCGATAGTTGCCAATATATTCCCGGAATGTTGATTCATTTCCATTTCGGTGAGAATTTTGGCATTAAGCATTCATTTTTGTCCTATTTTTAGGGAAAGTCATGGCAAATTTTTTCTTGGTTCTAAAATATCATTTTGCTCTACCCCGCAGGCGACCATGGTGCGCACGATGACCGAAGGCATCGTGAATAGGTTTTTGAGGTCCGCGAAGGCCGAGATGCTTCAAAAGAACGAGACAGAGATTAGATGTCCGTGTCGAAGATGCAAGCTGAAGAGCCTTATTGCGGACCCGGATTCCGGGCAGGTGCGGGACCACTTGCTCTTGCGTGGTTTCATGGATGGCTGTCGGTGGCAAGGTGATGAAGATGACTACAAAGTCATCCATGGGGGCCGGGCAAGAAATGGGGAAGGGCAGCAAGACAACCACCGCGGCTCGGGCGGGCGAGAAGACGAAGAATCCCCAGGAGATGATCACGACGGTGATGCTGTACACAGTCATCATGTAGAAGATGCAGGACATGATGATGAGGAAGATGCCGAAGCAGACGACGGGCATGTTCATGAAGATGATGATGCCGGCGGAGTAGACGACGCTGAACCATCGATGGGCTGGGTGCAGGACCCTCATATTCAAGAGCTGCTTCTCAAGCAGACCGATAACGCAAGAGCTGCCGCCCGAGAGAAAGCCAAGATGTATCAACTTGAGTTAGACGCGGTTACTCCATTGTATGAAGGATGCAGGCCCGAGGATACCCGTCTGAAAGTAACGCTCATGGCTCTGGAGATGAAGGTAAAACACAAAATGACCGACGCATGCTTCGACGAGAACATGTCATTCTGGCACGAACGTCTTCCCAAGGGGAACAAGTGCCCCACCAGTTTGGAGGAGGCGAAGAAAATCGTGTGTCCTCTGGATTTACCGCACGTGAAATACCATGTGTGCATGAACAATTGCATCATTTATCGGGACGAGCATGCGGAGTCTACCATATGTCCGGTGTGCGGCGTCACTCGATACAAGAAGAGGAAGAAAGCTCCTCGAAAAGTGGTGTGGTACTTTCCGATCACTCCTCGTCTGCAGCGGTATTTCGCGGACCCTAAGGTAGCAAAGCTCCTGCGTTGGCACACGGATAGGGAGGAGAAGAAGCGAGAAGATGACGCAAATGATCCGGAGATAGATAAAAAAGACAAGATGCTGAGTCACCCTAAGGATGCGAGCCAGTGGAAAGCGTTGAACTTCGAAGACCTAGAATTTGGGAACGATCCAAGGAACATCGTGCTGGGCGCGAGCACCGATGGAGTCAATTCGTTTGGCAGCCAGAGAAGCACACATAGCACCTGGCCTGTGTTTGTGTGGATGTACAACCTTCCCCCCTGGTTGTGCATGAAGAGGAAGTACATTCACATGAATATGCTAATTGAAGGACCGAAACAACCAGGGAACGACATCAATCTGTATCTGGGGCTGCTGAAAGAGGAGCTAGAGACGCTGTGGAAAACGCCAGCCAATACGTGGGACGCCGCAAAGAAAGAATATTTCCCTATGAGAGTCGCGCTGCTCACGACAGTGCACGACTATCTCGGTTACGGATATGTCGCGGGGCAGGTGGTCCACGAATTTTCTGGATGCGTCAGGGGCATGGATGACACAACGTATCGCCAGCTAGATAGAGATCCCGAGTCTTCGAAAACCGTGTTCATGGGACATCGAAGGTGGCTTCGCGACGATGACCTGTGGAGAAAACTTCAGCTTCATTCTTAGTCAGGAGGAGATCGAGCAGTTTTTCACCTGCCTCGTAGGAGTACAACTTCCTTACGGTTACGCGGGTAAGATAAGTAGATACCTAGACCGGGCGAAGCTGAAGTTCAGCAGGAAGAAGTCTCACGACTGTCACGTGCTGATGACGCAGATACTTCCAGTTGCAATCCGTGGTATCATGGACGCGCACGTCCGTGAAACCCTATTTGGCCTATGCAACTTTTTCGACGTCATCTCTCGGAAGTCTGTTGGCGTGAGGCAACTCAGAAGGCTACAGGAAGAGATCGTGGTGATACTATGCGAGCTTGAGATGTACTTCCCGCCCGCATTCTTCGACGTTATGGTGCATCTGCTGGTCCATATCGTGGACGATATCATCCAACTCGGGCCGACGTTCCTGCACAGCATGATGCCGTTTGAAAGGATGAGTGGTGTCATCAAAGGATACGTTCGCAACATGTCACGTCCAGAGGGAAGCATAGCCAGGGGCTTTCTGACCGAAGAGTGCATCTCCTACTGCACGAATTATCTAGGCATCGAGAACCCCGTTGGTCTGCCCGTCAACAGGCACCTCGGCAGGCTCGCTGGATGGGGTCACCGTGAGGGTCGCCGCGAAATGCATGTTGACTTCGAGGGTCGACTCACCGACTTTGAAAGAGCAAACCTAGTCGCGCTACAACACATAGACGTGGTCGATCCTTGGGTGGTTCAGCACAAAACCTTTATTGAGAAGACATACAATGACCGAGGCCAACAGAGGACGGACGGAGATATAATCAAAGAGCACAACTCATGTTTCACGCGTTGGTTCAAGCAGAAGCTTCTGTCGTACCCTTTACATGATGATTCTTCCGCGGAAGAACAACTCATATTCGCCTTGTCACAGGGCGCCGAGCACAACCTGATGACCTATGAGGCGTACGATATCAACGGCTACACATTCTACACCAAGGCCAAGGACATGAAGAGCGATGGTTATCAGAACTCCGGGGTAACGATGGAATCCTACACCGGTAATGACAAGGACAGATACTACGGAAGGATCGAGGAGATCTGGGAGATGAGCTACGCTGGAGAGAAGGTCCCGATGTTCCGTGTCAGATGGGCCAAGAGCGTCCTAAAAGAAGACCGGTATTTCACCACCATGGTTATACCCGAAGCCAAATCCAAGACAGTGGGCGCAAACGTCACCGCGAAAAATGAGCCATGGGTACTGGCTTCCCAAGTTGACCAATGCTTCTTCATTACCGATCCGTCAAAGCCCAGTCGTGTTGTCGTGAGGAGAGGCAAAAGGAAGATCATCGGAATGGATGGAGTAGCCAATGAGCAAGACTTCGACAAGTACGGCGACCCGAGGATCGAACATGACGACGATGATGAAGTAGCAGCTTACACCACAAGAAGAAGCAGGACCACCCTACCTAAAGGACGTCCGTTCCACAGAAGAACTCCATTTGCAAAAAAGAAGGGCAAGAAGATTGTGAACAGATAGCTAGCTAAGATCGATTGTATTTAAATCGTACCCTTCATTTCTCGATTGTATTTCATGGGCACTTTTTGAACTATTATGAATATTTTTAAATTTCATGGACACTCGATCTCGACCCCCCCTCCATCTCGATCGCTATCCCACCTCGCCAGATTCTGGTCCCACTCGCCGCCGAGCACCCCCCGGTCCACCGGCCGCCACCGCCGACCCCCCGCACCCTCGATTCCCCTACTCAAC
>LR738712.1:788581104-788605560 GCA_902687465.1 Secale cereale | reverse complement strand
GCCGAGCACCCCCCGGTCCACCGGCCGCCACCGCCGACCCCCTGCACCCTCGATTCCCCTACTCAACCGCCGCCGCCGACCCATGATATATTCAAAATAATAAATTTGATGATATTTTTTCATATTCATAAATATTTTCAAATAACAAATTTGATGATATTTTTTAAAAAATTATTATTTTTTTATAAAAAAAATATTACTGTTATGATTTAAACAAGTTTGAACATATTTAAACACAAATAAGTGTCAAACATCATTTTTTAAAAGCAAAAAAAAAATTTGGGGAGGCTGGGAATCGAACCCAGGACCTCCTGGTGGGTATGCAGAGTGCTGACCAGTCGGGCTAGTGTGGGGGTTCTGTTAGGTAGTGGGTTAGGTGAAACATATAGCTTTCTCACAATACTAATGGCGCACCTGGGGGCGGTGCGCCATTAGAGTCCACATACTTATGGCGCACATAGCAGATGTGCGCCATTAGTAATCCCCCATACTTGGGGCCGGCCGCACCCTCCTCTCTCTCCCTCTCGCCAGATCTCTCCCCCCTGTCTCCCCGACGCCTCTCTCTCCCTCACCGCCGACGCCCTCGCCCCCCTCTCCCCGACGCCTCTCTCTCCCTCACCGCCGACTCCCTCGCCGCCCTCTCCCCGACGCCTCTCTCTACCTCACCGCCGACTCCCTCGCCCCCCTCTCCTCGACGCCCAGGCATCACCCAGGCCGCGCACAAGAGCTTCCTAACCCTAGTTCGGCGACGACTCGGCGCACGGCGGCGGTTGGTTCGTAGCCGACGAGGGCCACTCGGGGCACGTGAAGGGAGCGCCGCCGCCGGCCTCCGCCGTGATTGCTCGCGGCATCGTCGAGAAGGACCTCCTCGAGGGTTTCGCAGTCCAGGTGCGCCGCTTACCACACCCACCGGCCCCCTCCCACTCGCTCTGTAAATTTTCAGGTTTAGTGTCAGTAGTTAGACTAGTTAGTAGTTAGACTAGTTAGTAGTTAGACAGTAGTTTCAGTAGTTAGACTAGTTACAGTAGTTTTAGACTAGTTACAGTAGTTTTAGTGTTTTCAGGTTTAGTGTCAGTAGTTAGACTAGTTAGTAGTTAGACAGTAGTTTCAGTAGTTAGACTAGTTACAGTAGTTTTAGACTAGTTAAAGTAGTTTTAGTGTTTTCAGGTTTAGTGTCAGTAGTTAGACTAGTTAGTAGTTAGACTAGTTAGTAGTTAGTAGTTAGTAATTTGACATTGATATCATTTTGTTCTAGTTGGACTTGGAGTAGTTTCAGTAGTTAGACTAGTTAGACTAGTTAATATGCGCTGGCCTAGATTACACATGCATACATCTCACCTTTAGGCTTGCAAAGGCTCTGCACACATGAGCCAGTGAACCCACAGCCCTTGATAGGTTTGCTTCCACCTACAAAGAGAGCGCTCATTTTGTTGGTAAATAGTTCACACAGACTAGAAAAACCGTCTTCTTTTTCTAAATCACCTCTTGCCCTGCAAGGGAGTAGAAATTAATAAGCTAGAAAAGAATGGGACCCTTTTTTAACCCCCTTTGCCTAGAATACTCACATGCACAAGGCATTGCACCATGCTTGCATAGACCGTTTAAGATGAGCTGACACGGTCATTGGCCAGACCAAGGAAAGCCTTCCAAGAGTTACCGCTGTGTTTCCAACAAATATATTGTCTAGTCCCTGATAATGGCACAACATAAAGGCACTTAGCTGGAATTATCGCTCAACTAGGAAAACTGGTGATAAAAGAAATTACCTCTGAAGACCTTAGAATAGGAAGCAGCCGTGAAAGAATGGTGGTCACCACTGGTGATGAAGTTTCTTGGCCGAACTGAAAAGATATAGTCAGACAGGCATGCACACGATTTTAAAAGTATGTCTGAGGCAAGAAACTGAGGTAGCCTACAGACTAGTTACAGTAGTTTTAGACTAGTTACAGTAGTTTTAGTGTTTTCAGGTTTAGTGTCAGTAGTTAGACTAGTTAGTAGTTAGACTAGTTAGTAGTTAGACTAGTTAGTAGTTAGTAGTTAGTAATTTGACATTGATATCATTTTGTTCTGGTTGGACTTGGAGTAGTTTCAGTAGTTAGATTAGTTAGACTAGTTACACTTGAAGGCAAATGACAACAATTACATCAAATCAAAATAGCAAGGAATCACTCTAGTGCCCATTTTCAGTTTTTTCAGCAACTATTACTCTGAAAAACACATGAATCTCAAATCTGAAGCAACTTGTACTCTGAAAAACACATGAATCTCAACTCTGAAACTATTACTTCAAGCCATACTTTGATGAATGGCTTGAAACTTGTTGCTGTTAATTTTTCTGCTAAGCCATAGTTTAAATTTTTCTACTAGGCAAACTGTTGTTGCTTGGAGTAATTGACATGATGAACTTGCTGTTAATAAAAAAGCACTGTTGTGATATTATATTTAAAAAAACACTGTTGTGATAGTAAAACTCTAGTATGAAAAGCAACCAAGAACAAATGCAGGTCCAGGCCACCAAGCTCTGAGGTTTGTATGGTGCCTCCAGTAAAAAAAAGAATATGAGGAAAATTGGCTCCAGTAATAAAAGAATATGAGGTTTGTATTGTGGCTCTATTAATAAAACTGTAGATATCTAACATGGGTTGAACAAGAGAAGGCTTCACTCTGAAACTTCTGTAGCTCATATATATGTGTTTTAAGTTTGCCAACTCTGGCTTACAGCATTTGTTGTATTTGTGTGGCCACACTTTTGTTTCTCTTTCGAGGGAGCTTTTGTACTACAACATGTATTTTAAGTTTGCCAACTCTGGCTTACAGCTTTTGTTGTAAAACATGTTCATGTACTGAACTACTACTGCCTTGTGATGCTTGTGATCACATTGAGAAAGACTTGTAAAGATGATGATCACATTCGGGTACTCCATATGTCCTATTTTCAGCAAAGGTCATGCTGAAATTTTCCGTGAATTTTAGCATGACTTTGCTAAAAAATAGGACATATGGGGTACTTGTGACTAATGCATGGGCCGGGGTATCTTAGTAGTCAATTAAGTAGGATCAAGTGCCCCTTTATTCTAGCTGCATTAAACCATAGGCGGCAATAATAGAGCCAAGTGATTAGGCCCAACTTAGAATTCTCCTTCCTAGCTTAGCTTTTAGGATGCCTCGGTGTCGACAAACCATAAATTATGAAACCTTGGCTTTTAGGGTGCCTCGGTGTCGATAAAAACCGAAATGATGAAAGCTTAGGCTTTTAGGGTGCCTCGGCGTCGAAAAACCCTCAATTATAAAAGCTTAGCTTTTAGGATGGCTCGGTGTCGACAAACCGTAAATGATGAGACCATGATCTTGTTCCTTGACAATAACCAACTTTTTGACCAAACTTTGTTCCTATTTAGAGAGAAACATGGCCGACAACGATGAGGCTGTTGGTTCGGGCGGGAAGGCATTCTGGGAGCTGTCCCAGGAGATGGAGGAACAACCTCACTTGTATGAGGACGCCGCCTTCCCCACCGATCCTGAGACCACTGATGGTACCGCGGAGGATGACCCCACTGATGCCACCACTGATGGTGCCGCCGAGAATGCCACCACTGATGATGGCGGCGCACGCACAGATGACAGCCAACCGAAGAGGCAACGGAAGGACCGGCGCCCGACCGTGCTCCGCACCCTCAAGGAGGAAGTTACTGAAGTGGACTCCGACGGGAATCCAACGGCACCCGAACGAATAGTCAAGGGGTACTCGCTTCAGCTCGGGTGCATTCTCCGGAGCACCGTCTCGATCAACACCAAGAACCTGAGGCATCCTGACCATGGGAATTTGCGCAACCTCCTCTTCACGAAGCTGCATGAACGATACAAGTTCCCCGCTCAATTTGATAACACAAGCCTCAAAGGGAATAAAGTGAACAGTGCTGCCCTCACGAAGATGAGCAAGGCCCTGTCTACTTGGAAAACCAATGTGAAGAGAATGATCGAGAAAGGTGAGAGTTATGAGAAGATCAAGGAGAAACATCCTTCGATCACCGAAGATGACTACAACGACTTCAAGATCAATTGCTCGAGCACCGCACACTCCGAATCAAGTCATTGGGGGAAAGAAATGCGGGAGCTCAACTTAGGGGAACACACACTCGGTCCCGGCGGTTACAGAGTGGCGGAGCCTATATGGGACAAGGAGGAGGCGGACCGTGCCGAGCAAGGCCTACCGCCCCTCTTCAATAAATACGGTGACAAGCAGACCAGGAACTTTATCAGGGCCCGGTACAAGAAGGACCCGAAAACAAAGGAGCTGACCACGGTTTGAGGCTGTTCTGGTAAGGAATACACCCCCGCGTAATTAGCTCCATATGGTTGCATTCTAATTAATGAAGCCAAATTTCTAAATGATTCACATTCCTTCCGCAGGCGACTGAAAGCAGTAGCGCGGGGTCGACTAAGAGCGGCCCTTGGGACACGACTCTAAATAGGGCGTTGAATGTAATGAAGAACAAGGATAAGCTCGAGAAGCCAACGTCAGCTGGTCGTGTGGCCGGCAAAGGCTTGTCGACAAAATGGTCGTCATACTATAACGCTGGTGGGCGAAAGGAGAAAAAGACCAGCTCGGAAAGCCTGGCGCGCGAGGTTCAAGAACTCAAGGCACAGGTGGCGCGGATTACGGAGATTGTCCAAGAGCAAGTGCAACAACAACTCGGAGCGACGATCACCGCCATTGTGCCTAGCTTGATCGAGGGGTTGCAGGCGTGGATTGCGGGCGGCCAACAGGGGCCGCCCCCAATTCCCAGCTTCACGGCCAGCAACTCGCAGAACGCGATGGCGGGGCCATTGGTGTCTTCGGCGGAGGCGGCATTGGTGTCTCCGACGCCGGCACGGGAGCTTAATGCACCCGGGTGTACGCCGGCCGGCACCTCTGCAGCAAGCGGACCCTCCGTCAACTGCACGCCCGCCGTTGGCGGTGCCTCGACATTAGCCGAGCTCGACGCCATCATCACGGTAACTAATTAAGCCTCTCTCGGCCGAGGACTTCATCTCCTTGCCTTTGACTGGGCATCCCTGACGCCCTACATGTTTTCGCAGGGCGCCGCCGACGTTCCGTGCACTCTCCTGCACTTCGTGAACAACGAGTTGGTCGATGTCGCCAAGGGCAAAATCGTTCAACCGGGCAACCCCTTGTTCCACGGTACCCAGATGCCACCCAACTTGTTTAGGGTTTAACTGGTTCGGGTGCTGCCAGGCTGCGACGAGGTGTTACCTCCGATTCGACCCGTCGGGGCCGACGATGATGACGTCATGACCCTCAGCGCCTGCCTGAGCTGGCCCCTGCTTTGGCCGAAGAGCCAGATTCGTTTGGGGGCGGGGGAAACCACCCCAAAGACAACACCGCCAGTCGTGCCGGCGCCAAGTTGTCCCCATGGGAAGTCCGCCGCAACGGTGCCGGACATACCTATGCCACTGGATCCAACCATGCATATGGCATAGGATCAGAACGACGACGACGACGATACATTTGCCAACGTCGATCAGTACTTTGCCGATCATGGGTACGGTGATGACTTCATGGGGCCTCCTTCTCAAGAACCCAACCCAACAAAAGACGTGCGCGATCAAGCCGATACCGCGGAGAAGCCAAGTTGCAACAGGCGTCGTCTGCCGTTAAGCTCTCAGGAGAAGCCTCCAGCTGCCGACTTCACCGAGCCTCAGATAGGCGAGGTGCGAAATATTATCAGCCCCAACACACTAAAGAAGGCGGTCTCTGAGCAGAACTCGGTCCCAATTCAGGAGATCAAGAAGAAGGCACGCAAAAGAATAACTAACAAGGGTGCGAGCCAGCCGGCACCGAGTACGATCCGTGCTCAGGACGGGCCACCTTCACCTGAGGATGTAATGAGGAGGGTGAATGTGGCGGGTAGGCCGATGCTACCGACAAATATGCTCGATGCTGCAACCGGTGCTATGCGGAGTCTGCATGATAGTGTTCTTTCTTTGGAGAAGCGGCGTCTCAGAGAGAAGGATGTGGCATACCCGGTTTTCGCGGCCAAGGTGCCGGAGGGCAAGGGCTTTGTGGATAACTCTATCGGGGGTACGATCGTCCTGCGGTTTGATGACATCCACGCTATGTTGAACCTTCTTCCGCTGCACTACACCTTCGTTCGACTATTTTCGCTGAGTATGGAGATGCGGATCATTCGCGACAAGACCCCGGACATCGTGACAGTCGACCCCTTCTACATGCGTGCCAAGTTCTTGGGCGGCGCTGGGGACCGGCATGTCGCGAGTTCTTACCTCGAAGGCGTCATTCTGGCAAACCGAGATAAGGATAACTTCCTCGTGCCTTACTTTCCCGAGTAAGTCCTCCGCCTCAACCGCCCCGTAACATATGAATTCTTAGATTTCGATCGTTCTTCTTTTAACATTCCGTGTTTTCTGCAGTGACACACAGTGCACGCTCATCCTACTAAGCCCCAAATATTCCATGGCCACGTATTTCGACCCGGACCGTCAGTCGGCTGTAGACTACACAAATGTCAAGAAGGTTCTTGATGATGTTCTCCCCGGCTACACCAAATGTGGAGGCACCTTCACCAGGACAGCTCGTAAGTACGGCAAGCACGTGTTCTCCCACAACACGATGTCTAGCTGCGTCAAGCAGCCGCCTGGTAGTCAGAAGGGTGCCTACTACGCCATCCATCACATGCAGGCGATCGTACGGGACCATCATCAACTTCTGCTACCGAGTAAGCTCAAAGATTGGGCCGCGAGCGTGTCGGCAATCCAGGACGCGGACATCAGACAAGATTTTTTCGCATCCAGTCGGAGTTTGCGGAAATCATCCATCAAGATGTCCTTCGTACCTCGGGGCAGTTCTACCTCAGAAATCAACCGTCGAACAGTGACATCGACACAATGCTACAAATGCAGGCTGACAACGCCCGTGATTTCATGACTCCCACGATAGACGGCGGCTTCATCCACGTTCCGGTGCATTGAGTCGAGTCGAAAGCAGTGATGCTGTGTCTAGTTCTGAAACATCGATTGGCTCATGTTGTAATTAAACTTTAATGAACTTATAGTATGTCTCTTTGGTTTCGAGAGTCGTTCAACTTAGATGTAATCGATGCTATTAATGTCTTGCTTTTCTCTTTCGATCATTCTGTTGCATACTTATATATTGCTTATGAATTGTCTGTGAATTGGTACTAACGTTTCGTTTGGCTAGTAGCGATGCTGTCGTATGTCGTGTACAAGGGTAAGGTTCCCGGAGTCTACGACGACTGGGAGGAGTGTCGGAGACAGGTTCACCGATTCAGCGGTAACAGTTACAAAGGGTACACCACTAGGGCCGAGGCCGAATCTAGATACGCCCGCTATCTAGCGGGAGAGGGGAGGGAGCGTTGGAGGAACCGGATGAAGACGAGTTTCATCGTGATGATGCTCATCGTGATGACCGCAGCTCTCTTCTATGTGATGGTAGTTTAGATGATCGATATCGACTTGTAATGTGAAGACAAACTCGCTACTCGCGGTCTCGAGACTTGTAATGTATTGTTCTATCTTTGTTCGGTCTTTTCTTTTCGGAGACTAATATGATGAATTGTATTCGGAGACTAATATGATGAATTGTATTCAGAGACCAATCTTCTATTGTATTCGATGAATTTGTTGTTGATGTGTTCTGTCTATATTCTGTGCAATTATACATTTTGTAATCTGTGCAAAAAAACAGAAAAATAATATTTAAAAAAACCTAATATTCATACTAATGGCGCATCACATCAGAGTGCGCCATTAGTATGCCAAAGGATACTAATGGCGCATTACCAGCCAGTGCGCCATTACTATGCGGACATTACTAATGGCGCATCCTGCTGGAGTGCGCCATTAGTATGCCAAAGCACCTGGCTACACATGGCCCCTGGGAGGCATACTAATGGCGCACTACTGTGCATACTAATGGCGCATCTGCGGTGCGCCATTAGTATACCAGATACTAATGGCGCACCAGAGGTGCGCCATTAGTAAAATATACTAATGGCGTGCTAGTAATGGCGCACCACTAATGCGCCATTAATGGCCAAATTAGGTGCCCCATTAGTAGGCCTTTTCCTAGTAGTGCCACATGTACCTAGGGCCCGGCTGGGAGCATTTCGCCCGCGCCCATGAGCTACAGCTCGGGTACTTCCTTGTCTTCCGCTACGACGGCGACGCCCTGTTCACCGTGAAGATGTTCGACAACACCATGTGCCGCATGTACTACCAGCACGACGACGATGCCAGTAAGCTCTCTGCCTCTCTTCTTCCTGTCCTTTTGGCTTCCTCTACCTGCACGACGACAACAGCATGTTCACACTTTGTTGCATTTGGCCAGGCAATGGGAGCAGCGGCGGGGATGACGAGGAGCATAGCGGGGATGACGATGAGGAGCAGAGCGGGGATGACGAGCAGAGTGGGGATGACGAGTAGCAGAGCGGGGATGACGATGAGGAGCAGAGCGGGGATGACGAGGAGCAGAGCGGGGATGACGAGGAGCAGCCTATTCTGGCTGACGACGAACATGCTATGTTGGTGGCTGAGGACGACCCTGCTATGGTGGTGGCGGATGACGACCTTGCTATGGTGGTGGCAGACGACGACCTTGCTATGGTGGTGGCAGACGACGACCTCGCGATGGTGGTGGCGGACGACGACCTCGCGATGGTGGTGGCGGACGACGACCTCGCGATGGTGGCGGCGCTTGCAATCCCACAGCTTGGCGACAAGACCATGCCAATTGTGATAGAGGAGTACATCCGCGTTGGTATTCGCCACTCTCACCGCATCAGGTTGATGAAGGAGAAGAAGGAGGAGTGAAGATGTTAAGAAGCTGTTCAGCATGTTAGGTTTAAGCTTGTTAGTGTAATATGAACATGTCAATGTTAAGTATGTCAGGTTTAATTTTGTGCATGCTCATGGATGTTGTATGACAGTGTCATCTAAACAAGTCATGTTTTTAACAATGAATATTCAGTTTGGTAATTGATGGGAATTGGAATTTTTTATGCATGCTCATGGATGAAAGATAAAATTATGGGTTTTTGTGCATGCTCCTGTATGAAACAATATAAGTTTCATTTTTTTTGAATGCTAAAAACATGACTCAATATGGCCACGTGGGTACATCTAACACGGGTTTTGAAGGGGTGCATGGGGGCTTTGGCTATGGCACCAGGAATCAGGAAGGAGAAGATGTCTTAAGCTTTGCTCTAGCCTACGACATGATTGTAGCTAACACCCTCTTTAGAAAATTATAAAAAGGCTGCATAACAGAAAATAAAAAGGCCAAGGCCCAAATTCGAACTAGACTAAAAAGGTTGTGGCCCAAAACAATAGTGGAATAAAAGAAAATTTCATCAGAAAAAGGCTCCATTCCCAGAAATTAAAAGGCCAAATTATTGGGCCAGGCCCATGCAGATAAGCAAAATAAAGAGAAAAAAATTAAAATTAAATGGGCTGAATTATTGGGCTTGTCCCATCAAGACGGCTGAAATGGACCGGGCTGATTCCATTTTACGACCTTTTCATTGGGTCGTAAGTCTGCCACGTCAGCTTGCCACGGTGGATCTGACGTGGTGTGGTCGGATTGCTAGTGACCAAAACAGTTGGTCGTTAAATCTACGACCTTTTTTTTGGTTGTAAACGTTTGCGACCATTCCAGAAGAAAGGTCGCTATAGTCAGTTTATGACGGCCAGCTTTTGACATTATGTTTTTGGTCACAAAAAGGTAACAAATGGAAATTTGTGACCATTCAGTGACCAATAATGGTGGTCACAAGTTGACATATTTCTTGTAGTGTATTGATCCAAACGAAGTCCAAAGGGACGGAGATTTTTTTTGGAATAAATGTGAATTTTGGGAAGCGGAACCAACATGAGACAATGCCCGAGTGGGCCACGAGGCAGGGGCACGCCCACCAGGGGCAGGCGCGCCCTGGGCCCTCATGGACACACCGTAAGGCTCAGTTTTCCTTATAAAATTGACCAACTCTCTTCTTCTTAATGAAATGCAGGAACCCGCTTCCGCTTTCGAGGTGTTCTAAAAAAATGTGTTAATGTGTTCATTCTCTTGTGTCCACAAAGATGAAAATTGGAGATAGAAGTGTTGTCGTCGAGAAGTCAAAAGTTTTCGGTTTGTGGCTCATATTCAGCGAGTGATATTGTAACACAAGTTTTTATTTACTTCTGCACATGACGCATATCCAAGTATATGATATTTTGGATGTTTGACAGCCCATAGTAAATGTTACCTTATGGTGTGCACATGTTTCAATAATTTGCTAGCTCCGCCAGTGATGATATGTCCTGATTTTTCATAATTGTTTTTGTTCATGTATATGATGGTTTTTTTCATAGAATATGATTTTTTTTGTTCATAGATGATGATATATATGATGTATGCATGGATGTGGATGGAATATGATTTTTTTTGTTCATAGATGATGATATATATGATGTATGCATGGATGTGGATGGAATATGATTTTTTTTGTTCATAGAATACGATGTTCTTTTACTCCTAGAATATATATTTTTTGTTCATGAGAGAGGCGGGGACGTCGGACATTCATGAGAGAGGCGGTCCGGTCGTCTGACATGTCATGTGGCATTTTCTGGTTCATAGAAAACTCCTAGCACTTGGACATGAGGGGGGAAGTCAATGAACCCCTTCTCGCCAGACCAAACTCTCGAGTCAACCCAAACCGGGACTGAGATGTAATAGGTACTATGTTTTCGTTCATAGAAAACTTTGGTAACTCTTAAACATGAGAGGGGACGTCGATCAACCCCCTCTCGCCTGACCAACTCTCGAGTCCACCCAAACCGGGACTGAAAAGGCGTTGTCGAGGCCACCCCAAACTGGAACAAGTCTAGATATATTAGGAAAACAAGTATAGATATATCAGACGATATGTACATATGTCGGATATCGGGTTTGCTTTCTAATAAATAATTGTTGTCATCTATGTATCATTTTATATCGCGGTGGACATATATCAAAGTTTGATCATATGTCAAAGTTTGAATTTTGAAAAATGAAACATTTAATCATATATCAAAGTTTGATCATATGTCAAAGTTTGAATTTTGGTATATGCAACATTTGATCATATCTCAAAGTTTGAATTTTGACATATGCATCAATATTTGATCATATGTCAAAGTTGATTTTTGAACATAGATTTATCAAGAATGCCCTCATTATGGATGTGCACAAGTTGATCCAACTTTTTTCTGATCATATATATATTCTTCTATATGTCACGTTGTCTGTCAAATTATTGAAGAAATCCATGGCTTCATCATTAGCCAGAAATAACAGACGTATGATGCTACGAAGCTCTTAAAAGTTGTTTTGGAACGGAGTAATAGAAATCAATGGCTTCATCATTAGCCAGAATTAATAGAATCATTCGATTTTTGGTACGAATTTCAGTAAAGGCCTTCCAAATAGCAATATTCGGAAGGCTCTTGCTGAACTTTGTACCAAAAAGCTAATTATCCTATCCGGGACTGTAGGGGAACGTGACAGAAAATGAAAAATTTCGGTATAGCGAGCACGCCCAGCACCACTATGGAGACTGCATACAAGGTTTGATCTGTTCCGTACCGACTCGAAGCGCAACGGAAGAAGAGTCCGTGGAGATCGTCGGTGCAGATCCCCGCAGCTAGGATTTACAACCTCCCAACCGCGAGGATGTACTCCCTCTCCGGACAGCCCTTCAGGAGGCGGTCGGACAGTCCCCCAGACGATGTCGCGGATAGCCCTTCGGGAGGATCCTCGAAACTCAGACGGTAACTCGGACAGCCCTTCGGGAGGATACTCGAACAGCCCCTCAGACAAAAGATCGAAACTACAATCTCTCTACGGGGTTGCACACATACGGTGTCAGCTATCCGGCAGGGCTTCGCCGTCAAGAACTAGTTCCTGCCGGAACCCAGACAGCCTTTCGGCTCTACAAAACTGTTTCACTGGGAGGGAGAGAGAAGCCAGACAAGTCATGGCATGTGTATGAGAGCAAGGGATGAGAGTGGATGGCTGCCCCTCCACCTCTACTTATAGGAAATCCCAAGGGGTAGGGTAGTTTAACACAAAAACCCAAAATGCACATGAATGAAGTCCTTCCTCAAGGGCATAAGAGTGAAACAAAGGAACAAGAGGGGCTCCAAGGTGGAGCCCCAAGTGTGGCCGGCCACACCCCTTGGGGGGGCCCCCAAGAGGGCCTCCCAATCCATCCATGTCATCCCTAGATCTTTTGAGTAAAGCCCCAAAAGGTGGCTTTCCAAAAAGTAACCCAAAAAGCACTTTCACTATTCACGACGACATTTTTCAGCGTCCGTTCGAACTGAAAATATTTATGTGGCCTTAGAACATTTCTAGTACCCACGAAAATAATTTTCAACGCGTTCTGGAACAATTCCAGTTTAGTGATTTCATCTGCGAAAAGCATCTGAAGCGGTTTCGGCAGCTCTGGGACATTTCTGGTTTTCATCTCTGAAAATTCCAAAATCTTTCCAGAATGATTCTGGCACCCTCTGCTACTTCTCGAGCTTGCGTTGTATTCCCTCAAAGAGGAAAGGGTGATGCAACATAGTAGCGTAAGTATTTCCCTCAGTTTTTGAGAACCAAGGTATGATACGTCTCCAACGTATCTATAATTTTTGATTGTGCCATGCTATTCTATTATCCTTCTAGGATATCTTACGGGCTTTTATATACACTTTTATATGATTTGTGGGACTAACCTATTAACCTAGAGCCCAGTGCAGTTTCTGTTTTATCCTTGTTTTTGAGTTTTACAGAAAAGGGATATCAAACGGAGTCCAATTGACGTGCCAATTTTTGATGATTTTTTCTGGACCAAAAGAAGCCCCCGAAGTAAAAGAGTTGGGCCAGGAGAGCCACGGGCTGCCCACAAGGGTGGTGGGCGCGCCCTTTGCAGGGGGCGCGCCCTCCTATCTCGTGGACAGCCTAGAAGCCCCCCATACTTGTGCCCTACGTCAAAAATTCCTATAAATATTGAAACCTTTGGAAATTAACCTAGATCGGCAGTTCCGCCGCCAAAAGCCTTTGTAGCCACCGAAAACCAATCTAGACCCGTTGTGGCACCCTGCCGGAGGGGAGGAATCCCTCTCCGGTGGATATCTTCGTCATCCCGACGCTCTGCATGACGAGGAGGGAGTAGTCCACCCTCGGGGCTGAGGGTATGTATCAGTAGCTATGTGTTTGATCTCTCTCTCTCTCTCTCATCTTCTTGAGATGGCACGATCTTGATGTATCGCGAGCTTTGCTATTCTAGTTGGATCTTATAATGCTTCTTCGCCTCTACTCTCTTGTAATGGATTGAGTTTTCCATTTGAAGTTATCTTATCGGATTGAGTCTTTAAGGATTTGAGAACACTTGATGTATGTCTTGCACATGTTTACCTGTGGTGACAATGTGATATATGTGATCTACTTGATGTATGTTTTGGTGATCAACTTGCGGGTTCCGTGACCTTGTGATTTACCTGTGGTTGGCACACGTTTTCGTCTTGACTTTCCGGTAGAAACTTTGGGGCACTCTTTGAAGTACTTTGTATTGGTTGAATAGATGTTTCGGAGATTGTGTGATGCATAACGTATAATCTTGCCCACAGATACTTGAGGTGACAATAGAGTATCTCGGTGACATTTGGGTTTTGGTTGATTTGTGTCTTAAGGTGTTATTCTAGTATGAACTCTATGATAGGTTGAACGTTACTACGGACTCTTGAATAGATCGATCAGAAAGAATAGCTTTGAGGTGGTTTCGTACCCTACCATAATCTCTTCGTTTGTTCTCCGCTATTAGGGACATTGGAGTGACTCTTTGTTGCATGTTGAGGGCTAGTAATATGATCCAATTATGTTATCCTTGTTGAGAGAACATGCACTAGTGAAAGTATGAACCCTAGGCCTTGTCTACTATCATTGCAACACCGTTTATGCTCACGTTTACCACTTGCTACCTTGCTGTTTTTATATTTTCAGCTTACAAAAACTATATCTACCATCCATATCGCACTTGTATCACCATCTCTTCGCCAAACTAGTGCACCTATACAATTTGAAATTGTATTGGGTGTGTTGGGGACACAAGATACTCTTTGTTATTTGGTTGCAGGGTTGTTTGAGAGAGACCATCTTCATCCTACGCCTCACGCGGATTGATAAACCTTAGGTCATCCACTTGAGGGAAATTTGCTACTGTCCTACAAACCTCTGCACTTGGAGGCCCAACAACGTCTACAAGAAGAATGTTGTGTAGTAGACATCAAGGTACGAATCCAGTAGGAAACCGCACGCAAGTCCCTCGCACCTGCACAAACAAATAAGAAATTCGCAGCCAACGCGATAAGGGGTTGTCAATCCCTTTATGGTCACTTAAGAAAGTGAGATATGACAGAGATGATAGTTTGATATTTTTGGTATTTTTATTATAAGAACAGAAAGTAAAAGCGAAAAAGTAAAGTAGATTGTAGATTGATATGTTGAGATTAGACCCGGGGGCCATAGTGTTATCTAGTGGCTTCTCTCATGATAGCGATATTCTACGGCGGGTAAACAAATTACTGTCAAGTAACTGATAGAAGAGCGAATAATTATGAGACTATCTAGGCATGATCATTATATATAGGCATCACGTCCGAGACAAGTAGACCGTAACAATTATGCATCTACTACTATTACTCCTCACATCGACCGCTATCCAGCATGCATCTAGTGTATTGAGTTCATAAGAACAGAGTAACGCGTTAAGCAAGATGACATGATGTAGAGGGATAAACTCAAACTTAGTGATATAAACCCCATCTTGTTATCCTCGATGGAAACAATACAATACGTGCCTTTGTGACCCTACCGTCACTGGGAACGGACACCGCAAGATTGAACCCAAAGCCAAGCACTTCTCCCATTGCAAGAACTATAGATCTAGTAGGCCAAACCAAACCAATAATTCGAAGAGACTTGCAAGGATATTGTAATCATACATAAAGAGTTTAGAAAATAACCAAATATTTCTCATAGATAATCTTGATCATAAACCCACAATTCATCATATCTCGACAAACACACCGCAAAAAGAGATTACATCGAATAGATCTCCTCGAAGACCGAGGAGAACTTTGTATTGAGATCCAAAGAGAGAGAAGAAGACATCTAGATACTAGCTATGGACCCGAAGGTCTTTGGTAAACTACTCACAACTCATGGTGAGGCGATGATGATGATGCAGAAGAACACCGTGGTAGATCCCCCCTCCAGCGGAGCTCCAGAATAGGCCCCAAGATGGGATCTCACGGGAACAGAAGGTTACGGCGGTGGAACTAGGGTTTTCTCTGTTGTTCTGATGGTTTCAGGGTACGTAGGTATATATAGGAGGAAGGAGGGCACCGGGGGCTAAAAGTGGGGCCCATGAGGTAGGGGGCGCGCCCTATAGGGGGGGCCCCCACCCTCGTGGGCACCATGTATGCCCTACTCCGTGGTTCTCAAGTCTCCCGTGCATGATTTTCTCCAAAAAATATCTCTCCCGAAGGTTTCATTCCGTTTGGACTCCGTTTGATAATTCTTTTCTGTAAAACCCTGAAACAGGCAAAAAACAACAATCTAGACTGGGCCTTTGGGTTAGTAGGTTAGTCCCACAAATAATATAAAAGTGTATGTCAAAGCCCATTAAACATCCAAAACATCAGAAATAATAGCATGGAACAATCAAGAATTGTAGATACATTGGAGACGTATCAAGCATTCCCAAGCTTAATTCCTGCTCGTCCTCGAGTAGGTAAATGGTAAAAACAGAATTTTTGATGTGGAATGCTAACCAACATAATTTTTCAATGTAATTCTCTTAATTGTGGCATGAATGTTCAGATATGAAAGATTCAAGACAAAAGTCTATATTGACATAAGAAATAGTAATACTTCAAGCATACTAACAAAGCAACCATGTCTTCGCAAAGTACTATGGCTAAACAAAGTTATCCCTTCAAAATCATATAGTCTGGCTATGCTCCCTCTTCATCACACAAAATATTCATATCATGCACAACCCCGATTTCAGCCAAGCACTTGTTTTCATACTCTATTCTTCCAAAACTTTCAACTTTCACGTAATACATGCGCGTGAGCCATGGACATAGCACTATGGGTGGAATAGAGAGGTGGTTGTGGAGAAGACAAAAAGGAGGGAGATAGTCTCACCTCAACTAGGCGTATCAACGGGCTATGGAGACGCCCATCAATAGATATCAATGTGAGTGAGTAGGGATTGCCATGCAACGGATGCACTAGAGCTAAAAATGTATGAAAGCTCAACAAAAGAAACTAGTGGGTGTGCAACCAACTTGCTTGCTCATGAAGACCTAGGGCATTTGAGGAAGCCCATCGTTGGAATATACAAGCCAAGTTCTATAATGAAATTCCCACTAGTATATGAAAGTGACTAAACATGAGACTCTCTATCATGAAGAACATGGAGCTACTTTGAAGCACAAGTGTGGAAAAAGATCGTAGCAATTGTCCCTTTTTTTTCTTTTTTGGGCCTTTCTTTTTTTCTTTGGCCTTTTTTTTATTCATTCTTTTTCTTTTGGAGGGGCTTTATTGATTTAGCCTTTCCTCACATGGGACAATGCTCTAATAATGATGATCATCACACTTTCATTGAATTACACTCGATACTAGAACAAAGTATGACTCTATATGAATGCCTCCGGCGGTGTACCGGGATGTGCAATGAATCAAGAGTGACATGTATGGAAATTATGCATGGTGGCTTTGCCAGAAATACGATGTCAACTACATGGATCATGCATGGAAATATGACAATATGAAGCGTGTCATATGAACGGAACGGTGGAATGTTGCATGGCAATATATCTCGGAATGGCTATGGAAATGCCATGATAGTTAGGTATGGTGGATGTTTTGAGGAAAATATATGGTGGCTGTTTTGAGGAACGATATAGTGGTTGTATGGTACCGGCGAAAGTTGCGTGATACAAGAGAGGCTAGCAATGGTGGAAGGGTGAGAGTGCGTATAATCCATGGACTCAACATTAGTCATAAGAACTCATATACTTATTGCAAAAATCTACGAGTCATCAAAACAAAGCAATCAATGCATGCTCCTACGGGGGAGGTTGGTAGTAGTTAACCATCGCGCTCCCCGGACCTCCACACAAAGGTTGACACTTTACAAATACCTCATGCTCTAACTTCATCACATAGAGGTTCACCATACATGCATGCTACGGGAATCACTAACACTAGTGCAGAACCGGGCAATAGCACTGGTTCGTAAGCCCTTTAGTGCCGGTTCCATAACCGGCACTAAAGTGTGGGCACTAAAGCCCCCCCCTTTAGTACCGGTTCAGCACGAACCGGTGCTAAAGGGAAACCACATGGCACGAGCCAGCTCCGGGGCCGGGAGCCCTTTAGTACCGGTTGGTAAAACCAACCGGTACAACAAGGTTTCGGGTTTTTTTGGTTTTATGATTTCTTTTTCATTTAATTTTGTGTTTTCCATTTAATTCTTTTTCGTTTGCTGGTATTTTACGATACTACACATTGTAAACGTTATGCATATATATATAGAATTTCTAGTAGAACCAATCATATATATATATATCATCAAATGTCTCACAAACCACCAATTCACACATACACACATGTATAGCTGTATACAATTTCTCCTACATGTTGCCTTCGGAGCCAGTGGCATTAACCTAATTGGTGCCTTCGGAGCACGATGACAATTGGAAGTGGTTCATGGGGGCGGTAGCGGGTAATGGTATTCTCCCTTCGGATCTATGACCTGGTCGAGCAAAAATCCCGCTATTTCCTCTTGAAGTGCTTGTACGCGCTCCGTTTCTAGGAGCTTGTCCCGCACCTCTTTGAACTGTTAAGAAGGAGATCAATATGCATGTTTATTAGTTGTGTGACTAGATATCGATAATGGTGTAAAAATTGTGAATAGTGTTCTGACAAACGTACTCATTCCTGTCTTTGAGATCTGCTCCTTTCGGACGCCATCATGCGAATGTTCTCGCAAATGCAGTATGCACACCGACCAGTCCCCTGCGCCTGCTTCAGGGCCTTTACGAGAATGGAATTTGATCAGATAATAATTAATCAAGCATGATAATTAAAGAGATAGTGGCAGCTAGCTAGCTAGCTAGTACTACTTAATTACTTACCTTGGGTCGAAACCATCGCAGTTTTTCTTTCCATTCGCCTGGAGTGACGCTGATGAACCTTGCCCAAGCCCTGCCCGCCGACAAAGATAATGAATAAATGGGTTATTAAGTAGTTCATATTAGGAAATGACGAACTAAATAGGCCAAGATATATAGTTAATAATGATTGAAATTACCTGTTGACTATCCCAAACAAGTTGGTGTAGGCACTTTGTTTTTTAAGTAGTGAGTCGAGTACTTCAACTGTTCCGGCATCAACTTTAATGATACACAAGATCCAGTGAAATTTGCATGCACACACGTTTGGATGTCTTAATTAAGTGGACATATGTAAGCAAAAACATGTAGCTAGCTAGTAGGCAAAAACAGAGAATTTGTAGTACAAGACAGTGCGACTCACTGAAATTTGTAAGGAAGTAGTATATCTTCATTGTATTTGAGGCACTTCAAGAACTCTAGCATTCTGTCCTCTACATGCTTTTCATAATATGCATCTATTTTCCATGTGTATTCATTAACGGTGTTTGGGTCAATGAAACCAATGCCATAGCATCCACCTTTTTTCATTTCATACATCTTCATCCTGCATAATACCACATAAAAGAATATAGTGAGGATAATTACAGGTAATTATTGATCAAAAGGATCACTACAGCTAGCTTGAGACTTAAATTACAGAAAGAAATCACTTACAGACAATAGCAACTGACGATAGATTTGTCGAGTGCGTCTTGATTGTATAACTGAAACAGTTCATTATACTCAACGGGCACATCGTTCTCATGGTAGTAATGATCCTTCTTGACTTTCACCATGAGGGACTCTCGATTGGAACTTTTGGTAATGTCCATGTACCATTGATGCAATTCATACATTCTCGTTGGGATCTTCTTGACCTCGTCTGGCTTGACCAAAGGTGCGCCCCGAACATATTTCCGTTTTATTTCCTCCTCTGTAAGCACAGGCATGGGCTCGATCTCGAGGAGTTGTCCAACAGTGATGTTGAGCATTTCAGCCTCCGTTATATGCTCCTCGGTTATTACCACATTGCCCTCCCCGGGAACATTAACTGTTTGCCCACAATAATATTGGGCGCGCGTACTCTCACGTGTTGTTGGCACAACAAGAGCGAGGGGATCGATTGCACCGCCTGTTCTCCCAGCTGGGGAACGGTTTTCCCGCATTTTTTGATAGCTGCGTGTTGTTTGCTCGAGTTCGAGCTCGCCTCCTTCTGTAGACGTGCTCGATTTAACTTCCTGAAGTGGCGCTCATAGTCGTTGTCAACAGGCTTGGGAGCTGGTGGTTGAGCCATACGAACGAAGTGGTCAATCTTTTCCTCAGGTACTTTCTCCCTTGGCGGCGGTGGCGGTTTCGGTCCAAAATGGTCGTCCACTTCTGCCCGCACTATGGCCTTGGTTTGCTCCTCGGTCCTGTCGTAAGCCCTCTGAGGAGGATCAGTGAGGCTTGGACAATATTTATATAGCTTGCCTCCGCCTGTACTTCCTGTACTGCCTCGACTCATACCGCTACGCACCATAGCTGCGGGGTGTCTCTTCTGCGATTGCTGAGGCGGCGGAGACGGCTGACGGGGCTGAGTTGGACGAGGTGGAGTGGCCTGAAGCTATGCCAGACTTGGTGGAGGAGTGGCCTGAAGTTGTGCCGGACTTGGAGGAGGAGTGGACGTCTGACGCTGTGTGGGACTTGGAGGAGGAGTGGCCTGACGCTTTGCCGGACTTGGAGGAGGAGGAGGGGCCTGACGCGTTGGTCGACTTGGAGGAGCGGGAGTCTGCTGACTCGGTGGCGAACTTCGACGATGAGTCGGCTGACGCGGTGTCGGTGGCCTTAGAAAGATGATGCAATACTTTCTCCATAGGATGGTACGATGTTTGGCCTCTCCGAGTGTGTGCTCGTCGTCACCTCCAGGAATGTCAAGCTCTAGCCCCGAATATTGGTCCACCATCTCATCAACCAAGACACGAGCATAGCCTGCTGGAATCGGGTTGCAATGGAAGGTTGCCTCGGGGGGGATTTGTAAAAGCAAGGGCGTCCGCCACCTTCATGGATATGTTCTTCATTTTGAAGTGTAGCTCGCAGTTAGTGTTCTCAATGATGTCATCCACGGGGTATCTATCCAGCATTGCGTCGCCCGGGGCGGAACCCACGCTGCTTCTCGGCATGGATGGGGCGGTGGTATGCAAGGCTGGATCATCCGCTAGCTGTTGCAGCTGCTGAGACCCCCTTTGCTAGCTAAGTGAGTCGATCTGCTCCTGCTGCCGCTGGATTTTGTCTGCCAAGTCCGCGTGCTTTGATTCTAGGCCTTGAAGGCATTCATAGTCCAGCTTCCTCTGCTTCTCCTCCGCAATCTTCCTTCTCGCACGGGTTCTGTAGTCGGCGTTCCAGTCCGAAAACCCCTCATACCACGGCATAGCGCCCTTGCCTCGTGTTCTTCCCGGGTGTTCAGGATTTCCCAGGGGACGCGTAAGCTCGTCGTTCTATCTGTTGGGCTAGAACACCCCCGTTCGAGCCTCTTCTATTGCAACAAGTAGCTTATCGATGGCTCCTTTCAGACATGCCTTCCACGAAACTTCGCCTGTCTTCGGGTCCAACTCCCCCCCATGCGCATAGAACCAAGTCCTGCACCTGGGGCGCTAGCTCCTAGTAACCGGAGTGACACCTGCATCCTCCATCCCTTTCTCAAACTTATCCCACTTAGGCATTGCCACCGCGTAGCCACCTGGCCCCAGCTTATGGAACTTATCCTTTTTTGGAATTATTCTTGTTTATTCTCGACCGTTCCTTAGCTAATTCTGAATCCTTGAATTTCACGAAATCGTCCCAATGAGCACTTTGCTTCTCTAGATTTCCCTCGAATACTGGAGTCTTCCTTCCTCCCTTGACGTACTTGTCCCATTCATGATTCTTGTGGTTCTTGAATGCAACCGCCATCTTCCTTAGAGCAGCGTCCTTGACTTTCTGCAAATCTTCTTCTGTGAAATGATCAGGTAGAGTGAAATGTTCCATGAGAGTATTCCAAAGCAGACTTTTTTGTCTGTCGTCGACAAAAGTAACATCTGGACGTGGCTTTGCTGACTTTCTCCATTCTTGAAGGGAGATCGGGAGTTGGTCCTTCACAAGAACTCCGCACTGACGAACGAACTTGTCTGCAATCTTCTTAGGCGCTAATGGTTCGCCAGTAGGTCTGATTGCCTCGATATTGTACTTTATGCCCTCCTTCAACAACTTGTTCGGGCCTCGTTTCGTGCTGTTGCCTGAAGATTTGCTCGATCCGGATGGCTGAAAGAAGAAAGATCGATTCGTTAATATATCTTCAACTCATTTAAAACATGTGATGATCACCAGATGTGCCTGCTTAGATAAATATATATACCTCGCCGGTCTTTGTTGTTTCAAGATCAGCATTTTCTTCGTCATCATCATAATCGTCGTTCATGACTTCATCAATTCGGTCGTCGCGATAGAATATCATATCACCCTCTCCGGTGTTGTTTAGAAATTCGGAGCCGTCATAATCTTCTTCATTCTGATCATCATCTGGCCCACGAGGATGGCGTATCATATCGAACAGGGTCTGTTCTCCCTCTCTGCCGGTATTGTCCGCCATAACTTTTATTTAACTAATCCAAAAGAAATATAAAACAATTAAGTATTCAAATTACATCTTCTCAAATAATAGATATAATCTTGAAAACATCGTATCGAATAATATATAATCTCGAATACATCGTCTCGAATAATATATAATACCGAATACATCACTGGCTAGGTAGCTAATAAAGATCGAATACTACAGAAGAATCTAGGACACTCGCGGTTCCTGCGGCGCGGGCGGTGGACACCCAAAGAGAAGGAACCCTCACAGGATCATAGCTGAAGTGAGATCCCTGAAGAAACTGCCAGGTATTGGAGAACCTGCCGCCCTCTAACGCAACCATGTAGCGATGGACGTGCTCGTCCTCCTCCCTGACACGGCGATGTACCACCTCCGGCGGGGCCGGCTCCCTCCGCACCGAAACTGGCCCACGCGAACGCCACCAAACGATATCAGGGTCGACGACGGGACCCGGGGCCGGGTTCCTCATCAAGCGGCGCGCCCCTCCAGGCAGCACCTCCCAGTGCCAGCCCGGCGGAGCCCACTCCCGGACATGGGTCAGCCGGACGTCGAGGATGCGGGCCGGGCATCGTCGAGAACAAATACTAGCTATATGCCCACAAAAAGTAACATTTTTTTAATTATTGGATTTTGATAACTAAAATTTCTAACATTTCTATAACATTTCTAACAATGCAATATAAGTAACATTTCTAATATTTCTATAACTAAAAAATAGAAGAAAAAAATTATAACATTTCTATATATATAACTAACATTTGTATAACATTTCTAATATTTCTAGAACTAAAAAAAACAAAATTTTCTAACTTTTTTATAACTAATACTATATGCAAACATAACATTCTAAATTTTTATAACTAAAATTATAAGAAACTAAAAAAAATTCGATCATCGTCTAACAATTTGAAAATTAATCTAATTCATCTAGCTAAAACTAACATTTCTAAAATTTCTAACATTTCTATATAACTAACATTTCTATATACTGTTTAAAATTAATCTAATTCATCTAGCTAAAACTAAAATTTCTAAAATTTCTAACATTTCTATATAACTAACATTTCTATATACTATTTGACGTTAATCTAATCTAATTAATTATTTCATCTAAATGAATTGTATAAAAACAGAAAATGTGTGCGTGTGTGTGCGCGCGCGCGCGTGTGTGTGTGCGAGGGGCCGGGGGAGAGGGCCTTACCGCGCGGGCGAGGTCGAGGCGACGGCGACGGCGAGGTCGATGCGACGGCGATGGGGGCGCGACGCCGACGGTGGCGGCGACAGCGAACGGGGCGGCGTGCGACGGCGACGGGGGGCGTCGACGGGGACGGGGACGGGGGCAGCGCGCAATGGGGCGGCGACGGCGTCGACGGAGAGTAAGAAACAGAACAAGAACAGAGGGAAAACTGAAAATTCGTAAGTGTTGTATATATAGGATGGACCTTTAGTACCGGTTGGAGCCACCAACCGGTACTAAAGGCGTGTTTTGGCCAGGCGAAGCGGCGGGAAGGGCACCCCCATTAGTACCGGTTGGTGGCTCCAACCGGTACTAAAGACACCCCTTTAGTACCGGTTGGTGCCACGACCCGGTACTAAAGGGGGTGCGCTGGCGCATGTGCGGTGCGGCAAGTTTAGCCCCACCTCGCTAGCCGAGGGGCAGCCACACTGGTTTATAAACCCCGCCACGGCTGCTCCTTCGAGCTCCTCTCTACTGCAGGCTTGTGGGCCTAACTTTATCGCGCTGCCCTGTAGTCTGCTGGGCCTTTATGGGCCTGCAAATACAGGCCCAGGGCCTGGTAGGTCCATAGGGTTGCGGGCAAACAATTTTTTTATATGGTATTTCATTTTATATCTAACTAAAATTTATATATCTTAAATTTATCTATCTAACATTGCCTCAAATATATCTAAAATTTCTATCTAACATTTCTATATCTAAAATTTTATATCTAACTAACATTTGTATATCTAAAATTATCTAACAAACATTTCATATCTCATTTAACTCTCTAAAAACAAATCAGTAAATGAATGAAAAATACCAAATGAATTCAGAAAGGGTTGATAATTGATTCTGTGGATTTGAATGGTGCATTTTGAACACACAACAAGTCTGGGGTTCAAAAAAGTACAAAAAATGCATTGCCTTTGTAACATATGAGTTTTCGTCCTAAACCGTGATACCTCGAAAGAGATTGTCCATTTTGTACACGAAGTGCATCCAGTTTTTACCGTGACCCTCTCTACTTTTTTGCACATGCCATGTGGGTGAAATGATGATACCGCGCCAAGTTTCAACTTTTCAGACTTCAATTTGTAGTGCTTTTCAATTTCACGGTCATTTAGCTCTCTCAAAACAAATCAGTAAATGAATGAAAAATACCAAATGAATTCAGAAAGGGCTAATAATTGATGATGTGGATTTGAATGGTGCATTCTGAACACACAAAAACTCTGGAGTTCAAACAAATGCAATGCCATTGTATCATATGAGTTTTCGTCCTAAACCCTGATACTTCGAAAGTGATTGTCTAATTTGTACACGAAGTGCATCCAGTTTTTGCCGTGACCCT
>LR738712.1:788514110-788580468 GCA_902687465.1 Secale cereale | reverse complement strand
GTTTCAACCTTTTCAGACTTCAATTTGTAGTGCTTTTCAATTTCACGGTCATTTAGCTCTCTCAAAACAAATCAGTAAATGAATGAAAAATACCAAATGAATTCAGAAAGGGCTAATAATTGATGATGTGGATTTGAATGGTGCATTTTGAACACACAAAAACTCTGGAGTTCAAAAAAAATGCAATGCCTGTGTATCATATGAGTTTTCGTCCTAAACCCTGATACTTCGAAAGAGATTGCCATTTTGTACACGAAGTGCATCCAGTTTTTGTCGTGACCCTCTCTAATTTTTTGCACATGCCATGTGGGTGAAATGATGATACCACGCCAAGTTTCAACCTTTCCTGAGTTCAATTTGTACTGCTTTTCAATTTCACGGTCATTTAGCTTTCTCAAAACAAATCAGTAAATGAATGAAAAATACCAAATGAATTCAGAAAGGGCTATGTCGGGGAAACTGATCGCCCACGAACATCTATGGGACCGGAGCCCCTTTTCGGTATGGCAGGGGGCGGAGGATGCACAAAGAGCAGATCGAGGCAAGCACGCGAGCAGTTTACCCAGGTTCGGGCCGCACGGATGCGTAAAACCCTACTCCTGCTTAGGTTTGTTATTGAGTTCTTGACTCGGGAGCGAGGAGAGCAACAGCACACTCTAACTGCTAGCTAGACCGAGCGTGGAGAGTGATCGATGTTCGGAACCCCCTCTACGTTGCGCATGGGCCTCCTTTTATAGGTCAAAGGGGTCACCGACAGGTGGCAACACAGATGAGGGTAAAAAAGCTGGAGAGGTTGATGAAGAGTGCGCCCGCGTGAGCGCCGGATCAGGTTCGCACAACCTCGACGCCCCCTACCTGGCGCGCCAAAGATGTCGGGGGAAACTGTCCTCCCACGAGCACCTATGGGACCGGAGCCCCTTCTACGTTGCGGTAAGGGAGCGGAGGGAGCACGAACAGCGGATCATGGAGCACACGCGGGCAGTTTACCCAGGTTCGGGCCGCGCGGGCGCATAAAACCCTACTCCTGCCTTGGTTGTATTGAGCTCGGGAGCTTGAAGAGCTACAGTACCAGCTACACCGAGCGAGCGAGTTGTTTAGGTTTCGAACCCTCTCTACGTTGTGCATGGGCCTCCTTTTATAGCTCAAGGGGTCACCGACAGGTGTCAACGTAGAGGAGGGTAAAAATGTAACTTTGGTGGTAGTTGTAACAGTGCGGGAATAGTGCGTGAACAGTGGTCTTCACCTAACATTGATAGTGGGGGACAAGGGCATTAAATGTCCGTCGCCGTCGACCCCAAAAGTGTCCATCCATGCGTCTCCGTTCGCCACGGCGGTAGCCTCGTCACCGTGGCTCGCCACCGTGCGCCCCAGGCTGCACAGCCTTCCGCCACGCGTCCCTGGAAGGGCCCCAGGGCGACGCGTGGGCAGATGAGCTGGAGCGCGGGCACACAGCGTGGGTTTCCCCCGGCAAGCACCTTGCCGGGGGCTTAACCTTGCCGGGCCCGGAAGCTTGTCGCTCCCCGGGCCCTGCCGGGGCGCACGACGCGCCGAGGCATATCTTTAAGTGCGTATTCTTCGGTCTTCCTGGCAAGCTCCTCTTGCCAGGGCCTTGTGCTGGAGTGATAATCTTGAGCCTGGTGCGGCCTTCCCGGCAAGCTCCTCTTGCCGGGGCCTTGTTCTTCTGACTTGTATACTTTGTTCTTGAATGGCTTCATAGGGACCAGAAAGGTTTCCGGCAAGCACGTGGTAAACCCTGCCGCGGGAAGCTGCTACTGCCCGTGCACAAGTTGGGGTACTAAGGTACCCCTATCTTAGTACACCGACAGGAGCCCCCGGGCCTGGGCCACACACGGTGCCGAGCGCTGTTGGGCCAGGCCCAAAACAGTGCATGGGCACACGCGGCCCACGGCGAGCCGTATCTCCTTCCGTATCCGCCGCATCCCTCCCTAACGGCACTTGTCGATTGCGGCGTCGTGGGAGAGATCGTGGCCTCGTTCTTTAATGGGAAATGCGGAACGTCCCCCCCCCCTTAAAAGCAGAGGAAGCAGGGGCAGTTCCTCTCCTTCGTCTTCATTGCGTCTTGACTCTCCAGAAATCCTCCGCTGCTCCTTGCCTCCACCCCTCCTCCGCCGTCTTCCGCATCCGCGGCGCCGTCGAGCTCCTCGCTTCTTCCCTCGCCGCCTCCGCCATGGCCCCGAAGAGCGACAAGGCGAAAGCGGACAAGACCAAGAAGGAGAAGTCCGAGCAGGCGGCGAAGCTGGCCGCCCTGCGAAAGAGGAATGTGGTCTTCGCGCCGAGGCTTGGCGCGAAGGAGCTGCGGAACAAGTACTATCTGTTCTGGTCCGGGGAGACCAAAGCTCATCCCCGCACCAGAGCCTTCCCCGCCGTCGCCAAAGATCTGTTTCCCGGCGGGTATTTCTTCTTCGCTGCTTTCTTCCATTGTGGCTTGTGCCCTCCGTACTCGGAGTTCTTTTGTGACATTATGAACACATACAACCTCCACCTCCTAGATTTCACTCCCAACGCCATCCTTATGATGGCCGTTTTCGCACATCTGTGCGAAAACTATGTTGGGATCCATCCGAATGTAGCACTCTTCCGCCATTTCTTTATGCCTAGAGTAGAGGCAGGCGCTCCCCTTTCCGGCGGCATCTCCTGGATCTTCCGGCTGAATAAGAAGGACTCATACCTGAAGGGAGAACTCCGCGGCAAGTGGGAGGAGTGGCGTGCAGATTGGTGTTGGATAGTGGAGGATAGGCCGGAGCCCTTCACTGCGCCGCGCACAACAGCCATAGTGCGCGGCAAGGATTGGAGCGAATTGGCCCCGGAGGACAACAGACTCAGTATTGCCCTCGTCAGGATTATCCGTCTCCGGGTAGCCAATCTGACCATCGGAGAGGTTGGGGCAGATTTCCTCCGCCGCCGCATTGCCCCTTTGCATGAAAGGAAAAGGTCCGCCTGGGAATTTGGCAATGCAGCGGATATCATGAGGCTGCGCCCTGGACTAAACTTCAACTTCACGGCTTTGGAGCTGAAAGAGATGGTCCGAGAACTCTTCAAGCATGACCCAGCCCATCCGGAGTGGTTCAGACCCGCCAAGGGAGTGGTGCCGCTATGCAACAGCACCGCCCGTGATGCCTTGCGTGCAATGATGCCGGCGTGCGACTCCCATGGCATCGTCCCCACCTGGATCCAGCCTCCGCCGGATGCCGTTCTGAGCTTCTTCGACAACTTAGTTGAGACGCCCAAGAACTCCGATGAGAACAGGGGCCTCACCCGGGCCACTACGGCCCGGGACATAGCTTACATTGCTTCCAGGATGGAAGAGGCCGCCGCAGCTGCGGCGGCAGGTGACTTTGGATACACCATGGACGATGCAGAGGCCGCGGACGCGGCGTGCCAAGCAGAGGAGGCAGAAATCCGGAGGCTGCTCAAGCTTCCGCCCGAGGAGTTTGCCGGGGTGCCTTCCCTGAGGCTTTCCGGGATACCCGGGGTTGCCGCGGCGAGCGAGGCCGCCGCAGGGAGCGGGGTTGCCGGAGGAAGCGGGGCCGCCGGAGGGAGCGGGACCGCCAGAGGGAGCGAGGCCGCCCGGCCAGCTGCTGGGTCCAGCGGGCCTGCCGGGGAGGAGGAGGAGGACGTCGGGGCTGACGAAGACACCGGTGGCTCTCTGGGGCTTGACGACGACGCCTCCTCGTCCTCAGAGAGCTCCCCGCCTTCGGCAAGTCCTACGCAGACACCGAGGAAGCGCCTCCGCAAGGCAGCTACACCAACGAGGCCGCAGGCGCCCCGACAGCAGCCTGCTCGCCGGGCGACGCGCGCCACCAGGGCGAGCCAAGCCGCGACGAAGGCGCCCCGCGCACCAGCGCCAAGCGGAGGGGGATCCTCCCGAAGCGGAACGGCCGCTCCTCCTGCTCCTCGGGCCTCGGCGTCAGCGGAGGCTGGGTCTTCGCAGCCCACAGCCCCGGAGACCACCAAGCGCCCGAGGGAAACTTCTCCTCCTGCTCCTCGCGCAGGAGCATCTCAGGTGGAGTTCGACTTCTCTGCCCTCAGCTCCGACGATGAGGAAGAGGAGTAAGCATTCGTAGCTTGTAACTTCTTCGATTTTGTCTTGATCTTCCTTGATGATTCTGATCTTGTTTTTGTTTTGCTTTTCAGGTCCCTGGCCCAGCGGATGGCGAAGAGGGCCAAGATCCCCGTGGTTGAGGTTGAGGACGACTCGCCCGCCGCGGCTACCGGAGACGTGCCAGCGGCAAGCTTTCCGGATCAACCCGCTGCTCCGGGGAGCAGCCCCCAGCACAGCCCCCAGCGTAAGTCTGGTAGCTATATTTCTGCCTGGCGGGCGCGCATGAGGTTGTTGCTTGTACTAATATTTTGTCGTCTTGTTTGTCTTGCGCAGAAGTGGAGCCGCAGCCGCAGGAGCGCCCGGAGATTGCCTCCGACAAGCCACTTCCTCCACCCTCCCCGCCAAGGGTGAACTCCCCTGCGAGGGAGAATGCTCCGCCAAGAACGGGCACCCCGCCAAGGGCGAGCAGCCCGACAAGGGTGAGCACCCCGCCAAGGGAGGGCACGGGCGGCCCTCCGCCAGCGGGGGCCACTGCTCCGCTGCCAAGGGAGGACTCCCCGGCGAGGGAGCCTGTCGTCGAGGAAGTCCGCGAAGGTGAGTCTTGTAGCTTCTTCTTCTTGGACTCTTCTTTTTTGGATATTTGCTTGACTTTTTCTTTTCTTTTTCTTCTGCTAGATCCTCCTGCACCGGAGCGGATGGAGACGGAGACCGCCGGTGAGGAGGGCGCGCACGGCGACGGCGGCAACGCCGCTGCCGCTGATGGCATGGCTGGAGCCGACGAGCCTGCCGCTGAGGAGACCGCCCCGACCGCAGACGCCGCGGCGGGAGAGGAGACCGGCGACCACACTGCTGGCCCGGAGGCAGCAGGAGCGTCAAGCGCTGCGCCGGCCGCCGACCCCTCCGCCGCCAAGGAGCAGCCAGGCGTTTATCTTGAGGCCCCCAACGGAGTCTTCATACAAGTCCCGTGGGGGTCTTCATCGTGAGCCCCCGTGGAGGGAGAGACCTACGACAGAGAGGTCCTCGCCTCCGCGGGGTTGAAGATTGTCGAAGCACTTGGCGGTGGAGACAAGCCCGAAGAGGAGAAGCTTCTTCGCCGGCTCCTGGCCCTTTACCGGGCCAGGCAGGCGAAGCTGGACTCCCGGGAAGCTCTTGCCGCCAAGGCTGGAGTTGACTTGGAGAAGCGGGCCGCGGAGCTTCGCGCCGCCAACCAGGCCGCCCTCCGCAACTTGGCGGAGGAGCGGGAAGAGCTTGCCGGGGAGCAGCAAGCCTTCCTCCTGGAGAAGGAGGAGGCAGAAGAGCGACAGCGGCTGGCCGCCGAGGAACTGTCTCGTCGGGAGGGGGCGCTCAACCAGCGGAAGGTTGAGCTCGACGCCCATGACGACGAACTCACTGTCCGGGAGCAGGCCCTTGGCGGGGCCCTGAAGGAGGCAAAGGAAGCCGCAGCTGCCGCGGAAACCGCCAAGAGGGACCTGGAGCTCAAGGTTGATCAGTTGGAGCGGTACCTGAAGGCGAGTGAGGACAGATTCACCGCGCTCAATGTGGAGCGGGAGAAGGACGCCCACACCAACTCTGACTTGCAGGTACGCCTCTCCAAGAAGGGCGACGAGCTTACTGCCGCCAAAGATTCAATTGCTGACTTGGAGTTGAAGGTCTCCACTTTGACCGATTCGCTCGACGCCGCCCGGGATCGCGAGACGAAACTGAAGGACGAGCTCCGCAAGGAACAAGGCCTGGTGGAGAGCGCCGCCGTCTCAGCAAACAACTTCAGCTGGGCGGTGGAGCAATGGACTGACGATCTGGTCGCTTCCACTGCCAACATTGACAAGGAGCTGATGGCGCTGAGGGTGGAGCACCTTGTGTATTCTCCGGACGAGAATCTCCCCCACAGCGCCAAGTTAAGTCTCTTCTTCAGGGGAATCGCGCCGGCGCTTGCACGACTGCAGGAGAAGCTCCCCGCGCAGCTGGCCGACGAGTCGCGTCAGCTCTGCGCGGGCACCTTGGAGCGCGTCTTGACGAAGATCGTCTACCGCAACCCTGGCATCAATCTTGTGAACGTCCTCCGCAGCTTGCCGGACGATGCAGGTCTGGAAGCGTTGAAGGCGCAGGTCGCCCACATCGTCGCCAAGGTGAACAAGGTCACAAGGCGTGAAGGCGACCGCGTAGACTAGGCTTCTTTCCTTCTGTTTCCTTTGCTGCTGCAAAGTATTTTATGGACATGAATCGATTAGTTATTGCGACAAGTTATCTCTGTAATATATTATCTTATTTTTTAGCAATGAATGCGCTGTTATCTCCCTTGCTTTTGGTCCTTCACTTTGTATGCTTTTTACCCTACGCCTTCAGGGGACTTGCCGGCAAGAGGCCCTTGCCGCGGGCGCTGAGTGCTGGATTCTTGGCAGCCTGCTGGCAAAGGACCTCGTCGGCAAGTAACCTTGCCGCAGCTAGTCGCAGCGCACTTAGCTTGCCGAGTGAACTCGAAAACGAAGTAAGGGCGCGACACTTGTCGCAGCTCACTTAAGTCGTTGAGCGTGCTCGAAAACAAAGTAAGGGTGCGGCTAGCCACGGGTAAGTTCCTCCGCGCACAGGTTTTCCATACAAAGTGTGGTAGTTCAAGGAAGATAACTAGAATTTTAAAAATTTGAATTGCTCAAATTCTGGTAACTTAGCTTTCATAGGCTGCTTGTTCCCCGACAAGGCTTCTCTTTCTTGGACAGCACTTGGTTCACCCTCCACTTCCTTCCCCCCCCCCCGGCAAACTTGTGCGCGAGGAATACTTCTTCTGCTTAAGAGGGAAAGAAAAAGAGGAGGCAAAACAAGTATAGGGCCTTACGGCTTGCTAGTGCTTACCGGGGATGTGTGTCGCACAAGGTGCCAAACAACGCATGCAAATAACAAGGAAAAGCATGGAAACAGGCAAATGGTGCGAAGCACAAAAACTTTACTGATGCACGGGATCTGCGCCCGGCTTTGTACAAAGGTTTATATGGAACAGCGGCAAGACTCATACAAAAGGTGGTTGCCGGAGCGGATCACGGCAACCGTGCCTTATGGGTGAAACTTGCGAAGATGCTCTATGTTCCAGGAGTTGCTCACCGGTAAGCCTTCTTTGGTCTCAAGGCGGACAGCGCCGGGCCTTGTGACTTGTCTCACCCGATAAGGGCCTTCCCACTTCGGCGTCAACTTGTTGGAATTCTTGGCGGACTGAACACGCTGAAGAACAAGGTCGCCTTCCTCGAGACTCCTGGCCTTGACCTTGCGGCTATGATAGCGACGCAAGGCTTGCTGGTATCGAGCAGTTCGTACAGCAGCCTGGAGACGTTCCTCCTCGAGGAGCAATGCATCATCTTGTCGCAGTTGCTCTTGCTCGAGCTCATCATAAGCGAGCACTCGAGGAGATCCGTATACGAGTTCCGTGGGGAGAACTGCCTCTGCTCCATAGACAAGAGCAAAGGGTGTCTGTCTGGTGGCTCGATTTGGTGTCGTCCTGATTGACCAAAGAGCCGCCGGCAACTCCTCTATCCAGTTTCTTCCGCACTTGCGCAGCCTGTCGAAGGTTCTTGTCTTGAGTCCACGCAGCACTTCAGCATTGGCCCTCTCCGCTTGACCATTGCTCCTCGGGTGAGCAACAGAAGCGAAGCAGACCTTGGCGCCAAGGTCTTGGACGTACTGCATGAAGGTGCGAATAGTAAACTATGTACCGTTGTCGGTGATGATCCTGTTAGGGATTCCGAAACGGCAAACAATTGACCTGAAGAACCTGACCGCTGACTGTGCTGTCACCTTTCTCACTAGTTCCACTTCTGGCCACTTTGTGAACTTGTCGATTGCTACGTACAAGTACCCAAAGCCCCCGACTGCGCGGGGAAAGGGGCCGAGGATATCGAGCCCCCAGACGGAGAAGGCCCAGGATAAAGGGATTGTCTGGAGAGCTTGAGCTGGCTGGTGAATTTGCTTGGCATCGAACTGGCACGCTTCACACTTGGTTACTTGTGCAGTTTCATCTTGGAGGGCTTCTGGCCAGAAGAACCCTTGCCGGAACGCCTTTCCGGCAAGTGCCCTTGCGCCAATGTGGTGCCCACATATGCCTCCATGTATCTCTGCCAACAGCTTCCGTCCATCTTCTCTGGAGATGCACTTCAACCTGACACCATTGAGTCTTCTTCTGTACAGTTCATTGTCAACGAACTGGTACATACTTGACTGTCTGGTTATCCTCTCTATCTCTTCTGGCTCGTCGGGATGTTCTCCAGTTTGCAGAAAACGGACGATCTGCTGTGCCCATGCTGGAGCCCGGGGCTCAACAACGAGGACTAAAGGCATGAGGGCTGCTGCGGGGACCTCAGCTTCTACGGCAAGAACCTCCGGCTCTGCCGGAGGTGATGGTCCCCCGGCAAGCCTGCCGGGGCAAGGCTTGTCGGGAACGCTTGCTTCAACTGTACAGATCCTTGGATCCGCAGGAGCAAACTGTTCCTCAGCATTTTGGTTGTTGATCTTGGGGACCTTGGCGGCGGCTTCTGGGAGATCCGCCGGCAAGTAGTCGCCGGAGACCAACTTTCTCTTCTTGGTTTGCCCAACTGATGGTGTAACGGATGGCTGAGTCAGCTTGAGCAGGAAGGTCCCTGGTTCCACAGGTAACTTCATCGCAACACACTTTGAAAGGCCGTCGGCAATATCATTCTGAGCTCTTGGGACGTGCTCCATTTGCAGACCTTCAAAGTGTTCTTAAAGCTTCCTCACTTCATCAACATATGCTTCCATCAAGGGGCTCTGGTAACTCTTGTTCACTTGTCGGACCACCAACTGAGAATCTCCCCGCACAATCAACTTCTTGATCCCAAGTTCGGCCGCAATCCTGAGGCCGGCAAGCAAACCTTCATACTCAGCAGTATTGTTTGTCGCTTGCTCCTTGGGAAAGTGCATCTGGACAACATACTTGAGGTGCTCTCCGGTGGGCGCTATGAGTACCACGCCGGCACTGGCGCCTTGCAGCGAGAAAGCACCATCAAAGTACATTACCCATTCGTTGCTTGTTTCTTGGACGGGGACGCTTGTCTCTGAAACTTCTTCATCTGGCGTTGGGGTCCATTCGGCTATGAATTCTGCCAAAGCTCTGATCTGTATAGTTGATGTACTCTCAAACTTGAGGCCAAAGCTCGACAGCTCCAGTGCCCACTCGACGATCCTGCCTGTTGCTTCTGGATTGTGCAATATCCTCTTCAACGGAAAGCGAGTGACCACTGTTATCTCGTGTGCTTGGAAGTAATGGCGCAGCTTTCTCGAGGCCATGATGAGGCCGAAAAGCAACTTCTGCACCCAAGAGTATCTTGATCTAGCCCCCTGCAAGAGGGAACTTACAAAATACACTGGGCGTTGCACCATCTTCTTTCGCACTTGACCTTGTTCCTGCGCAGACTTGTCCTTGTCGGTGCCAGAGCTTGTCGGAGGAGCCCCCTGCTTGTCGCTGGATTCGCTTGCCGGTGGTGTGGGTTCCTCATCCGCCTCCCTCTCCGCTACTAACACAGCACTAACCACTTGATTGGTTGCTGCTAGGTACAGCAACAACTTCTCTTGTGGCCTAGGTGCGACAAGTATTGGAGTGGAGGACAGGTATCCTTTCAAGTCTTGCAGCGCTGCCTCCGCTTCCGGAGTCCATTTCATAGGACCTGCCTTTTTCAAAATCTTGAAGAAAGGTAGGGCGTGCTCTGCAGACTTTGAAATGAACCTGCTGAGGGATTAGTGCGCTTCGGGGCGCTTCGGGGCTTCGATCTGCTCGATGGCTTTGATCTTGTCGGGATTAGCTTCAATCCCCCTCTGGGACACAAAGAACCCGAGAAGCTTGCCGGAGGGGACTCCGAAGACGCACTTCTCGGGGTTCAACTTGAGCTGGATCTTGCGCAGATTCTCAAAAGTTTCTTCCAAGTCTTGGATCAGGGTATCTTTGCTCTTGCTCTTGACCACTATGTCATCCATGTAAGCTTCTACATTTCTGTGGATCTGTGGCTCAAAAGCAGTGTAGACTACCCTTGCAAATGTTGAGCCTGCATTCTTCAATCCAAAGGGCATGCGTATGAAGCAATATGTGCCGCATGGAGTAATGAATGCAGTCTTCTCTTCATCTTCCTTGGCCATAAAAATATGATGGTAGCCTGAATATGCATCAAGGAAGGAAAGCAGCTCACATCCAGCAGTGGAGTCAACAATCTGGTCAATACGCGGCAAGGGAATTGGATCCTTAGGACATGATTTATTCACATCAGTGAAGTCTATACAAAGTCTCCACTTCCCATTGGCCTTGCGTACGACGACTGGATTGGCCAACCACGTAGGGTGGATCACGCCTCTAACCAGGCCTGCTGCTTCTAGCTTCTTTATCTCTTCGGCGATGAATTCTTGGCGCTCCACTGCTTGCTTCCTGACCTTCTGCTTGACGGGCCGCGCATGAGGACAAACAGCAAGCTTGTGCTCAATTACCTTCCTGGGAACGCCGGGGATGTCAGATGGTTGCCACGCAAACACATCGACATTCGCCCGCAGGAAGGCACCGAGCGCGCTTTCCTATTTATTGTCGAGCGTAGCACTGATGGTGAAGGTACCACCAGTGCCGTCCTCGTTGGCGGACACCTTCTTGGTTGCCGGTGGAGCGGCCATCCCTTTCTTGCACTTGCCGGTGGAGCTCGATGGTGCGTCCTCGACGGCAGCGCAGCACTCCGAAGAGGTGCGTTTGCCGGAGTGGGCACCAGAGCACTTGCCGGACTTGGTCTTGTTCTTCTTCCCCCCGGGAGCTTCAGCGGCAAGTGCGCTGCTCTCCGCTGCGGCTGCTGCATCCCGGTATATCTTGTCGGCGCAGATAAGCACGTCCTTCTTGTCGCTAGGGACAGAGATGACGCTTATCGGCCCCGGCATCTTGAGTATATTGTAGGCATAATGGGAAGCTGCCATGAACTTGGCGAGGGCAAGACGTCCAAGTATCCCATTGTATGGCAATGGGATATCGGCAACATCAAAGGTTATCCTCTCCGTCCTGAAGTTAAGCTCCCCGCCAAAGGTCACTGGCAGAGTAATCTTCCCCTTTGGCTTGCTCCTTCCCGGATTTATTCCTTGGAACGACCCTGTTTCTTCGAGCTCGCCGTCTGGGATCTGGAGTTTCTTGATCACAGCTGAGGAGATCAAGTTCAGGCCGGCCCCGCCGTCAACCAACATTTTGGTGACCTTGAGGTTGCGGATAGTTGGTGAAACCAACATCGGCAAGCACCAGACCGCAGTTGTGCGGTCAGGGTGATCCTCAAGATCAAAAATGATGGGCGTGCTGGACCACTTCAGGAGCCTGCGTGACTCGACGGGCGGCTCAGCTGCGTTTACTTCCCGCACCCATTGCTTGAGTTGGTGGTGGGAAGTGTGCAGAGAGGCGCCTCCGTCGACACACAGGACTTCTGTGGCCTTCTGGAACTCCTGCTCGCTGTTATCGGCTTCCTCCATGTCGTCGTCGTCGTCTTCTTCCTCGTCCTTGTCGCGGCCCCGGGGAGGTCGATCACCTTGCCGCGGCGTCCTCCCCGGCCATTGAGTGGCCGCTTCTTGCTTGGCTCTCCTCCGCCACCTTGGGCCTTCTCCTTGTCGCGACGCTCGTATTCAGCCTTCTGTTGTTCTACGAGGTACTCGACTCGCTTGCAGTTCGAGAGATTGTGGCCCTTGGTGCGGTGGATCTTGCAGTATTGCTTGTCGGAGCCGTCCTGCTTGTCGGCTGCCACTACAGGGGCAGGCTCCTTGCCGGAGCCGCCAACCTGTGCCTTTTTGGCGGGAGCCTCCTTGCCGGACTGCTCGACGACCAGCACTTCCTTGCTCTTCTTTCTTCTGTTGTTTCGCCGCCGGCTCTTCTTTGCCGGGGCGGCGTCCTCACTGTCACTTCCTCCGGCGCCAGCATCCTCTCCGGGGAGTCTCCTCCCCTCTTCGGCGCGCGCGCACTTGTCAGCCAGAGCGTAGAGCTCGCTGACATCCCGAATCTTGGTCATGGCCATCTCTTCTCGCATGCGGCGGTTACGCACGTTCTGGTGGAACGCGCTGATAACCGTAGCAGGGTGGACGTCGGAAATGTTGTGTTGCACGCGGCTAAATCGTTGAATGTACTTGCGCAGGGACTCTCCTTCCTTCTGGGCCAAGATGTGGAGATCACTCTCCTGGCTGTGGGGTTTGTGGCCGCCCGTGAAGGCGCCAACAAACTGGTGGCACAGATCTGCCCACGAAGAAATGGAGCCTTCCGGCAAGTGCATAAGCCAAGAGCGGACGTTCGGCTTAAGCACTAGCGGGAAGTAGTTGGCTAGTATCTTCTCGTCGCGTCCCCCGGCAGCCTGCACCGCCATGGTGTAGATGCTGAAGAACTCCGAGGGTTGCGTCTTGCCGTCGTACTTCTCGGGTATGTCGGGCTTGAAGTTTTTCATGCTGGGCCACTGGACGCGCCGCAGCTCACGGGTGAACGCAGGGCAACCTACCGTGTACGGCAAGTCGCCTGGTTCACCGGGCGCGTACGTGTCGACAGCGGTCCCAGCGCGCTGGTCCGATTGTCGCCGGGCTTCTCGTCGGCGCTCGATGCGCGTCCGAGCGTCTTCTTGTCGCCGGTCGTCGAGGACTTGGCGCTGGTCCCGACGAGCCAGCGGATCCGACGACGCAGTGGAGTCGTCGTCGACGTGAATCCGGCGGGATGGCGTCTTCTGCTTCCGCGGCGGGGAGTGCACGGTGGTTGCACCCCCGGCGGTCTTGTCGCCATCGGCCTTCGCCTGGTCGACTTGCCGTGGCCGTGATGTCGTCGGCTGCTGCGGCGTGTCGTTGTTGGCGAAGGCGATGAGGCTCTGTATCGTCGCCCTCCAGTCTTCGGCCTTGTCTGCCTCTGGAGGGAAATCGAGGAGCAGTTGCGCTCTTGCTAGTGCTTCTGCTGGAGAGGAGGGGAGCGGCGGCGAGCGGTGCAAGGAGCGAGATATGCTCGGACTTCTAACAGGGTTAGAAGGAGCAGTTTCTCACCCCGGCGACCGCGCCCTGCTCGTGCCAGGACGATGGCCTTGAGCATCCCGCGAGCCCCCGGTTTGTCCTTGCCCCAGCAAGCGGATGGTACCTCCTGTACCACGGCGCTGCTGGGTTGTCGTCTGTTGAGAGGGACGTGGTGCGCCTACGGACACCGAGGCTTTGGAGTTCGCCCGGTCGTCCGTCTTGTCTTTGGATTTGGTGGCGCCGTGAGTTTCCTCTTCTTCAGGGCCATGTTGGTGCTGCTGATGTTGTTGATGAAGCTGGAGAGGTTGATGAAGAGTGCGCCCGCGTGAGCGCCGGATCAGGTTCGCACAACCTCGACTCCCCCTACCTGGCGCGCCAAAGATGTCGGGGGAAACTGTCCTCCCACGAGCACCTATGGGACCGGAGCCCCTTCTACATTGCGGTAAGGGAGCGGAGGGAGCACGAAGAGCGGATCGTGGAGCACACGCAGGCAGTTTACCTAGGTTCGGGCCGCGCGGGCGCGTAAAACCCTACTCCTGCCTTGGTTGTATTGAGCTCGGGAGCTTGAAGAGCTACAGTACCAGCTACACCGAGCGAGCGAGTTGTTTAGGTTTCGAACCCTCTCTACGTTGTGCATGGGCCTCCTTTTATAGCTCAAGGGGTCACCGACAGGTGTCAACGTAGAGGAGGGTAAAAATGTAACTTTGGTGGTAGTTGTAACAGTGCGGGAATAGTGCGTGAACAGTGGTCTTCACCTAACATTGACAGTGGGGGACAAGGGCATTAAATGCCCATCGCCGTCGACCCCAAAAGTGTCCATCCATGCGTCTCCGTTCGCCACGGCGGTAGCCTCGTCACCGTGGCTCGCCACCGTGCGCCCCAGGCTGCACAGCCTTCCGCCACTCGTCCCTGGAAGGGCCCCAGGGCGACGCGTGGGCAGATGAGCTGGAGCGCGGGCACACAGGGTGGGTTTCCCCCAGCAAGCACCTTGCCGGGGGCTTAACCTTGCCGGGCCCGGAAGCTTGTCGCTCCCCGGGCCCTGCCGGGGCGCACGACGCGCCGAGGCATATCTTTAAGTGCGTATTCTTCGGTCTTCCTGGCAAGCTCCTCTTGCCAGGGCCTTGTGCTGGAGTGATAATCTTGAGCCTGGTGCGGCCTTCCCGGCAAGCTCCTCTTGCCGGGGCCTTGTTCTTCTAACTTGTATACTTTGTTCTTGAATGGCTTCATAGGGACCAGAAAGGTTTCCGGCAAGCACGTGGTAAACCCTGGCGCGGGAAGCTGCTACTGCCCGTGCACAAGTTGGGGTACTAAGGTACCCCTATCTTACTACACCGACACGAGGCGGCATCCTCACTATCTGATCCCCCTGCTCCAGCATCCTCTCCGGGGAGTTTCCTCCCTTCCTCAGCGCGTGCGCACTTGTCGGCCAGGGTGTACAGCTCCGTGACGTCCCTGATCTTGCACATCGCCATCTCCTCCCTCATCCGGCGGTTACGCACGTTCTGATGGAATGCGCTAATAACCGCGGCAGGGTGGACGTCTGGGATGTTGTGTTGCACGCGGCTGAACCTCTGGATATACTTACGCAGGGGCTCTCCTTTCTTCTCGGCGTGTATGTGAAGGTCACTCTCCTGGCCATGGGGCTTGTGGCCACCTGTGAAGGCGCCGACAAACTGCTGGCACAGGTCAGCCCAAGAAGAAATGGAGTTCTCCGGCAAGTGCATGAGCCAAGATCTGACATTTGGCTTGAGTACCAGCGGGAAGTAATTAGCGAGTATCTTCTCGTCTCGTCCCCCGGCAGCCTGCACCGCAATGGTGTAGATGCTGAGGAACTCCGACGGATGTGTTTTGCCGTCGTACTTCTCGGGTATGTCGGGCTTGAAGTTCTTCATGCTGGGCCACTGGACTTGCCGCAGCTCACGAGTGAATGCTGGGCAACCTGCCGCGTACGGCAGGTCGCTTGGTCCCCCTGGCGCTTGCATGTCAACAGTGGGCCCAACGCGCTGGTCTGATTGACGCCGCGCTTCTCTTCGACGCTCGATGCGGATTCGAGCGTCCTCTTGTTGTCGATCGTCGAGAACTTGGCACTGATCGCGGCGAATTCGCGGATCCGACGACGCAGTGGAGTCGTCGTCAAGGTTGATCCGACGAGTCGGCGATTTTGGCCTTTGGGGCGGGGAGTGCACGGTGGTTGCACCCCCGGCAGTTTTGTCGCCATCAGCCCACGCCTGGCTAGCTTGCCGCGGCCGCGACGTGGTTGGCTGCTGCGGAGCGTCGCCGTTGGCGAAGGCGATGAGGCTTTGGATGGTGGCCCTCTAGTCGTCGGCCTTGTCTGCCGCTGGAGGGAAGTCGAGGAGCAGCTGAGCTCGAGCTAGAGCTTCTGCTGGAGTGGCGGGGAGTGGTGGCGAGCGGTGCGAGGAGCGGGATATGCTCAGACTTCTAACTGCGTTAGAAGGAGCAATATCCCATCCCGGCGACCGCGCCTTGCTTGTGCCAGCATGCTGATGTGCATGCTGGCCTTGAGCATCCCGAGATCCGCCAGCTTGACCTTGTCCCAGCAAGCGTATGGTACCTTGAGTACCACGTCGCTGCCGGTCTCGCGCCTCCTGAGATGGGCGCGATGCGTGTACGGACGCCGAGGCCTTAGAGTGCGCTCGGTCGTCCGTCTTGTCCTTGGACTTGGCGGCGCCGTGAGTTTCCTCGCCGACGTCCGTCCTTCCGCAGGCGTGTACCCCACCAGCCGTTGGCTCCGGCGGTGGCGGGATCGACGCGGACGGGCCTGCTGCCTCCGAAGCCTTCTTCTTCGGTGGCATGTCGATGGAGTCGATGAAGTTGACGAAGTTGGTGGAGATTTCGCTCGCGTGAAGGCCGGATCAGGTTCACACAACCTCGATGCACCCCCTACCTGGCGCGCCAAAGATGTCGGGGAAACTGATCGCCCACGAACACCTATGGGACCGGAGCCCCTTTTCGGTACGGCAGGGGGCGGAGGATGCACAAAGAGCAGATCGAGGCAAGCACGCGAGCATTTTACCCAGGTTCGGGCGGCACGGATGCGTAAAAGCCTACTCCTGCTTAGGTTTGTTATTGAGTTCTTGGCTCGGGAGCGAGGAGAGCAACAACACACTCTAACCGCTAGCTAGACCGAGCGTGGAGAGTGATCGATATTCGGAACCCCCTCTACGTTGCGCAAGGGCCTCCTTTTATAGGTCAAAGGGGTCATCGACAGGTGGCAACACAGATGAGGGTAAAAAAGTAAAAATAGTGGTAGTTGGAACAGTGTATGTACAGTGCCCCGTACCTAACTCTGACAGCAGGGGACAAGGGCATTGAATGCCCGTCGCCGTCGCACCAAACAGTGCAAAAAGTGACCGTCAGGGCGCCACCGTTCGCCACGACTGTGGCCATGTCATTGCCGCTTGCCACCGTGTTCCCCTGGCTGCACAGCCTTCCGCCACGTGTGCCTGGAAGGGCCCCAGGTCGACACGTGGGTGGATGCGCTGGAGCGTGGGAACTGAGTGGAAGCTTGCCGCGGCAAGTGCCTTGCCGCGGCTGCTATCTTGTCGCTTCTTAGGAGCTTGTCGCTCACCAGGCCTTGCCGGGACGCGTGGCGCGTCGCCGCAAGCTTCTTGATATGCCTTGGATGGCCTTCCCGGCAAGCTCCTCTTGCTGGGGCCTTGTGTCTTGAATGGGTTTTGTGCCTTGAGTGGTCTTCCCGGCAAGCTCCTCTTGCCGGGGCCTTGTTTCTTTGACTCAAATACTTTGTTCTTGAATGGCTCTAGAGGAACCACGAGGGGTCTTGGCGGTCACCTAGCTAGCCTTGCCGCTGGACGCTGCAACTGCCCGTGCACAAGTATGGGATACTAAGGTACCCCTACTTTAGTACACCCACAGGCTAATAATTGATGATGTGGATTTGAGTGGTGCATTTTGAATGATGATACCATGCCAACTTTTAACATTTTCAGAGTTCAATTTGTAGTTCTTTTCAAATGATGTTAAAAAATGCATTGACCATCATTGATCTTTTTGTGTACAATTTAAATTGTCAATAGGAGTCCTCACCGGTTTAGGAACTGGTGATGACTCCTATTGCAGCCACAAATCCTACACGTAGAGTTCAATGAAGACCAAGTGGTTATGATAGTTTGAGAAATAACATATTTAAGGTGGTAAAATCTCTGTTAGACGAGCGAGGTGGGACTAAAAAAGCGCTGTAGAACGAAGTGAGTAGAACCCTTTTGTACCGGTTCGTGGCACGAACCGGTACTAAAGGTTCTGGTGGGCCCCCAGCCTAACCACAACCTGCAACAGCCTCTTTAGTACCGGTTCGTGCCAAGAACCGGTACTAAATGTTCACCACGAACCGGTACTAATGATCGCCGCCGGCCTAGCCTCTGGAACCGGCACTAATGGTCCCATTAGTGCCGGTTCAGTTGCAAACCGGGACTAATGAGCTCTACATTTGACCCTTTTTCTACTAGTGTAACCTTAACACAAGCATTTCTTAAATTCATGATAACTCCACTAGCATGACTCTAATATCACTACCCTCATATCTCAAAACAATTATCAAGCGTCCAACGTCTGATCATATTCAATGCACTAAGTGTGAAAGTTTTTACTACATTGATATTGGATGTCTATCATGTGAAGACTAGTTTTATAGCCTAAGCACATTACCATGCTGTTTTAATAGACTCTCAAAAGGATATAAGTGAAGCATGAGAGTTCAACAATTTCTTAAAAATATGATCACCACCGTGCTCTAAAAGATATAAGTGAAGCACTAGAGAAAAAACTATTCAACTCAAAAGATATAAGTGAAGCACATAGAGTGTTCTAACAATTCCTAGGCCATATTTAACTCTCTCAAATAGGTGTGTCCAGCAAGGATAATTGTGGAAAACTAACAAGCAAAGACTCAAATTATACAAGACGCTCCAAGTAAAACAGATATCATGTGGTGAATAAAAATATAGCTCCGAGTATAGTTACCGATGGATGAAGACGAAAGAGGGGATGCCTTCCCGGGGCATCCCCAAGCTTAGGCTTTTGGTTGTCCTTGAATTTTACCTTGGGGTTCCATGGGCATCCCCAAGCTTAGGCTCTTGCCACTCTTTGTTCCATAGTCCATCAAAGCAATACTCAAAACTTGAAAACTTCACAACACAAAACTTAGACAAAAATCTCGTGAGCTCCGTTAGTATAAGAAAACAAACCACTACTCAAAAGTACTGCAATGAATTCATTCATTGTCTATATTGGTATTAAACCTACTGTATTCCAACTTCTCTATGGTTCATACATTCCAATACTACTCATAGATGCATTGAAATAAGCAAACAACACACGAAAAACAGAATCTGTCAAAAACAGAACAGTCTGTAGTAATCTGCAGGTTTCGCATACTTATGTAACTCCAAAAAATTCAAACTAAATGGGTGCACGTGAGGAATTTGTCTATTAATCATCTGCAAAAAGAATCAGCTAAATAGCACTCTCCAGTAAAATCTGGTGACCATACTAGCGAGCGCTAACAATTCTGTTTTTCACAGCAAGATCACATAAACTTCACACAAGTCTTCCCAAAGGTTCTACTTGGGACAAACACTAAACAAAGCACAAAACCACATCTAATCAGAAGCTAGATGCAAAATTTATTCCTAAACAGAAGCAAAAACAAAAAATATAAAAACCGGGTTGCCTCCCAACAAGCGCTATCGTTTTACGCCCCTAGTTACGCACGAGAATTCAATGATGCTCACATGAAAGACAAGACTTGAAGCACAAAAGGAGCATCATAAAGCATGTGAAAATCACATCTAAGTCTAACATACTTCCTATGCATAGGCATTTTATAGGAAAACAAATTAGCAAGACAAGCAAGATCTAACATATGCAAGGAAGAAGAAAGAAACAAGATCAATCTCAACATGAAGAGAGGTAATTTAGTAACATGAAGATTTCTACAACCATATTTTCCTCTCTCATAATAATTGCATGTAGGATCATATGGAAATTCAACAATATAGCTATCACATAACATATTCTCAACACGATCCACAGGCATACGAACTTGACACTCTTCCAAAATAGTGGGATCAACATAGAACAAAGACATTACTTCTCCAAGCCCACTTTTATCAAAAATTTCATAAGATTGAACATTCTCCAAATATGTGGGATCTAAAGTCGACACTCTTCCAAACCCACTTTCTATATTATTGCAAACATTATTATCAATCTCATATTCATCATGGGGCTTAAATAAAGTTCCAAGATCATAAGAAGAATCACCCCAATCATGATCATTGCAACAAGTAGTGGGCATACTAATACTAGCATCCCCAAGCTTAGGGTTTTCCATATCATTAGAACAATTGACATCAATAGAATTTATAATAACATCATTGCAATCATGTTTTTTACTCAAGGAGCTATCGCAAATCACTTTATAATTTTCTTTCAATATTTCATCCCAATTTTCATATTCACTAATTTCAAGCAAAACCTCATAAAGATAATCTAGTGCACGCAGCTCACTAGCAATAGGTTCAACATAATGGGATCTCTTAAAGAGATTAGCAAGTGGATGAGGATCCATACTTTAGCAAGAGAAGATGCAAGCTAGTTGAGGGCACATAGCCCACAAGCAAACAAGAGACAAACGAACGGTAAACACACGGCAAAAAGAAGGGCAAATAAAACATCAAGGGTGAAGTGGGGGAGAGGAAAACGAGAGGCACAAAATATAATGCGAAGGATAAGGGTTTGTGATAGGTACTTGATATATGACTTTTGCGTAAGCCTCCCCGGCAACGGTGCCAGAAATTCTTCTTGCTACTTCTCGAGCTTGCGTTGTATTCCCTCGAAGAGGAAAGGGTGATGCAGCACAGTAGCGTAAGTAGTTCCCTCAGTTTTTGAGAACCAAGGTATCAATCCAGTAGGAGACCACGCGCAAGTCCCTTGCACATGCACAAACAAATAATAACTCCGCAGCCAACGCGATAAGGGGTTGTCAATCCCTTTACGGTCACTTACGAAAGTGAGATCTGATAGAGATGATAGTTTGATATTTTTGGTATTTTTGATTATAAGAACAAAAAGTAAAAAGCGGAAAAGTAAAGTAGATTGTAGATTGATATGTTGAGAATAGACCCGGGGGCCGTAGTGTTCTCTAGTCGCTTCTCTCATGATAGCGATAATCTACGGCGGGTAAACAAATTACTGTCAAGTTATTGATAGAAGAGCAAATAATTATGAGACTATCTAGGCATGATCATGATATATAGGCATCACGTCCGAGACAAGTAGACCGAAACGATTCTACATCTACTACTATTACTCCACACATCGACCACTATCCAGCATGCATCTAGTGTATTGAGTTCATAAGAACAGAGTAACGCCTTAAGCAAGATGACATGATGTAGAGGGATAAACTCTAACTTAGTGATATAAACCCCATCTTTTTATCCTCGATGGCAATAATACAATACGTGCCTTGCTGCCCCTACTGTCACTGGGAAAGGACACCGCAAGATTGAACCCAAAGCCAAGCACTTCTCCCATTGCAAGAACTATAGATCTAGTAGGCCGAACCAAACCAATAATTCGAAGAGACTTGCAAGGATATTATAATCATACATAAAGAGTTCAGAAAAGAACCAAATATTTCTCATATATAATCTTGATCATAAACCCACAATTCATCGGATCTCGACAAACACACCGCAAAAAGAGATTACATCGAATAGATATCCTCGAAGACCGAGGAGAACTTTGTATTGAGATCCAAAGAGAGAGAAAAAGCCATCTAGATACTAGCTATGGACCCGAAGGTCTGTGGTAAACTAATCACAACTCATGGTGAGGCGATGATGATGATGTAGAAGCACTCCGTGGTAGATCCCCCCTTTGGCGGAGCTCCGAAACAGGCCCCAAGATGTAATCTCACGGGAACAGAAGGTTACGGCGGTGGAACTAGGGTTTTCTCTGTTGTTCTGATGGTTTCGGGGTACGTAGGTATATATAGGAGGAAGGAGGGCACCTGGGGCCAAAATGGGGCCCACGAGGCAGGGGGCGTGCCCTATAGGGGGGGCGCCCTCCACCCTCGTGGGCACCACGTATGCCCTACTCCGTGGTTCTCAAGTCTCCTGTGCGTGATTTTCTCCAAAAATATCTCCCCCGAAGGTTTCATTCCGTTTGGACTCCGTTTGATAATCCTTTTCTGTAAAACCCTTAAACAGGCAAGAACAGCAATCTGGACTGGGCCTTTGGGTTAGTAGGTTAGTCCCAAAAATAATATAAAAGTGTATGACAAAGCCCGTTAAACATCCAAAACAACATAAATAATAGCATGGAACAATAAAAAATATAGATACGTTGGAGACGTATCACCCTCCAATAATTATCATGCATGGCCGAAACCATTTTGAATTAATGGCATACCCCAAAACAAATTTTTGATTTCATCGAAACTCATTCGATGACCTCTCTCTGCGGAACATTTCCGCTGTCCGAAACCTTTCCGGTGTCCGAAACTTTTCCGGTGATTTTCTTTCAAACTCCCTGTCTAGTATTCAGCAGATAGATGACCCTTAAGCGTGTGACCCTATAGGTTTGGTGAAGTATAGACATGACCCGGAACCCCTTCCGATCAATGATCAACATCGGAGACGTGGACACCCATATTGACCCCTATACCCACACGAATAAATATTCGAGTGAACCTCCAGTTGCCGTGAGCTATTCATGTTGCTTCGCGATATGTCACAAACACCCGAGGTGAGATTTATTGCATTCCTGTGGATCAACAATTTGTCCACCATGCAAGTTACCTTGTTACTGGTTTTGTTCTCTTTTCTCGTTTCCGTGTTCCGGATCCCAGTGATCAAATCACAATGTGTCTGGCCAGACAATGATGGATACCGTTACAGCGAGAGGGCCCGACTATATCTCTCCATCATCGGAGAAGGAAAGCCCAATCTTGAGCTATCTCATTACTTGCCATACTTTTCCGTGAAACCATAAGCCGCCGTAATAGCCACCCAGTTACGGATAACGTTTAACAAACCCCAAAGTTCACGAAGCAAGTATGAAGGAACTCGATACTCTCATGGTCTAAGGAATTATGCAAACATTAACTTCTTTGTGTTATAAACCATTAACTTGTGACGAATGTATCTCATAGCATAACATCAAATTGGGTTGATTCAACACAAGTGTTCTACTAACAATTGTGCCCTCAAAATTGCCGGCATAGTCATGCCCATGATCAGGAAAACATGATCATCATGCAATACTTGAGCCAGTCATAGAGGCTTGACTAGGAATACATTTTACCGTTTATTATCCCACACGTGCACATGAGTTTCCCTCCAAGCCTCGTTTTATTTACAGACTCGAGAATCATTACAATTATAGCATGGAACATAAACCTTCATTACAAACCAGGAGATACAAAATAACTGATATTACTGCCTCTAGGGCATATCTCCTACAGACTCCCACATATACTAGAGTCATAATCCAGTTACATGGCTTCCCTAACACCAATGGCTATCCGGTGTTGCTCATGATTTGCTCGTGGTAGAGGCTTCGTCATCGGGTCTGACACATTCATATCCATGTGAACTTAGCGTACTTTCACTAAGCCCTCTTCTACATGATGTCGAATGAGTTTATATTTGCGTTCAATATGTCTTGTCTTATGGTGCGAACTTGGCTCCCTTGCCTGAGCCATGGCGCCACTATTATCACAATAGATCTCCACCGGGTCGAGATCACTTGGAACCACACCAAGGTCTTCAAGAAATTGCTTGATCCATAGCGCCTCCTTGGAGGCTTCTGAAGTGGCAACATACTCCGCCTCCGTCGTAGAATCCGCCACAGTCTTTTGTTTGGAACTTTTCCAATCAAATGTGCCACCGTTCAATATGAAAACATAGCCTGATTGAGATTTGAAGTCATCTGGGTCAGTCATGAAGCCTGCATCAGTGTAAGCACTTACAATGAGCTCTTCATCACCTCCGTACAAAAGGAGTAAATCCTTGGTCCTTCTGAGGTACTTAAGAATACCCTTGACTGCGGCCCAGTGTTCCAACCCTGGATCACTTTGGTACCGGCTGCTAACACTTAGCGAATAGGAAACATCCGGTCTTGTACATAGCATGGAATACATAATGGAACCAACTGCCGAGGCATATGGAACATCATTCATTTGTACTCGCTCATCCAGAGTCCAAGGACTCTGATTCTTGCAATGCACTATGCCAGGTGACATGGGGAGTAGGCCTTTCTTGGAGTTCTCCATGTTGAACCTTTTCAACACCGTGTCAATGTACGTGCTTTGGCTAAGTGCTATCAGGCATTTTGATCTATCTCTATAGATTCTGATGCCCAATACATATGCCGCTTCACCTAAGTCTTTCATTGAAAACCTCTTTTTCAATGAGTCTTTTATTTCTCTAAGAAAATTCACGTCATTTCCAATCAACAATATGTCATCCACATACAAGATTAGAAATGCTTTTGCGTTCCGACTAAACTTCTTGTAAACTCTTTGACCACTTCATCAAAATGAATGTTCCAGCTCCTTGATGCTTGCTTCAGATCATAAATGGCTTTCTGAAGTTTGCATACCTTTCCAGCATCCTCATGAATGACAAACCTTCTGGCTGTATTATGTATACATCCTCTTTGAGGTTTTCATTTAGGAAAGCCGTTTTGACATCCATCTGCCATATTTAATAGGCGAAATAAGCAGCAATTGCTAGCATTATCCGAACAGACCTAAGCATAGCTACGGGCGAGAAAGTCTCGTCATAGTCCACTCCTGGAACTTGCGTGAACCCTTTCGTGACAAGTCTAGCTTTGTGGATAGTTATGTTACCATCCGCGTCCGTCTTTCTTTTGAAAATCCATTTACAACCATTCGCTTTACGCCTTCTGGAAGTTCTTCCAGGTTCCAAACTTGGTTTTCGTACATGGCTTCCATTTCGGATCTCATGGCTTTGTGCCATTCCTTTGAGCTGGGCCCCGCGATCGCTTCCTTGTAGTGCGTAGTTTCATCGTCTTCAACAATGAAAATTTCGTTATGAAACCATTCAGGTGGCTGGATAACCCTACCTGATCTGCGCGGTTCAGTTACAACATTGTCTGAAGTCTCCGCATCATATGCGACAACTTTCGGCTCAGTTGTAGGGATAATCAGCGGAATTTCTTCCGGTTCTTTAGCCATATCAACGGTTGCCGAAGATTCACTAATCTCATTAAGTTGTGTTGTCCTCCTACTCACTTCTTTGGCGAGAAACTCTTTCTCAAGAAATTATCCATCTTTTGCGACAATTTTTTTGCCCTCGGACTGATTGTAGAAGGAATACCCAATGGTGTTTTTGGGATAACCTACAAAGTAACCTTTGTCTGCTCTGGGGTCGAGTTTGCTTGGTTGTAAACGTTTTACATAAGCTTCACAACCCCAAACCTTGAGATGCGACACATTGGGTTTCTTCCCATACCATAATTCAAATGGCGTCGTCTCAACAGACTTAGATGGTGCTCTGTTTAATGTATAAGCGACAGTTTCTAGTGCGTGACCCCAAAAAGATATCGGTAGATCTGTAAGAGACATCATCGACCTTACCATGTCTAACAAGGTTCGGTTACGTCGTTTTGATACTCCGTTTCTCTGTGGAGTTTCGGGAGGCGCATGCTGTGAAATGATTCCACGGCCACTCAGATGTTGGCCAAACTCAATACTAAGATACTCGCCTCCGCGATCAGACCGCACAAACTTAATCTTTTTTTCACGATGATTTTCTACCTCATTCTGAAATTCTTTGAATTTTTCATAGGTTTCTGACTTATGCTTCATTAAGTAGATATAGCCATAACAACTTAAATCATCAGTAAAAGTCACGAAGTAGAAATACCCACCCCGTGCGGCTGTGCTCATTGGACCACATACATCACTATGTATTATTTCCAATAATTCACCCGCCCGTTCAGGATGACCCGTGAATGGCGTCTTGGTCATTTTCCCCATCAAGCAAGCTTCACATGTGTCAAATGATTCAAAATCAAAGGACGGTAAAACTCCAATTCGCTGGAGTCTTTGCATGCATTTCTTTCCGATGTGGCCAAGCCGACAGTGCCACAAGTAAGTGGTGGTGGTATCAGCCTTCTTAAGGCGTTTAGCATTCACGTTAAAGACATCATTTCCACATTCAAGATTTAGTATGAAAAGGCCCCCGACAATGGGTGCAAATCCATAAAACATATCCTTACAATAAAGTGAACAACCATTGTTCTCAGACTTGTACGAGTACCCATCGTGCACTATACATGATCCAGAGATAATTTTTCTACACAACAATGGAACAAAATAACAGTTACTTAGTTCCAAAATAAATCCTGAAGGAAGACGTAGAGGCATAATGCCGTTGGCCTGAGTGGCGATCCCAGCGCCGTTCCCGATGCGCATCACGACTTCATTCTTTGCCAGCTTGCGCACACTCTGAAGCCCCTGTATCGAGTTGCAAATGTGAGCAACCGATCCGGTATCAAATACCCAAGACTTATAATTTTCGCAACCAAGCAAAACGTCAATGACATTAACTCGTATAATAGTTATACCTTTCTTATTATTTGGCATGTATATCTTGCAGTTCCTCTTCCAGTGTCCAGTGCCTTTGAAGTGAAAACACACAGTTTCAGCCTTGGTTCCGCCCTTAGGCTTGCCTTTCCTTTTGAAACTGGCAGTTTTGTTCAACAACAACTTTTGCTGATTCTGCATTCATATTTCATTTGATTTGAGCTTCGCTTCATAAAGCGAGGTAAGGATCAAATCATTACCAGGTCTCTTTGGAAAATTAATTCCCTGTTCAGCCATACTATCATAATAGTTTGCTAGTTTGACACCTTGTTCGTTTACTAGAGATTCCTTATGTATATTGCATTCTTCCATGGCTTCAGTCATCTCATGAACTTCAACTGAATCATGTTTGTGATACAGAACATTTAGTGCCTCGATCGTCTCGAAGGTATTAAGTCGTTCATAACGTTTCTGTAGCACAGGATCCATGCAAGATAACACAAGTTCTTTAACAACACCTAAATCATCCTTTCGTGAGTCAAACACGTGGATGATATCCTGAGCCATTTCTGGCGTAGGGGAATCACCTAGAGGTTGATCAAGCACATAGTCTTTCTTAGCTTCACTGAGGACAATCCTCGGGTTACGGACCCAGTCCGCATAGTTGTTTCCAGTCGCAGCTAACTTCTCTTTCTCTAACATCGAGCCTAAGTTGAATGCGATGTTGCGAGCCATTTGATCTACAACGGAAAACACAAGTTTCACTTAGAATTTGTTTATAATGAAATTTGCACTAGTGAATAAACATTTTTATTCTAAAGTGTGCTCCCACTCAAATCAATATCTCTCAAATTTGATTATGAGTGACACAAGACCCACATATCCATTCAACGCCATTGAATGAGATGAACACTGATGGCGCAAAATTCAATTGGTAGGCAAACTTGCCGATCACATCTCTATGTGACTCTTGTTCATCTTTCGATGGGCGTGTTCCGAGCTTAGGGAGATCCTTCCAGAACGTCAATACAACCAAGTGATCTTGCTGCGAGGTCTCAACTCACCCGCCTCACACTTCCCTAATCGTTCGTACCCAGGGAGATCCTGCGATACCCCGAAAAGTTAGGTGCCGTGATGGTGCTACACTTGGGAGAACACTAACTACTTGATAATTTTCTTTTTTGAGAGATCACCCTAATAAAAAGCGACTACTGCGCAATCAAGAAGGGTGCATCAAGATGATAAACATCTCAAGCAATTCCTAATAGCATGATATGGTATAGCCTCTTCTGATGGAGAAGTCAAGTATTTCTTCGTCTTCTGCATTCGCACCGGTGTTCACCATCGTGAACATTGCCACCACCTTGTCGATGCACCAGATAATATCGCTATCTCCAAAAATAAATGCATTACTTAAGGTTGACACGTAGGTCATTAAAGTGCAATTATATGGCTCCAGCCATCATACCGAATCATGACACACATGTCATGTTAATTACATCATATAGTAATCTCATACATAATTAAATTGAATATGAGCATTGCTATACCACATCACATGCACATCCTACAAAACCAAGTTAGACGCCTCTAATCGGTTTATGCAAAAATTTATTTTACGTGGCTTCTAAGGTTTTGAATTAAACCACAGCTACCAACGTTTTATCATCAAGTATGATTATTCAAGTTGCTAGATTATCATCTTGGGGTGTATGAAACACAAGATAATTAAATCTCGAGCTCCATACTAAACTTCGTCATACGCATGACCCCCGTGCAGATCATATCTGCAATGCCCTTTCATCTACGAATTTCATCTTTCTTTTGACTACAGCAGAACCCAAAGAACTGATAGCACTTCCATGATCAACCAGCATCACGGATTGCCAGAACTTTGTCAAATTCCACCATGCTGTCTCGAGACTGAGCAAATGCAAATTCTAGAGAAGCAACAAGAACGTCGGGTGACAGATTTCATCTGCCACCCGCATAAATAATTTTCAGCAATAGATCTCATCTACTCCAAAATTATTTATGCAATACCCATACATCTCCATGTATTCTAGATCGTAACCTGCATCTACGCATAGAACAGCTCTTGATGCCACTGTAGGGGAACGCGACAGAAAACGAAAATTTTCGGCATAGCGAGCACGCCGAGGACCACTATGGAGACTGCATACAAGGTTTGATCTGTTCCGTACCGACTCGAAGTGCAGCGGAAGAAGAGTCAGTGGAGATCGTCGCTGCAGATTCCCGCAGCTAGGATTTACAACCTCCCAACCGTGAGGATGTACTCCCTCTCCGGACAGCCCTTCGGGAGGCGGTCGGACAGTCCCCCGGACGATGTTGCGGACAGCCTTTCGGGAGGATCCTCGAAACTCGAACGGTAACTCGGACAGCCCTTCGGGAGGATACTCGAACAGCCCCTCGGGCAAAAGATCGAAACTACAATCTCTCTACGGGGTTGCACACATACGGTGTCAGATATCCGGCAGGGCTTCGCCGTCCAGAACTAGTTCCTGCCGGAACCCAGACAGCCTTTCGGCTCTACAAAACTATTTCGCTGGGAGGGAGAGAGAAGCCAGACAAGTCATGGCATGTGTATGAGAGCAAGGGATGAGAGTGGAGGGCTGCCCTTCCACCTCTATTTATAGGAAATCCCAAGGGGTAGGGTAGTTTAACACAAAAACCCAAAATGCACATGAATGAAGTCCTTCCTCAAGGGCATAAGAGTGAAACCAAGGAACAAGAGGGGCTCCAAGGTGGAGCCCCAAGTGTGGACAGCCACACCCCTTCGGGGGCTCCCATGAGGGCCTCCAAATCCATCCATGTCATCCCTAGATCTTTTGAGTAAAGCCCCAAAAGGCGGCTTTCCAAAAAGTAACCCAAAAAGCACTTTCACTATTCACGACGACATTTTTCAGCGTCCGTACAAACTGAAAATATTTATGTGCGCTTAGGACATTTCTAGTACCCAATAAAATAATTTTCAACGCGTTCTTGAACAATTCCAGTTTAGTGATTTCATCTGCGAAGAGCATCTGAACCGGTTTCGGCAGCTCTGGAACATTTTCGGTTTTCATCTCTGAAAATTCCAAAAAGTTTCCAGAATGATTCTGGCACCCTCCAAGACTTATTAGGCATGGCCGAATCCATTTTGACCTAATGGCATACCCCAAAACAACTTTTCGGTTTCACCGAAACTCATCCGATGACCTCTCTCTGCGGAACTTTTCCGCTGTCCGAAGCCTTTCGGTGTCTATCTGGGATATTACTACCAGGTATGAACCACCCAGGAGGGGCCGGTTTATGTTATCAAGATTATTTTACCAAGTACCAGTGGAGCATGTAGTAGAAGATTTCAGCCAAGAGGAATAGAGCCCAAGTGTTAGGGCCCATGATTTGTAAACCGTCATATTATGTAACTTGGGATGTAAGATAGAAAGAATAGAGACCGAGGAGGACACGTTTATGAGCCGGCCTCGGGATTCTGTAAACCGGACTGGGCGTCACCTCTTATATAAAGGGACGACCCAGCGACAGTTCACAGACAACAACAGCTCGAGACATAGGCAAAGCGGATTCGCTCCCTGGTCATCGAAACCCTAGCAATACACACCAAACTAGACATAGGCTTTTACCTTCGTCGAAGTGGCCGAACTAGTATAAAATCCATGTGTCCTTGTCCGCTTTAACCCCTTTAAGCTAACCCGTAGCGATGGCCTCACAACTAAGTCCTTTTGCTAGGACATCTGCAGTGACAAAACCACGATAGTTGGCGCCCACCGTGGGGCCTGCGCACGATGGTTTCGAGTTCTTAAAGGGCAGCTTTGAAGGACTCAAGGGCTACGCAGTGGGCCGGATGACTAAGAGTCATCGCGGCAAGATCTACATCCACGATGCAGGCTGGGGCCCCAAGGCCGGTTCAATAGAATACGGGTACCGGGTCCCCTTCGCCGGCATCCACGTCTTCATCGGAAAGATCGGCGAACCGGGCCCTGAGCCGGACATCTTCCCCAACATCGTCGAGTCGGCTCAGCGTGTGAGACCTGTCCAGATTCAGCCCGCCATGAAACACGTCTTCGTTGGAGAAGTGCATGGAGTACAAGACGAGGACGTATCGGACTCTGGCGGCGAGACTGTTATCTATTACGGCGATGAATCTTCTTCTGGAGAGACAGAATCTTTATATCTGCTGTAGGACGGCCGATCTGAGGGCTGTTCCGATGGTGACAGTATTCCGGACCCCCTTGATCCGCCAAACCGGGTTGCTATCTTTATGGCCGGATCAGAACCTGTGCAGAAGTCCTCAACAACAACGACATTGACATCAGACGCAGTGGGGGCTAGGATTGGAGATCCTGCCCTGTCACCGTCTGAAACTTTATCCGTTTTGGTCGATACTTTGATAGCGTTATTAACAGCAGAGGTAGCCCAGGCCAACAAGGTGGAGCATGATGCGGAGGTCGCTCAAGTGAAAGGCTGGATTGAACAAGCCAAGTTGGACCTGGCTGCAGAGAAAGCTAGGATGGCTACAAGGCAGGCGGAGCTCGATGCTCAAGCCTATCGACTCATGTTGGATCAGACCGCTTCACACAAGGTAATGATGAGAAGGCAACGATCTCGCTTGCCACCGGTTTATGAGGCAAGGCATCTCTTTAGCACGCCAGGAGCAGGAACCAATAACCAGCCGGAGGTGAACCCGGGAGGGGCGCCGGGCACGGGAGCGTCGGTTCAGCCGCCGGCCGTAGAGCCAACCCGCCAGGTTGTGCCGTCACAGCATGTGCCCACCCCTCCTGGTCATTACTCTAATCCGTGGGACAACATAGTCGCTGCCGCTTCACGACTAGCCGCCCTTCCCATTGAAGGAACGTCACCCATAGCAGTGGAGGCACGGCGGGCCAGGGAGTTCTTGGAGACGGCGCTAACTCAACAGCAAGCTTATTCTCACAGCCGTTACAGGATTCATTCAACTCCCCGCCCAAGCCGGAGTTACACCAGGTGTCTGGATGAACCGGCCGTATCAAGCAGTGCACGAAGACGTAATCCGTCGAGCCAGGATAATCTGCCAAGACGAGATGCAAACGCTCAGAATGTGGTGGATCAGGGAAGGCAGCGCCGGGAGGCCGAAGTAACAGCGCAGTACGAAGCCCGTCAGGCGATGCCGGTTCGTCCCACAACCATAGTTGAACCGGGGGTCTTGTCTAGCTCCTTGGGAGTACCTTGTCTTACCCCCGCTTTACGGAACGTGAAGCTGCCCAAGGATTTCAAAGGACCGCGCGAAGTGCCCAATTACACAGCGGATCTGGCTCCGGAGGCATGGTTTGAGAGTTATGAGATGGCACTGGAGATGCTGGATGTGGATGATGCAGCATGCGCTAAGTATTTCACAATGGTGCTCGAAGGGATGGCTCGCACTTGGCTGAAGGGTTTACCACCTAATTCCATCGATCATGGGCCGAATTGCGGCGCCGGTTCATAAATAACTTCAAAGACACGTGCAAGCAGCCAATGTCTGTCGTCGATTTAGCTGCATGCATTCAAGGAGAGCATAAGTCTACAAGCAGTTGGGTGCATCGAGTGTCAGAGATCTTACATTCCTCCAATAGCATCAACCCAAGTACAGCAGTGGTAACCTTGGAGGGCAATTGCCGGTTTGAACCTTTGAGGCTAAAGTTGGGACGGCTTAAGCGTGATTGTAATGGCATGGGGACACTCATGGGCGCTTTAGTGAAGTATGGGGACTCCGATAATACCAAACACCCAAACGCTGATGGAGACAAGTCAGGGAAGGCAAGCAAGAACGGTAAGGCACCGCAGCCCAACCCGGCGAATCAAGGATACAACGGTAAGCGTAAAGCGGATGGTAATTCGGATTTTGTGGCCAACACCAATGCTCAGGAGGATGGACAGCTCCGCAAGGGTAGACCGCCTCCGCGTAATTGGAGGCCGCCTATTCATCTGGAACGCCAGTTGAACGTACCTTGCCCGAAGCATGGTACACCTGAAAAGCCAGCTACACATCTCTGGAAAGACTATTTTATTATGCAGGAATTCATGAACCGGTCTAGGTATGATCACGGACCATCCGGCGGGTTAAGCCCCGGTTTTCAAGGGCTGGGTTATCAAGGTGGTGGATCCGGTTCAGGGTACAAAGGCAATAACGACAACCACAATGGGCACAATCATCATAACCAGCAGCATGGTTAGGGCGGATATAACAATCAGGGAAATCAACAGCGTCATCAGCAGGAGCAATCCGGATATCAGAATAATCCGAAGGAGTTGAGCAGTGGGCAGTATCATGTCTTCACCACGAGCTTGTGCAAGCGTGATCAGAAAGTTCTTAATTAAGAGGGCAGTACATTCTGTTGAACCGGCAGTGCCACGTTTCCTGCGTTGGTCGGAGCAGCCCATTGTGTGGAGCAGAGAGGATCATCCGCCCCGGGTTGATAATCCGGATCAGCTGGCTCTAGTTGTGGCACCGCACGTAGGTGGCTACAAGTTTACCAAAGTGCTTATGGACGGAGGCAGCAGCATCAACATTCTGTATTATGACACTTTCCCACGTATGGGGCTGATAGATAAGAAGCTTCGGTAGTCCAATACAATGTTTCATGGGGTGGTGCCTGGTTAATCGGCATATCTAGTTGGCAAGATCGATCTAGAGGTTACCTTTGGAGATGAACACGACTCCGGGTCAGAGACCGTGCCCTTTGAAGTGGTAAAGATCAAGAGCCCATATCACGCCTTGTTTGGGCGGCCGGTTTACGCCAAGTTCATGGCTAGGCCGTGTTATGTCTATCTACAGCTCAAGATGCTAGGCCACAATGGAACTATTGCGGTCCATGGGAGTCGCAACATTGCATTGGAATGCGAGGAAGGTGATGCAGCTTATGCTAAAGCGGTTTGTGCAACTGAGGAGCTGAAGTTTTATAAGGACAATGTTGATCTGGCGGATATGTCTCTGCTAAAGAAACCAACCACAGAGCATGATCCGGCTTGGAAGTTGAAATCAGCTGAAGAGACCAAACAGGTTGACTTCGTTCCTAGTGATTCATTCAAGCAGTTCACTATCAGTGCTAACCTAGATCCAAAATAGGAAAGCGCGCTCATCGAGTTCATCCATGAGAATCGGGACATCTTTGCATGGAAGCCTTCTGATATGCCAGGTGTACCGAGGGAACTCGCTGAGCAGAATCTCAATATTGATCCTAAGTTTAAACCGGTCAAGCAATTTTTGCGCCGCTTCAATGAAGAAAGGCGCAAGGCTATTGGAGAAGAAGTGGCTAGGCTCTTGGCGGCAGGCTTTATAGTTGAGGTGTTTCATCCAGAGTGGTTGGCTAATCCGGTGCTCATACTTAAGAAAAATGGCACTTGGTGAATGTGTGTTGATTACACAGATCTGAACAAAGCATGCCCAACTGAGCCCTTTGCCCTCCCCCGTATTGATCAGATCATTGATGCTACGGCAGGATGTGACCGACTAAGTTATTTGGATGCATACTCAGGTTATCATCAGATCAAGATGGCAGTCAAGGACCAGGAGAAGACGGCCTTTATAACTCCTTTTGGAGCCTTCTTCTATGTGTCTATGCCGTTTGGGCTTAAGAGTGCCCAGGCGACTTATCAGCGTTGTGTGCAGAATTGCCTTCATGGACAGATTGGGCAGAATGTTCACGCATATGTGGACGACATTGTGGTGAAATCCAGGAAAGAGGAGACGTTGATAACATATTTGAAAGAAACCTTCGGCAATCTCTGGGTTTATAAAATGATGCTTAATCTTGAGAAGTGCGCTTTTGGTGTTCCGGCAGGCAAGCTCCTGGGGTTCTTAGTATCGAACAGGGGAATGGAAGCTAATTCAGAGAAGATCAAGGCGATTACATCCTTGGCCAAACCGGCGTGCATCAACGATGTCCAACGCGTGGCGGGCCGTATTGCGGCGCTGAGCCGGTTTATCAGCCGTTTGGGGGAGAAGGCTATCCCGCTTTATCAAATGATGAAAAAGACAGATCGCTTTGTCTGGAGCGATGCTGCTGATGCTGCGTTTGAGGACCTGAAGAAGCAATTAGCAGAGCCACCAGTTCTTGCTGCCCTAGTTGACAATGAGCCGCAGTTGTTATACGTGGCTGCTAATGCCCGTGAAGTAAGCGTTGCCATTGTGGTAGAGCCTAAGGAGGCAGGCAAAGAATATCCGGTTCAGCGGCCAGTTTACTACATCAGTGAGGTACTCATTGAATCAAAACAGAGATTCCCGTATTGGCAGAAATTGGTGTATGGAGTTTTCATGGCAAACCGGTAGCTAAAGCACTATTTTCAAGGCCATCCAATCACCGTTGTCAGTTCAGCTCTTTTGGGGGATATAATCCAGAACAGAGAAGCTACTGGGCGGGTTGCAAAGTGGGCCATTGAACTTAGCCCGCACGGATTAAAGTATGTGCCCCGTACTGCGATAAAGTCCCAAGCATTGGTGGATTTCATCAACGATTGGACAGAGTTGCAAGCACCAGAGTAAAAGCCGGATCACACATATTGGACTATTCACTTTGATGGATCAAGGCAATTGGAGGGCTCGGGGGCTGGAGTCGTGTTAACTTCCCCACGCGATGATAAGTTATGTTATGTCCTCCATTAAATGTTCCCTTGTACTAACAATGCTGCTGAGTATGAAGCTCTCCTCCATGGTCAGCGGATGGCCAAGGTGATGAACTTAAGCCGGGTTAAATGCTTTGGCAATTCAGACCTGGTGGCACAGCAAGTATCTGGCAAATGGGATTCAAAGGATCCAGTCATGGCAGCATATCGACGAGAGGTAGACGCTGTCGCTGGACACTTCAAGGGTTATCAGGTGGATCATATAGACCGACGAAAGAATGATGCGGCTGACGCATTAAGCCGGCTGGGTTCTCAGCGTAAACCGGTTCCACCCAATACCTTCTTGGATGAGTTGCACAATCCGCCGGTGCATTTACCTTCAGAAGAGGACTTGGATGTTCCTGATCCTGAGGCACAATTGGTCGCGACACTTCATGTTATTCCGGATTGGACGCTTCCCTACCTAGCGTACATGAACCGAGGTGAGTTACCAGAGGACGAAGTTTTGGCTAGACAGGTAATCCGACGGTCCAAGTCAATGATTATTGTCAATGGAGAACTTCATCATCGCAGCGTCTCTAGGGCGTTTCAGCGATGTGTGTCACCAGAGGAGGGCTGTGACATTCTTAGAGAGATCCATGAAGGAGACTGTGGTCATCATGCCGGTTCAAAATCTTTGGTGGCTAAAGCTTTTCATCATGGGTTCTACTGGCTAACGGCTCATGCCGACGCAGAGGACTTGGTCAGAAAATGTGATGCTTGCCAGAAATTCTCATGCGTGCTCATATACCGGCGCAGGAGTTGAAGATGATTCCAATTACTTTGCTGTTTGCGACTTGGGGGCTTGATATGGTTGGACCCTTCAAGAGATCCCACGATAAAAAGACCCACCTTTTGGTGGCGGTGGACAAGTTTACCAAATGGGTTGAAGCAGAGCCTGTCAGTAAGTGTGATGCGGCAACGGCGGTTCAGTTCTTCAAAAAGGTGATTTTCTGGTTTGGCTTTCCTCAAAGCATTATAACTGATAATGGTAATAATCTATCCAAGGGGGCTATGGAGGAGTTCTGTCAACCAGAGCACATCCGCCTTGATGTATCATTTGTAGCTCACCCTCAGTCTAATGGCCAAGCTGAAAGTTCCGATCAAGAGATCTTGAGAGGCATCAAACCCCGTCTTATGGTTCCTTTGCAGAGAACACCGGGTTGTTGGGTGGAGGAGTTTCCTTCTGTACTATGGAGCATCAATACTACACCTAAGAGATCCACAGGGTACACGCCTTTCTTCATGGTATATGGAGCTGAAGCGGTCCTCCCTAGTGATATCCGTCATGACTCGCCGCGGGTGGCGGCTTATGTTGAAGAGGATAATGAAAAAGCAAGGCAAGATGCATTGGACCGGCTGGATGAAGAACGGGACACGCAGCAGCTCGATCGGCGATTTATCAGCAAGATCTGCGCAGGTACCACAGTCACCGGGTTAAAACTAGGATGTTTCAAGAAGGAGATCTGGTGCTCCGACTCATCCAAGACCAGACGGACATGCACAAGCTATCCCCACCTTGGGAAGGACCCTTTGTGGTCAGCAAGAACCTGCATAACGGATCATACTACCTCGTCGACGTTCGAGAACATAAGGACTCATGTACGGCGGAGGAGGAGACCAAACGGCCATGGAACATCGCTCTTCTTCAACCTTACTATGCTTGAGCCATAGGCTCCGCTTTATGTACATATCGTTACAATGTATATATTATGATCAATATAATAAACCGGCGCCCCCGATAAACCGGGGAATCAGCCGCATTTTTCATAAGAGTATCACATCGGGGCTTCTGTGGGCAAGGGAGTTCCTATGGCCTCTAAACCGGCGACCGCATCAAGGCCATCATAAGGGCACAGCTCTCGTTGCTTCGGCAATTTCCACATGATGATGAGGGGCAAAAGAGAGTTTGATGCTTAGCACAACTCAAACATAGGCCCCGCCGAGCAATGCTCAAATGCTACCTGGGGGCTCCTGATGCAAGACATTAGCGAGTTGAAAACTCTTGTAGTAAACACGGCTTGGAAGCTTGGTGTATACACCTAAAACCCCGGATTAACCTGCCTGCATCAAGTAAGTCACTCTGTCTAGGTAAACCTGGTACGACCCGTCGAACGTACACACAAGTCAATCCTTATGGACCCTGAACTTGGTAACGTTAAATTGATGATCATCAAGTGATTACACAAGTCAAGTCTTTACAAGATTTATTGAAGTTGGTAGCATTTGACATTGATGATTTGGTTAAGGATTGAGGACCATCTTAACAGGCTTTGCAAAATGGTAAATGACAGTAGCCTGGCAGCTCATAAAAAGCCTTGAATTTGGAGCCTGGTAGCTCGTAAAAAGCCTCAACTACATGGTCTTATTTGCCCAAAACTTTATTTTTATTTTTAATGTTTTATCAAATCTTTATCCTCAAGGTCATTGGTTTTTCAACCAAGTCCATCGATTCAGGGAATGGATGACTATAAGTTGCCAATACATTTGTATTTATATAGCTTTAGTCTGGGTTATAAACACCAGTACTAACTATAGCTAAACCCGAGTTCATCATAACTCGGTTCATTTTTCATGAAGAACCGACAAATAATAAAAGGAGTCATCGAAGCTTGCACCTTGGTTCATTATTTCTTACTGCCAGATTAAGGTTTATTGTGATACACTTAATCACAGGTATGATACATGCATATACTTTATACACAGTTCAAGTTATCAACTTAGATCATGTGCTTGGGCATTATGAACCGTCCGGCGATAAATCGCCAGGACACTTTGAAAATTGTTTTATGCAGAAACAGGTAGAATAAACCGTCAAAAGCATTGAAAGCAGGATATATTTAAGAAGTTGCCAATCAAAGCAATCTCACAAATATAGTATGGGACAAATACAGAATATCTCAGCTATCCTATTACAAGGCGCTGGAAGGCCCAAAAGAATACCAGTTTTTTCTCAGTACTCAAGGCATAAAGTTAAACCGGCGCTGGTTTAAGATTCTGCATCAGGTCGCCGTGAAGACTGAGGGTCAGCTTGCTCCGGGTCTTCGGCGGTTTCTTCCAGCTGCTGGACGTCAGTAGTGGTCCAGTTAATCTTGGCCAGAGCTCAGAAATAAACTTCGTCATTTATGAGATCTGACGAATCAATGTCAGGAGCGAAGGTGTGCTTACGAACGGGCGGAATAAGGTTTTCAATATCATAAGATGGACGCTCCACCCGCATGTTCCCCGCATCATAGCCTAGATGATATCTTGATAGATCTGCTTCATCAGCAAGTTTGCTAGCAAGAGGCCGCATATCCTTAGTTAAAGCACGAAGATCATCACTGGAAAAGGCTAATCCGTCTTCCTTTATTCTTGGATAGCCGTTCATTGCTTCCGCCGGATCAAAATCTGGAACCCAAGCCTTCGCTCGGGTCAAAGCCATCAGAGCGCCTGCTCGTGCAGATGACTTCTTCACCTCTACGAGGCGGGCAGGCAGAATAGACAGCTTCTCCAATGTGCCTTGGATCGTGGTAGGAGCCGGTTTATTGTGCGAGATGGCGATGATGGCCCTCTGAGCGCCGGAATAAAGCTGCTCCACCAGAGTGTATGCAGCTTTCAATTTCTTTCGCACATCATCGTCAAGATGCGTGATGCGTCTCCCTGCGTTACAATCATAAGTTAAGCCGGAATAGTACAAGATTGCAAGGATAAGGTTATGTTAAGATTACTTACCAAAGATGGCGGACGTCATGTCACTTATTTGCTGCCTCAATCCAGACAGCTCCTCTGGCATCGGATTAAGAGCAGCCTCTGCATCACTGGCTCTTTTCTCCAAAGCAGTCTTTTCAACCTCCCAGGCTGACCGCTCTGTTTCAAAGTCCTTTTTTAGCTTCTCCATATTGGCTAAGGAAAGTGTAAGCTCATCCTTGACTTTAACAGCAGCAGTCTCTAGGAATTTTAAGTTATCCCGGAGCTCAGTTATTTCAGAGGCCCTCCGGTTCAAGTCAGTCCGCCTAAAATGAAAGTATATCAGATATTCATGGAACAATTCAAAGTCCCAAGCACATAACAAGTTATGCACGTGACACTTGGGGGCTAATGTATATTTGCAGTGAAAACATGCAATTTTTTCAGACAAAGTCCCAAGCACCTAAACAAGTTATATACTTGGCACTTGGGGGCTAATGCGACATTGCTCTAAAAACAGGAGAAGTCCCGGCTCACCCAACAGGAGGTAAACCGGCCCTTGGGGGCTACACATGCAAAACAAAGCTATCTACTTGATCTACTGAAGTCCCGGTTCACCTTAAAAGGCTGAACCGGCACTTGGGGGCTACAGTGGAGTAAAGGTACCATTACAAGACACAAGCTGAAATAGAGGACAAAGACAAATGAAAAGAAGTTACCTCATAACGTTCCCTCATTAAGTTTACTAAACCAGCTTCATAATCGCGGCTGGCTTGTAGCCGATTTAAGTATCTGGAATGAAGCTCCTGAGCACTGAGCTGAGCATAGCTGGACAAGTCAGTACTCCACTTGCCCTTGTCCTTGTTGACAGCTTCTTCCTTTGCAGTATGTTTGGCCAAAGCAACAGGCTCTCCTAGAGTGGTAAAACCGGTCCAAGTGATCTCAACATCATCAGATGAAGCAGCAGGACTACAGGGGCAGGACTAGCCCGCCCAGGGCTGGCCGGTTCAAGATCACGCTCCATGGGGTCATTCCCCTGATCAACACAGACTTCTTGATCCATAGGAGGAGGATCATAATGCGGGATCTGAACATTGTCTTCTAAAGGGTTAGCAAGCTCAGGATCTTCTGCCGGTCCAGGGGTGGTGTTATCGACTGCCGGTTTACTCAATTTGGCCATTTTGCTAGGCTTGGGCATACTGCGAAAGGTTGAGAAATAATGAAGATCAGAAGGGTCAAAGATAAAAGTTAAACCAGAAAGAATGAAAGACAGCTTGCCCATGAACAGTCTTGAGGGCAGGAACTTGAGTGGCTGTTGATATGCCAGAATATGAGAGAGGAGTTTCCTGATAATTCGAGTTAGATGGATTAAGGGGTTGACGAATAAGATCTGCTTTGGGGTAAAGAGCAGTTGGAGTAAGTAAAACATCAGAACGACGCCTTCGAGCCGGAGTGTGCGTTAGTCCGGTGGGTTCAATCGCATGGCCACTATGGTGAGTGCTGCGGTGAGCTTCATGTTGTTGTTTCTTCAAAAGAAAGTTTGGATCCTAATGAGCATAAGGATGAGAAAATTGAAATTTCCGGATTGTCCGACGAATTTTTGGTGGTAGCAGCGGTTCTGAGTAAGAGGAAGGAGAGATTACCTCAACATCGTCCGCTTTACTGCCTTCAGCATGACCCTGGGAACTGTCATTATTAATAAAAATGCAGACAAAAGAAAGACAAGTAAATCAAAAGAATTAGGTGGTACGTCAGAAGCCGGATCATCTTCTTCCGCATTGGATCCTGACGCGGCAGTATTATTCTTTTTATTTCTTTTAACAGCCAGGGGTCATTGGCCTATTGAAAGAAATAAAGACATTTCAAGACAAAAACTACAGACGGATTAAAAAGCAAAATGACAGAAGGAATTCTTACCGATGGTGGTTTGTTGGTCGCGCAGAAGGGTGCTAGACGGGTTTGACTGCAGGTTTCTAGAGGAATATTCAGCAGCTTCTTGACAGAATCATTAATCTCGTCTTCTGGTAGCACCGTCTCTGTCTGGCGCAAAGGGTTCTTAGGATTCCAGGTATACTCACACATTAAACCGGAACACCGGCTTAGCGGGAGGATACTCCATGACAGCCAGCAGCGGACGAAGTCAACTCCTGTTAATCCATTGGCCACAAAGGCCCTGAGCTTTGAAAGCTGAGGGACGTATTGAGCTCGCTGTTGGGCACTTAAACGCTGTGGAAAAGGATGGTTCTCTAGAAGACGGTGGGAGCGATAACCCGGCAGCGGATTTTCACCTTCCGGTGAAGTGTCCACGCAGTAGAACCAAGTCTGATTCCAGTCCTATGGATGGCTATGGAGAGTTGCATGAGGGAAACTAACATCCTTCCTTTTCTGAATAGTCATTCCGCCAAGTTCGGTGTTGGCGCCATCATGAAATTCAGTTCGACGGTTTAGATGAAAGAAGTCCCGGAATAGCTCTACCATTGGATCCTCATGCAGATAAGCTTCACAGAAGACATGGAAGTTGCAAATATTGGATACAGAGTTGGGAACAATGTCTGGTGGGTGAAGCTGAAAGTTTGCTAACACATCGCGGAAAAACTTTGACCCAGGATGGTTGAATCCCCGGGCCAAGTGATCAAAGAATACAATGATTTCTCCTTCCTTAGGCTCCGGAGGACATTCTGATTCGGGAGCCCTCCAGTGAAGGACATCCTTTGGGCCTAAAGCGCTAATTAAGGCCATTTTCTCTAAGTCATCCTCGGTGATCCGGGATGGGACCCAGTTGCAGGAAACAAACTGTTTGGCTTGAGTAGTCATCTTTTCGAAAGGGAAAGGCTAAAAATACAATGAAGATCCGGTTTGTGATCTACGCAGATTTAAAACGGTATGCGCTATGAAGGTACTGGTCTAAACGGCGGTTTAAGCAGGGTTCTAAAGGTATCGACCGGGTTAAATATCCGGAACAACTATAACCATGACATCTACCGGATTATGAAGTTTGAAAAAAGTTAAACCGCCAACACAGGCAAACAGAACGCAGATCTAAAGTTTTGAGGAAACAACTTTTTACATAGACAGCAGTAAAATATGGATCTACAGCATGTGGAAAACTCAGAAATAATTCAAGTTATATTCAACACACGCGATGAAGGTCCTAAGCAGAGTCAGTCTATCTAGCCGTATTGGGAGAGATAAAGTTACAACGATGGAGCGGAGTCATGCTTACGGTGGTTGACCTAAAGTTTGAGATCTACGGCGAGCTACTGCCTATGGCGAAGAACTGCGAAGAACAGGGACTTATCTACGAGCTCGCGTGAAGAAACCCTAGAACTGAGATCAATGAGAAGGGAAGAAGAAGACGTACCCGATGCGACAGGTGCGGAGAGGCACTGGCGAATCTCTGGAAACGTTCAGGTTGATGCAGCGGCCGGGCTCGACGAAGACGTAGAGTTCTACGAACGGAGGCAGAGCTCGAGCGCAATTGGATAGAGGAAGAAGAAGAGCCAATGGGTGTAAAAGGAGGCGTCCCTCTTCCCTATTTATAAGCCAAAGGGATAAAACGGCAGGCGCGGGAATCAAGGAGATTAAAAAGTGGATATGGACGATGCTGTCGCCTCGATCTTCGGAGCTTTAATCAATAAAAGGTAAGAGACAAGTACAAGTATTAAATGCACGGATGGCATCACGGCAGGTTAAAGTGATTTGAAGAGATGACATCATGCCGGTTTACAAAGCATGCTGAACCTGCGGAAAGGGAAATTTGTACAAGACTTTGAAGATTGACATGAACTGGTTCAAATCAATCTGGGGCCTAATGTCAGTGATATTACAACTAGGTATAAACTGCCTAGGAGGGGACGGTTTATGTTATCAAGATTATTTTACCAAGGACCAGCGGAGCATGCAGTAGAAGATTTCAGCCCAAGAGGTGTAGAGCCCAAGTGTTAGGGCCCATGATTTGTAAGTCGTCATATTATGTAACTTGGGATGTAAGATAGAAAGAATAGATACCGAGGCGGACACGTTTATGAGCCGGCCTCGGGATTCTGTAAACCGGACTGGGCGTCACCTCTTATATAAAGGGACGACCCGGCGACGGTTCAGGACAGAGAACAACAGCTCGAGACACATGCAAAGCGGATTCGCTCCCAGGTCATCGCAACCCTAGCAATACACACCAAACTAAAAGTAGGCTTTTACCTACATCGAAGGGGCCGAACTAGTATGAAATCCATGTGTCCTTGTCCGCTTTAACCCCTTTAAGCTAACCCGTAGTGATGGCCTCACGACTAAGTCCTTTTGCTAGGACATCTGCTGTGACAAAACCGCGACAGTGTCCGAAACTTCTTCGGTGATTTTCTCTCAGACTCCATGTCTAGTATTCAGCAGATAGATGACCCTTAAGCGTGTGACCCTGTAGGTTCGGTGAAGTATAGACATGACCCGGAACCCCTTCTGGTCAATGATCAACATCGAAGCCGTGGACACCCATATTGACCCCTATACCCACACGAATAAATATTCGAGTGAACCTCCAGTTGCCGTGAGCTATTACTGTTGCTTCGTGATATGTCACAAACACCCGAGGGGAGATTTATTGCATTCCCGTGGATCAACAATTTGTCCACCATGCAAGTTACCTCATTACTGGTTTTGTTTTCTTTTCTTGTTTCCGTGTTCCGGTATCCCAGTGATCAAATCACAATGTGTCTGGCCAGACGATGATGGATACTGTTACACCGAGAGGGCCCGAGTATATCTCTCTATCGTCGGAGGAGCAAATCCCAATATTGAGCTATCTCGTTACTTGCTATACTTTTCCGTGAAACCGTAAGCCGCTATAATAGCCACCCAGTTACGGATGACGTTTAACAAACCCCAAAGTTCATGAAGCAAGTATGAAGGAACTCGATACTCTCATGGTCTAAGGAATTATGCAAACATTAACTTCTCTGTGTTATTAACCATTAACTTGTGACGAATGTATCTCATAGCATAACATCAAATTGGTTCGATTCAACACGAGTATTCTACTAACAATTGTGCCCTCAAAATTGCCGGCATAGTCATGCCCATGATCAGGAAAATAGGATCATCATGCAATACTTGAGCCAGTCATAGAGGCTTGACTAGGAATACATTTTACCGTTTATTATCCCACATGTGCACATGAGTTTCCCTCCAAGCCTCGTTTTATTTGCAGACTCGAGAATCATTGCAGTTATAGCATGGAACATAAACCTTCATTACAAATCAGGAGATACAAAATAACTGATATTACTGCCTCTAGGGCATATCTCCTACAGGGACTCCGTTCCAAATTAATTTTGGAGAGGTTCGTACCATTATGCGCTTGTTACTTCCGGCCAATGATGAAGCCACGGTTTTCTTGAATCCTTTGACACCAAACAACGTGACATATAGAAAGGTAGATGAGATCAGGAAAAATACGGATCACTTTCTGCACATCCAGAATGGTGCCATTTTGTTAAATCCCTTAAAGGTTAAGAGAATCCCTTGTTTGAGATTCATGAGAGAGGCGGTCCAAACCCTATAGAAGCGTCAAGGCTGAGGGAGTCCTGTATTCAGGGGTCCTCACGCATCTAGGTCCATGTAGCTGCATCGCATTGGTGGGCCGCATAAAGAAGAAGTAGAAGACCTTCCCCCGTATTCGGTCATGACTCCTATGTACGAAGAAAGTCAGGTTTTGAGTCCTGATGTGTCAATTACTTCCTCCCCAAGTCACCCTTGTAACCCTAGGTCTCCTCAGGCGTGTATATAAGTCGAGGGGTTTAGTCTGTAGGGGTATCATCATCATTACAATATCCACATTGGCTAGACTTAGTGTTTAGCCATCACGATCTCGAGGTAGATCAACTCTTTTATTCATATCCACTCATATTAATATAGCAGAAAGTAGGGTATTACCTCGATCGAGAGGGCCTGAACCTGGGTAAACATCGTGTCCCCAGCCTCCTATTACCAATTTACCATCGATCTTCAGACGCACAACTTGGGCCCCCCTACCCGAGATCTGCCGGTTTTGACAACGACAATGGTGCTTTCATTGAGAGCTCTGTCGCGCGCTCGCAATGAGCGATCGATGGCACGTCTCGTCGTCGACGACGAGATCACCCTCGGAAACAACTTGGCTATCGGCCAGGTTCTCCAGCTCGGCGGGTTCACCATATGCACCCGCATGGCCTTTGGGCCGGCCGCACCCCATGCACCCGTCGAGCATCACCTTTACGCGGATTCCGGCTATTCCGATGACGTGACTATGGCAGAACTCTCGCTGTTAAACGAGTTGCTGGATCGCATCGCCGCCCTAGTGATCTCATCGCTAGGTGATCAGATTGGACTTAAATCCGGCAATGATGAAATCGACCCCTTTTCGATTACTCATCTGGTAGCAGCAGTCGAGGACGGAGCCATAGAGACTTCTCGTCTCCAGACGGAGACCGCCGCAGTCTGGATCTCCGAACCCATTGAGCCGAACACCTCCCAGAAAGGAGACGCACTATGTTTTTGAGCTCTGGGACCAACGTCGGACCCGAAGGGCAATCAGACCCCATCGAATCCGGATTGTCACCAACGGAGGTTGCTAAAACCCCGAATATTACTCTGGGCCGGGATACAAAATTTCCAACACCCACCCTCCTGAGAAAAGCACTTCAAGTAAATCCTGAATCCCTGACATAGATGATCTCATGAACATACAACAACAGCCCGGGGAAACGGACAACCACTTCTGGGCCAGATTCCTACTTGTTAAAAACAAGATTAGGGACTGCTGCGACGACAAAGCGGTCTCTTTATTTCACCGCAATTGCACGGACGAGGGAATCTTGAACGCCATCAACCAACGTCGTGTTCTGAGTTTCACAGAATTATCACAGTTAGTACGGAAGTACTGCGCAATGGAAAATACTTGGAAAGCCCAGAATACACCTCTGGAACGGTCTATCTCCGGAAAATACGTTACCAAAGCTAAAGGGACTTTCCCTAGTTGGTCATCTGATAGCATTCCTATTGGCAAGAAGAACACACCTATTTCGAGGCACAGGTCCGTACTGGACGAACTACTCGATACACCTTGCCAAATACACGCAACCCCGGATAATGTCCCAAACCATCGCCTTAGAGCATGCTGGGTACTCCGGCAGGTAGCAAAAAGCGGTACGACAATTCTTGCCACCACCGCACCAAGGGAGAAAGACATTAACGTCTTCACTCTCTTTTAGACGTTCTCCTCAAATAACCGTCGCAAGAGAGCAAATCGCGAACTTGCCGAGGTTTACCAAATTAGCTCTGCAAGCCCATGGAGCGACACGACAATTAGTTTTTCTGCCGGAGATGCACCTCGAGTCCGTCCGATCCGAGCATCAGCAGCTCTTGTACTAGACCCAATAGTAGATGGCTTCCGCCTCACTAAAGTACTTATGGACAGAGGAAGCGGACTAAACCTCATATATGAGGAAACGCTTGCAAAAATGCAGGTCGAGAAATCCCGCATTGAGCACACCAACACAACCTTTTGGGGAATTATACCAAGCCGCGAGGCCAAGTGTTTGGGAAGCATTAAGCTCGATGTAGTGTTCGGCTCACCCGACAACTCCATATCGGAGGAACTACTCTTTCACATTGTGCCCATTCACTACGGATACCACGCCCTTATAGGACGAGACGCTTTCTCACGCTTTCAAGCTATACCCCATTACGGGTACATGAAACTTAAAATGCCAGGGCCCAATGGGGCAATCACGATAATAAGTGATCCGGATAGAGCACTCTGCGCCGAAAATAAAACAGCATCCTTAGCCTTAGAGGCATTATCCGAAGCTCTCGCAGCCGAAGAACTAACTACCCTACTATCAAAGGTGGATGCTGATGATGTCATCCTCGCCAAAAGATCAAAGTCTACCTCCTTCAAGCCCGCTGATGAAATCATCAAATTCCAAGTGCACCCAACGGACCCTACTAAAACAACATCCATCGGGGCACAGCTGGATCCGGCGGTAGACAGCGCGTTACACGCCTTCCTTCAGGAAAATTGGGATATATTTGCCTAGCACTCTTCAGACATGCTAGGAATCCCACGTAGGCTGGCTGAACATAGCCTCAATATTATAAAAGGGTTCAAACCAGTCAAGCAGTCACTGCGATGATTTTCCGAACCCAAAAGACAAGCAATGGGAGAAGAGTTAGCCAAACTATTGGAAGCCTGATTCATCAGAGAAATCAAACATCTGGATTGGCTAGCCAACCTAGTCATGGTACCGACGAAGGATTAATCATGGCGCCTCTGTGTCGATTTCACAAACTTGAATAAGGCCTGCCCAAAGGATCCCTTTCCTTTTCCCCACATTGACCAAATTATCGATGCAACGGCCGGACACGACTCGGTGTGCTTCCTTGATGCTTACTCCGGATACCATCAGATAAAGATGAAAGAATCCGATCAGGCCGCAACGACACTCATTACCACGTACGGCCCTTTTTGTTTCCACACTATGCCTTTCGGACTCAAGAATGCTGGCGCCACATATCAACGCATGATTCAAACATGCCTAGAAAAACAAATTGGCAAAATAGTGGAGGCATATGTTGACGACGTAGTCGTAAAGACCAAACACGTCGAGACCTTGGTGGCTGATATCTGCCTTACGTTTGCCAACCTACGAGAATATGACATAAGGCTCAATCTGGAATAATGTGTCTTCGGCGTTCCAGCTGGAAAGCTATTAGGGTTCATCATATCCCATAGAGGAATCGAAGCTAACCCAGCCAAAATTCGGGCCCTGTCACAACTCAAAATACCAACCGATCTCAAGCAAGTGCAAAAACTAGCAGGCTGCGTAGCGGCTTTAAGCCGCTTCATCTCCAGGTTAGGAGAAAAAGCATTGCCACTTTACAGATTGCTACGACACACTGACAATTTCAAATGGACAAATGCGGCCACAGCCGGATTGGAAGAAATAAAAGCTTTACTAGCAAGCAACCCAATCCTAGCCGCCACACGTGTTGGCGAACCAATGCTGCTATACATATCAGCTACTCACCAGGTGGTGAGTGTCGTGCTCGTCGTCGAACGAGCCGAAGAGGGACATAAGTTCCACGTTCAAAGGACCGTATACTATGTATCCGTGGTTCTCACACCTTGTAAATCACGGTACCTCCACTATCAAAAAATTGCCAATGCAGTTTTCATGTCATCTAGGAAACTCCGACACTACTTTCAAGAGTATTCGGTCATAGTGGATTCTGAAGTACCACTCAATGATATTATCAATAATAAAGATGCCACGGGACGCATAGCAAAATGGGCCATTGAGCTCTTACCGTTCGAAATATCTTACAAGCCGCGCCGGACTATTAAATCCCAGGTGTTGGCCGACTTCGTCGTAGAATGGACCGAAACCAAACTCCCTAAAGAGTACGGCTCATACTCCCACTGGACAATGTACTTCGACGGTTCCAAAATGCTATCCGGGCTGGGGGCCGGTGTAATACTGACATCTCCAACAGGGGATACAGTTCGGTACATTTTACAGATTATGTATACGGACTCGAACAACGCGGCCAAATATGAGGCCCTATTGCATGGTCTCCGACTAGCCGTATCCATGGGCATCCAACGCCTTGAGGTATGCGGAGACTCAAACCTCGTCAACTCCCAAATCGATGGGGATTTTGATGCGAAGGATTCAAAAATGGCAGCTTATCGCAATGCCATATGAAAAATATCTGCTCGATTTGAGGGGTTGGAATTCCATCACGTAGCCCGGGATAATAACCAGGAAGCTGACGTACTCGCATGCATAGGAGCTAAACGCGACCCCGTCCCACTGAACACATTTGTAGAATAGTTGTTTAAACCATCAGTAACATGGCAGGACGCGAGCGACGATACGAATACAGATCCAAACACACCCTCAGCCGAACACAATCATGATGACATCGGAGATACAAGCATGGAGATAACTCCTTCGGCTCACGAAATCATGGCTGGCATAGCCCCCTGGGCACAGCCTTTCCTAGCTTACCTTAATAGGCAGGAATTCCCCGATGATCAAAATGAGGCGCGCCGCATAGTCCGGCGCTCTAAAGCCTACAAAGTTCACGAAGATGAACTATACAAGAAAAGCACATCTGGTATTCTCCACAGGTGCATCTCAGAAGAAGAGGGAAGGCGAATTCTCACTGAAATACATGCTGGAATGGGCGGTCACCATGCCACAGCAAGGGCGCTCGTAGGCAAAACTTTTCGTGATGGCTTTTACTGGCCTACTACCCGAGTAGACGCCCAAACCTTAGTGCAACATTGCGTTGGCTGCCAGCTCTTTGCAAATCAAAGTCACATGCGTCTCACTGCACTCATAACAATCCCCATTCCTTGGCCTTTTGCGGTCTGGGGGCTTGATATGGTCGGACCCCTTAAAGGGGGAAGTGATAAAGAAAAATACTTACTGTTGATGGTAGATAAGTTCACTAAGTGGATCGAAGCCAAGCCAGTAAAAATAGCTGAAGCAGGGCCCATGATAAATTTTATATCCAGCGTAGTACATGATACGTCTCCAACATATCTATAATTTTTTATTGTTCCATGCTATTATATTATCCTTCTAGGATGTTTTATGGGCTTTATTATACACTTTTATATGATTTTTGGGACTAACCTATTAACCCAGAGCCCAGTGTCAGTTTCTGTTTTTCTCCTATTTTTGGGTTTCGTAGAAAAGGAATATCAAACGGAGCCCAATTGAACTGAAATTCAACGGAGATCATTTTTGGACCAGAAGAAGCCCACGGAGTGCCGGAGGGGGACGAGAAAACCCACGGGCTGCCCACGAGGGTGGGGGGCGCCCCCCCCCCCTACTGGGCGCGCCCCCTGCCTCGTGGACAGCCCGTAGACCCCCTTTGCTTGGCCCCGACTCCAACACCTCCTATATATACTGAAACCTCCGGAAAATAACCTAGATCGGGAGTTCCATCGCTGAAAGCCACTGTTGCAACCAAAAAGCAATCTAGACCCCGTTCCGGCACCCTGCCGGAGGGGGGAACCCTCACCGGTGGCCATCTTCATCATCCCGGCGCTCTCCATGACGAGGATGGAGTAGTCCACCCTCGAGGCTGAGGGTATGTATTAGTAGCTATGTGTTTGATCTCTCTCTCTCGGGTTCTTGAGATGGCACGATCTTGATGTATCGCGAGCTTTGCTATTATAGTTGGATCTTAAGGTGCTTCTCCCCCTCTACTCTCTTGTAATGGATTGCGTTTTCCCTTTGAAGTATGTCTTGCGTGGGATACCTGTGGTGACAATGGGGTATTCTATCGATTCACTTGATGTATGTTTTGGTGATCAACTTGCGGGTTCTGTGACCTTCGGAATATATGCATAGGTGTTGGCACACGTTTTTGTCTTGACCCTCCGGTAGAAACTTTGGGGCACTCTTTGAAGTACTTTGTGTTGGTTGAATAGATGAATCTAAGATTGTGTGATGCATATCGTATAATCATGCCCACGGATACTTGAGGTGACAATGGAGTATCTAGGTGACATTAGGGTTTTGGTGGATTTGTGTCTTAAGGTATTATTCTAGTACGAACTCTATGATAGATCGAACGGAAAGAATAGCTTTGTGTTATTTTACTATGGACTCTTGAATAGATCGATCAGAAAGAATAACTTTGAGGTGGTTTCGTACCCTACCATGATCTCTTCGTTTGTTCTCCACTACTAGTTACTTTGGAGTGACTCTTTGTTGCATTTTGAGCGCTAGTAGTATGATCCAATTATGCTTTCCTTATTGAGAGAACCTGCACTAGTGAAAGTATGAACCCTAGGCCTTGTTTCCTATCATTGCAACACCGTTTATACTCACGTTTACCACTTCCTACATTGTTGTTTTTATATTTTGTTATTACAAAAACCTATATCTACCATCAATATTGCACTTGTATCACCATCTCTTTGCCGAACTAGTGCACCTATACAATTTACCATTGTATTGGGTGTGTTGGGGACACAAGAGACTTTGTAATTTGGTTGCAGGGTTGCTTGAGAGAGACCATCTTCATCCTACTCCTACCACGGATTGATAAACCTTAGGTCATCTACTTGAGGAAAATTTGCTACTGTCCTACAAGCCTCTGCACTTGGAGGCCCAACAACATCTACAAGAAGAAGGTTGTGTAGTAGACATCAGTACACCGTTATGGTGTCCCGCATAGTATTATCACAGATAATGGCTCCAATTTCACAGCTGACGAGGTAAAAAAATTGGTGCGCAAAGTTGGGCATAAAACTTGACTACGCGTCCGTATACCACCCTCAAACAAATATTCAGGTCGAAAGGGCCAATGGTCTGATTATGAGCGGCATTAAACCCCAACTAGTGCGCTCCCTACGGGAGTCTGATAAACACTGGGTCAAAGAGCTTGACTCCGTACTCTGGGGGCTGCGGACCACGCCCAATCGTACGACGCGATATACACCCTTTTTTATGGTGTACGGCGCAGAGGCTGTTCTGCCCTGCGACATTATTCATGACTCACGTAGAGTGCACATGTAAGAGGAAAGGGAGGCCGAGTTAGATCGGCGGGACGACCTAGATGGACTTGAAGAGGAGCGCGGTACAGCGCTAGCATGTTCCGCATTTTACCAACAACAAGGTAGGCGATACCAGAGCAGAGAAGTGCGTGCCAAGACATACAACATCGGCGAACTCGTTTTACACCTCCCGGAGAATAATAAGGACAATCTCAAACCAAAATGGGAGGGGCCCTTCATTATTGACGAAGTACTCAACGGTGGAGCCTATCGCCTTCGCAATGCACAGGACAACCGCCTTGAGCTGAACCCTTGGAACGCTGCGAGGCTCCGACGATTCTATGGATAGTTCGGTAGCAATTTCTTCCTCTTTATAAGTTAGGTCTTGTCTTTCATTTTCATGTTTCTCTACTTTTTTTTCTCTCTTTAACGAAGCCCGTCATCAATAAAGCTTCTTGCTTAAAAATGTCGCCTCTTTTTACATTTCATCCTTGCCATTATATGCACCGATATGACTTAAGTTCTGGCCAAGCTGGGTTGCCTAGATCCTATGCTTACCCCTACGTTTTGATTGTTCGGCTAGGGCATAAAGAGAAAACCTCTGTGATCGTTACAACCGGGTAATCCGGATATGTACCTCATGCAGGGGATATGTCCTAGAGGCAATAATAAATGTTATTGATTATCTCCCTGTTCATAATTAGGTTTATGTTCCATGCTATAACTGCTATGGTTCTCGAGTCTGCAAATAAAACGAGGCTCGGAGGAAGACTCATATGCACGTGTGGAATAATAAACGATAAAATGTATTCCTAGTCTGGCCTCTAAGACTAGCTCATGGGCCTGTTTTCCTGATCATGGTCATGTCTATGCCATCAATGAAAGTGCGCTCTATCGACTAGAGGGGGGTGAATAAGCGATTTTTATGAATTCTTCACTAAGGAATTTGCTGTTGATGAAATTCCTTAGTGAAGAACTACTTGCAGCGGCATAAGTACTCAGAAGTAAACATGGCAGAATACAAGCATGGTCATCATGAAGAAATGAAGACAAACACAGAGTAGAGAAAGAGTAATCACAGGATAACACAGAATGAAGACAAACAGACTGAAGAAAAAGAACTGAGGAAATTGAGAAAGTCTTCAGTCAAAGTCTTCAAACAGATATGAACAAGCACACAACACAGATATGAGGAAATGAAAGAGTTGAGGAAATAGAACCAGTGAGCATGGTGAAGACAATGATTTGGTAGACCAGTTCCAATTGTTGTCTCAGTTGTACATCTGGTTGGAGCGGCTAGGTATTTAAACTTGAGGACACACAGTCCCGGACACCCAGTCAAGGACACATAGTCCAAGACACCAAGTCCTCACTGTATTCTCCTTGAGCTAAGGTCACACATACCTCGCCCAATCACCCGTGGTAAGTCTTCAGGTGACCTCCGAACCTTCACAGACTTGGTCACTCGGCGATCCACAATTCCTCTTGGATGCTCTAGACGATGACGCCTAACCGTCTGGAAGAAGCACAGTCTTCAAAGGTAACAAGCATCAGATCTACGCAGGATCAATCTCTTCAGTGATGCTCAATCACTTTTGGGTTCGAAGGTGTTTGGGTTTGGTTTTGGGTTTTTCCTCACTTGATGATTTTCGCTCAAAGTCCTCGGAGGATGGGTTGCTCTTATGACAAGTGTCAGTTTCTCTCGGAGCAGCCAACCAACTAGTGGTTGTAGGGGGCGGCTATTTATAGCCTATGGAGCATCCCGACATGATAAGACATAAATGCCCTTTAATGATATGGCCGTTAGGTAGGTAGATATTTTGGGACAGCTGGCGCTTAGCACAGCAACGGTCGGAAATTTGAGTATCAAATTCCACAGGGCTATCATTTTCCTCACTATGTAGGTAATCTGCACTGGTGAATTCCTAACTCCTTAGTCAGAACAAATTCCTCAAATACCAGAAGAATATGACTGAACTCTATGAGATTTCCAATGGCTTCACTCGAAGGGATTGGTAGGTGTAGGATTTTGAGTTGAGCATCACATGGAAATTTTTCCGTAGTATTTCCTCGACCCCCTTTAACAGTACAGTGTTTCCTATGACTCAAGAAAGAGAAAATGAACCTATAAACACAAAATTCTTCATGCTTCGTGTTCCTCAAATGATTATCAGGTCTTCAGGGTCACACCAATTTCTTCACTTTCAAAGTCTTCAGAAAGTCTTCAGAATTCCAAAGTCTTCAGTCGAAGAACTTCATTTTTAGGGGTCGACTTTCCCTGTAATTGTCAAACTCCTCTTAGACTTATAGACCTGTGTACACTCACAAATACATCAGTCCCTTAATCTATAAGTCTTCAATACACCAAAATCACTAAGGGGCACTAGATGCACTTACAATCTCCCCCTTTTGGGTGATTGATGACAATATAGGTTAAGTTTTCAAACGGGGATAAACATATGAAGTGTAAATACTGATGTTGAGAAATTTGATTGCAAGATTTAGAAGAACTCCCCCTGAAGTTGCGCATCGTGAGGAATTTGCTTTTGAAGCAATGCACACTTGAAGAATAGAATCATGGAAATCTCCCCCTATATCTTGTAATTCATACACGCATTTGACATATAATATGAAGAATTTGAAATGCATGATGAAATATGGTGACTGATGTAATTCAGCATGCGTGCATAACATTAATGAGGAATAAGCATGCAGAAACATCACATAAAAAGTATCAGGTCACCATAGAGTTTAAGTTTACAACTCGATCCACAAAGTCATCAGAAGAATGAGAGTTGTAACTTAGCAAAAAACGCCCATATATATAGACCCGCTTGAAGACTAACTCAAATTTCTCCCCCTTTTTCATCGAATGATCAAAAGGATCGAAACTGAGGACTAACACCACTGAAGAATCTCAAGATGATGAAGGAGCGTCAGCGTTGTTGGGGTCGATGGTTGAAGTAGGGCCTGCCGCGGTGTCGTCCAGGTCTTCATACTCGTCGGTCTCGCGCGATGAAGAATAAGAGCCGTCCACCAAGGGAGGAACTTTGACCTTCTTGTATTTCTTCGGAGGAGGAGTAGACCAGTCAAAGTCATCCTTGAGACCCATTTTCTTCAGATCTTCTTCTCCATAGAGATGAGACAGAACAGCCCAGGTGCGGTTGAGGGTTTCATGAAGGTAGTAATGGTTTTTCTTCACTGTATTATGCGTAGAGGTCATGTTGTGAAGAATTGAACCAAACTGACGCTTGACCCATTTGTGGTTGCGATCAACCTTCTGATGAAGACTAAGGAGAAGCTCATGGTTAGTCATCACCCTGGGAGCTGTGCCTTGAGGAATTTGCTTGGGAGTGTTAGCGGCAGAGTCATGAGTGGCAGAGTCATCATTGGTGGAATAAGATGCAGCTTTGCAAAACTGACCATCCAATGGACGAGTGCCTTCATCAAAAACAGTAGTTGCCTTGCCCTTGTCATCAGCTGAGGAAAATGTCCTTTTGAGGACTTCAATTGGGGGCAAGTAGCTGCAATGATTGAGAGTGTCAGCTTTGTAATTCACTGAAGACCTTGTCCTGATGAATCTCATAATCCATGGAGCATAAGGCTTCAGGTTGTAAGGGGACAATGCAACATTTGGCATTGTCCTCGTGAAGAAATCATGGTAGTTGACGGGAAAGCCATGGATGATGTTGAATAGCAGATTCTTCATGATGCCAATGACTTCTTCATCATTCGAGTCGTGGCCCTTGATTGGACTCAATGTCTTCGTCAGAATGCGATAGACAGTCCATGGCAGAAACAACAATTCCTTCGCGAGGAATTTGGTCCGTGGGGCTTGACCTGGCTTCAAAGGCTTCATAAGCACTTGCATGTAATGATCATTGAGTTCAGTTTCCTCATACATGCAACATGTTGCTTCATTTGGAGGACTGAGGGGCAGAGCCTGAAGCAATTCAGAGGCTGGAGCTTTGTAATGAGTGTTTTCAGACATCCAGTCTAGCACCCATGAATTCACATCTTCAGAATTGCCAGTGATGTGCAGGGTTGCATAAAATTGGAGAATCGATTCTTCATTCCAATCGCATATATCTGTGCAAAAACCCAGAAGTCCAGTGTCGTGAAGAACACTAAGGACCGGCACAAAACATGGCAGAGATTCCATATCCACGTGAGGAATATGCTGATGATCGAAGAGTTTGTCTTTGTTGTAAAGTACTGAGGAATAGAAATTTGCCTGACTAGCAGTCCAGAAACGCCTCTTCCTTATGCGAGCAGAGTCATAGGGATTGAAATCAGTGAAGAACACATGCTCGCTGAAGAAATCGGCCTTCTTGAAAGATTGCTTCCTTGAGAAAGGATCCTTTGGCTTTGGTTGACAAGTATCAGTCAATTGCATCACAACCTCAGGAAGCGCAATCTCAGGTTCTTCAGTCTGAGGAATTTCTGGTTCCTCTTCAGCGGCAGTCTTCATCGATTCAGCAGCAGCAGTTTCTTCAGCACTAGTGGCTGGAATGTCTTCATGAACAGACTGTGTGGGATGAGTTTCCACAGAGCCCAATGGAACAGTTGGTGCTGGTGAATGAGGAATTTGTTGTAGTGGCATGAACAAAGGGGAGTTGGGATGCAGACTATCCCAGAATTCATCAGTAATCAATGGACTGGCATTCCCAATGTCCACGTCAGAGTCTTGTTCTTCTAATTATTCAATGCCGGCCTCTTCAGTGGTAAACTGAGGCATAGGCGAGGAGATGATTGGGGTTGAAGGGATAGCATCCACTTCAATTTCTTCATCTGTCTGCTCTTAGGAAGCAGCAGAGGGAATGTCTTCATCCGATTCGCTTGGAATCACATAATCTTTATCAAAAGGAACTAGGTCCTTTGATGGCATAGATGAAATTGGAATGGCATCAATTGGATTCTCAGCTGAGCTTGTCAATGGCTTCATTTTCTTCGAAACTGAAGAATCTGAAGAAGTTGATGCCTTCCTTTTCTTCACAGCTGCACGCTCTGCAGCCTTTGTCTTCTTCACACCAAATGCAGATGGAAGCATTGGAGTTGAGCAGGCGTAGGAGCAGCAGATGAATTTGGTTCATTTTCTTCAGACACAACTGATGCAGTTGTCCTGACTTCTTCACGATCTTCAGGCACAGCCTTTGAAGCTTCAGCTGGCCTGACAGTTTCTTCAGGCGCAACAATAGAGGTTTCCCTGGCAATTTCTTCAGCGGCTGGAGTGGGGTCATCAGCCCTGGGATTTTCTTCAGTAGCCCGATGGTCTTCAACGGTGCTGGCATGTCCTTCAGAAGACTGAGCAGATGCTTCAGCCTGAGGAATTTCAATGTGTGTCTTACGAGCAACACTTGAGAAAAACCTTTGGTCAGATTTACAAATCTGACATTGGCGCCCAACCAGTCAGCACAATATGCTTCAAATTCATCACTGAGGGTTTTGATTTCACCCTGAATCTTGACTAGTTCTTCAGTTGTCATTTTGACAACATTTTTCTTCAGAATGCGCTCCTTCTTGTATTGCGCTTTCTTGGTCTGCCTGGCCTGTTCAAACTTCCATTTTTCTTCACCTATGAAGGCGGTCAACATATGAATTTGGCTAGGAGTCAGGTTGAAGTCAGTCATAGGAGTGCCTGGGTCCTTATGCCAGAGATCAATGAAATCAAGGATCACCTTGGGATCGAACAGAAGTGGTACTTCGCTTCCTTTGGCTCTAGCGGCCTTTTCTTGCCTGTCTCTGATGATTTGAACCAGTTCTTCATCATCAGCTTCGTCAATAGACGACACTTGGAAAGCAACTTGTTTCTTATGAGGACTTGGGCGAGAGCCTCGTCCAGCAGTTGTCTTTTTCTCTAGCAGCGAGGGACCAGCTGAGGAACTTGGTATCGCTGAGGAACTTGGGGCAGCTGAGGAGCTTACAGAGGCTTCTGAGGCAATGGATATGCCTGCAGTCCTCTGACATGTGGCAAGATGCACTGGAGTAGATGATTTTGTTGCAGCATCTGAAGACTTTTGCGGAGGAGCTGAGGACTTTGGAGGAGCAGGAGCAGTCTGAGGAATTTACCGTGAGGGGTTTGAAGAGACTGGCCATGAGGGCATTGCTGAGGAAGAAGCACTTGGCTTGTGAGCCGGCTTTTTAGCCATGGCCTTCTTAGGCTTGGAAGCAGAAGCCTCAGTAGAGGCAGCAGCAGCAGCAGTGTCTTCATTGAATTTCCTCACTGCTTCTTTAGCTTGTCTGGCCAACTTGGCCTGGCGATTAGCCCATTCTTCAGGAAAGTCCTCACCACGCTTGAGGCTTGTGGGATCAGCAACTTGGCCATGTGCTAGTGGAGGTCTTGGGCAGGGAGGATTGAGTTCGAATTTCTTCATGTATTTGGGAGTGACATATCTGTACTCCCTCCACTCATGTGCCCATCTCCTCTCTATTCTTTCTATGCGCACTTTGCACTGATTCTTGTCCTCTTTTCCGTGGCTTCTTTCCGTCAGCCATTTTCTTCAGATGAGGAATTTGAACAATTGAATTTTTTGAAGAAGTGTGCAACTTTTCTTCAAGGAACGCTGCAAATGAGTTAACTTGATGAGAACCTAGTGATTCAGCAGTAGACATGAGTACCTGTGAACAGAGTATAGTTGCGAGGAATTTGGAGAGGTCATATGCGTTCTCAGAAGTTTTTGTAAAAAGAACAAGTTTGTGGAATTTGACCAGTTGATTCTTGAAGAATTTGACTAAGCGTTCTTTGTCTCAGGTTCCAGAGTTGTATAGATTTAAAAATCCACACAGTTGAGGAATCTTGAATAAAATCATAGCTTAGAGAAATCAAATCAAGAACAGATGATATATGAGGTGCTTAGTGTGTGAAGATTTGACGAAGAAAACACCTTTTGAGAATTTTGAAGAATACATTTGAATCAAAGAGGGCAGTAAAAGTAACTTTTAATTACCTTGGATGAAGAACAAGACGAACTGTGGGATGGAGAAGTGAAGTTCGCCTGTGCAGATCTTCCACGCCCTAACTTGGCAGAGGAAGACAGCTACGGCGGCAGCGGAGTGAAGAAATCCGCGGCTGGCGCGAGCACGACGGCGACGAGGTCGAGGCAGTTAAGCTCTTCCTACCCGGCGACGATGGAGTAGCGGCGGCGCTAGGGTTGGACAAGCTCGAGCGGGAGAATGAGAACGAGCGGAGTAAAAAGTGAAGTGAGGGAAGGGGAGGGGTATTTATAGCTGAGGTGAAAAACCGTTCGCCCGTAGAAATAGGACGAACGTGCCCCTGACCCTTCTTATTCGCATGACATGTGTCACCCACGTACTGTGTAGTGGAGATTGTGTGAAATCGTGGGTGAATAGATAAGTATTGTCGTGGGATGCGGAACGATTTGAGCGGCAAAACCGAAAATTTTGGAAAGGATAAGTTTTAACGTTGCGTTCGCAATTTCTTCAGCTGACAAGGACACAGTGAAGATTTTGAACAAGTTTCAAATAGAATGCATATGTAGAATTTGTGAATGGAATGGGTTGAGTTTAGCATAGAGGGGGAAGGTTCTGATCACATTCACTTAGCAGAAAAAGCAACGTGAAGAAATAGCAATAAGTGAATGTTCTAGAGGACATAAACTCATATATATAGCCAATGAAGAAAAGAGACGGAAATAGTGAAGATTTTGCAAAGTTGAAGAAAATGAACAAGTGAGGAATTTCAAAAACTCAAATTGAAGATTTTCAACTTTTGTGGTGGCGTGACCCACCGTATAAGAATGATGATTTCAGACACCGCGTACAATTGTCGTGGGGTTCTGAGAATCAATTTCTTCATTAATTTCTTCACACTTAGAGCGTTATTCTTCATTGATTGAAGAAAAACAAATTCTTCATGTGTTGCACATCTAAGTCATCAATGTTGCATAAGTGTTAGGATGAGTGTCCGATTCAAAGAACAATCGATGATTCTAAGATATTTAGCTCACACCGCAACTTGCTAAATCTCTTCTCATCCAAGGTTTTTGTGAAGATATCGGCTAGCTGTTCTTCAGTCTTCACATGTTCAATAGAAATGTCGCCCTTCAACACATGATCACGAAGAAAATGATGAGGAATCTGAATGTGCTTTGTCTTCGAGTGCTGAACTGGGTTGTGAGCAATCTCTATGGCACTCTCATTGTCACAGAGTAGAGGCAGATTCTTCTCGTTGACACCATAGTCCTTGAGAGTTTGCTTCATCCATAACAATTGAGCACATCAAGAGCCAGCAGCAATATACTCAGCTTCAGCGGTAGATAGTAATACACAGTTCTATTTCTTCGAGGACCAACAGACCAAAGATCTTCCGACGAAATGACATGTACCAGACGTTGATTTGCGGTCCACACGATCACCAAGATAGTCAGAGTCTGAATATCCAATGAGATCAAAATCCGAGCCCTTGGGATACCATAATCCAAGTGTTGGTGTGTGAGCTAGATATCGAAGAATATGTTTCACAGCCTCATGGTGTGATTCCTTCGGTGCAGCTTGGAATCGGGCACACATGCAAACACTAAGCATTATATCTAGCCTAGATGCACATAAGTACAATAGAGAACCAATCATGGAGCGGTATACCTTATGATCGAAGTCAATATCAGTTTCATCAGTGCACAGATGGCCATTTGTGCGCATAGGAATTTTGACGCCTTTGCAATCGTGCATACCGAATTTCCTCAGTACATCTTTGAGGTATTTCTCCTGAGATATGAATATACCATTGCGTTGTTGACGAATTTGAAGACCTAAGAAGAATTTCAACTCTCCCATCATAGACATTTGATAATCTTCACTCATCATATAGGCAAATTCATCACTATAGCGTTGGTCAGTACAGCCAAAGATAATATCATCAACATATATTTGGCACACAAATAATTCACCATCATAAGATTTAGTGAAAAGAGTTGGATCGAGTGAACCGGGTTTGAAGCCTTTCTTCATGAGGAATTCCTTCAAAGTATCATACCATGCCCGAGGGGCCTGCTTGAGGCCATAGAGAGCCTTATTGAGTTTGAAGACTTTGTCAGGATTCTTTGGATCTTCAAAACATGGGGGTTGAGCAACATATACTTCTTCCTCAAGCTTACCATTGAGGAATGCACTTTTCACATCTATTTGATAGAGAATGATATCATGATGGTTAGCATAAGCAAGTAATATGTGAATAGCCTCAAGCCTAGCAACAGGTGCAAAAGTTTCATCGAAATCAATTTCTTCAACCTGTGTGTAGCCTTGAGCTACAAGTCGTGCCTTATTCCTTACCACGAGGCCATTTTCATCTTGCTTGTTGCGGTAGATCCACTTTGTGCCGATGATATTATGCTTGCGAGGATCTGGACGTTGGACCAGTTCCCAGAGGTTGTTGAGTTCAAACTGATGTAATTCTTCTTGCATAGCTTGAATCCATTCAGACTCCAGAAATGCTTCATCTACCTTAGTGGGCTCTGTGATAGAGACAAAAGCAAAGTGCCCATAAAAGTTAGATAAATGTGAAGCTTTTGAGCGTGTGAGTGGACCTGGTATATTGATGTCGCTGATGATTTTCTCAATCTACACTTCTTTCGCAACGCGAGGATGAGCTGGTTGTCGTTGAGGAATTTGATTAGCATTTTCTTCAGCACCATTTTCTTCAGCATTTTCCTCAGGTGCTGTAGCTCGACGATCTTCAGGTTCTGGAATGAATTCCTCAGCAGATTCTTCGGTAGGAATGACATCCTCAGTAGCCTTGAATTAGATAGTATCCTCAGGTGCTGGTTCATCTATCACAGTAGGTAGGTGCTCTGTTTGCGAGCCGTTAGTTTCGAACCGCACATCTATAGTTTCAACAACCTTGTGAAGAACGTTGTTGAAGACTCTGTAGGTGTGCGAGTCCTTTCCGTAACCAAGCATAAACCCTTCATGTGCTTTCGGTGCAAATTTTGAGTTGTGATGAGGATCTCTAATCCAACATTTAGCACCGAAGACTTGGAAATAACTTACATTGGGTTTCTTGTCAGTGAGGAGTTCATAGGCAGTCTTTTTGAAGAATTTGTGAAGATATACTCTGTTGATGATGTGGCACGTAGTATCAATTGCATCAATCCAAAAACGATGAGGCGTTTTGTATTCATCAAGCATAGTGTGAGCCATCTCAGCAAGAGTTCTGTTCTTGCGCTCCACGACGCCATTTTGCTGAGGAGTATAAGGAGCAGATAACTCATGAGTAATACCAAGTTCATCAAGATAGTCATCAAGACCAGAGTTCTTGAACTCAGTTCCATTGTCACTTCTGATATGCTTAATCTTCACACCAAAGTTGGTTGAAGACCTCGAGGAAAATCGTTTGAAGACTTCCTGCACTTCATGTTTGTAAGTAACAATGTGTACCCATGTATATCGAGAGTAATCATCAACAATGACAAAGTCATATACAGAAGCATCATTTGAAACTGCAAAATAATGATTAGGACCGAAGAGATCCATGTGAAGCAATTCAAATGGTTGAGTAGTAGTCATGATAGTCTTCGCTGGGTGCTTGGCCTTGGTCATCTTTCCAGCTTCACAGGCATCGCATAGGTGATCCTTGAGCAATTTGACATTCTCCATGCCAATGACATTCTTCTTCTTCGCAAGCGCGTGCAAATTCCTCATGCCTGCATGACTAAGTCGTCGATGCCATAGCCAGCCTTCTCAAGCTTTTGCAAGTAGACACATAACTGGTTGAGGTCCTGTAGAGAAATCAACAATATACATGTCTCCTCTCTTAAAGCCTTCGAAGACTATGGAGTTCTCAGATTCCATGATCACAACACAACGATATTTGCCAAAAGCAACAACCATGTCCAAATTGCAGAGCATTAATACAGACATGAGGTTGTATCCTAACGACTCGACAAGCATGACTTTGTCCATGTGTCGATCCCTAGTGATCGCAACCTAACCTAGACCCAATACCTGACTTTTGCCTTTGTCAGCGAAGATGATGTGCTTCAGATGAGATGGTGATAAGGGAGCATCCATCAAGAGATTCTTGTCACCAGTCATGTGATTTGTACATCCACTATCGAGGTCCCACTCAGTGGCTTTGGGTTGATCATCCTGCAGATGAATTAGTGCAGCTTACACTCATATACTTCATCAGTGAGGAATATGACATCAAATCATGAGATCAATTTTATCAAGCAATGCAACAAATAAAGCAGTATGAGGACGTGAGAAATGAGAGTTCATTTCTTCGTGATTAGCCTGCGTCCTTTCAGGCATTTTTCAGGTCTCCAGCAATTTCTTCAGACGATTGAGCACGCTTGGAGACCTGACCCTGCAGAAGAGATTAGTTCTTTTTCTTCATCACCCAGATCTGAAGGGGTGGCAAAGAGTTCATCACTCTGCGAGCTCCATACGAGAAAGGTGGCATAGACGCCAGCCCGTTTCGTTTCACATAAGAGGAGTTAGGATAAGCATATGAATAAGCAGAGTAATTCTTCGAGGACTTATGAACATAATGGTTAGAAGAATAATGCTCATATTCATAGCCCTTAGCTCTTCCCTGCGAAACAGAGTTGTTAGCACGATGATATTCATATGAGGACTTTGATCCTTTTGAGGAATTTGATCCATATGAGGAATTTGGTCCGTATGAGGATTTTACTCCATCTGAAGATTTTGATCAATATGAAGAATTGGATCTGGAGTTCTTATTCCTCACACGAGGTGTCATGAGGACATTCACTTGAAGATTTTCAAGGTGCCTCTTAGGGACCCAGATTTTCTTCATAGGGGGGCCATTCCTGCAGTTAGTTCCAACATATCTAGCAAATACTTCACCATTTTGATTTTTGAACAGTTTATAGTTGGAGTCAAATGACTCATCAGAAGAATGACGAGATTCACATGTAAAGACAGATAAATTGGATGGATCAACTGGAGGTCCTTTTGCAGCAACCCATGAGATTTTGGGATACTGCTCAGGCTTCCAATATGAACCATCAGCATTAAGTTTCCTCTCAAAGGCAATTCCCTCTTTCCTAGGGTTCCTTTTGAGGATCTGCTTTTTAAGCACATCACAAAGAGTCTGATGCCCTTTCAGGCTTTTGGACATGCATGTCATGTACAATTCCTTCAGCCCTGCATTGTCAGTGATAGTAGCAATGTCCCCAGATGAGGAATTAGTGATAGCAGAGACAGTTGAAGAATTTGTAGCATTTGAAGCATTTGAACATTCAGGTGAAGAATTAGATGTCTCTCGTTCAATGCATTTCAAGCATGGGGGAATGAATTCTTCCTGAGAAGCGCTAATTTGTTGAGCAAGTAATGAATCGCGCTCCTTCTGAAGATCTTCATAACTCACTTTTACCTTTTCAAGATCTTGCTTTCTTTGAAGAAATTCATAAGAGAGCTTCTCATGATCAGACAAGAGAGTGTTATGATGACTTTGAAGGTTATCACACTTGGACTGAAGTCTCTGAAGATTTTCAATCAAGGTTTTGGTGCGATCCATTTCTTCACTCAACATATCATTGCTCACTAAGCATAGTATGAGCTTTTTCCAAAGCTTTTTGTTGTTTAGTGGCAAGGGAAGCAAGTTTGACATAGCTGGGTCCAAATTCATCACCAGATTCATCATCACTAGACTCAGATAGGTAGCATTCAGTTACCTTGGCACCTTTTGCCATAAGACTTGGTGTAGAGGAAGATGATTTTGGATCGAAAGTCATCGTCTTGAGAGATTCTTTGAAATCCTCAAACCAGGGATCTTCACGAGTTCGATGATCTTCATAGACCTCAGAGAGACGGTCTCAGATAAGCTTCGCATGATCGAGATGCATGACGTTCCTGAACTGATTTTGAGACAGACAGGAGAAAATGATGTCCTTCGCTGTGAGATTGAGAAGGGTGAACTTGCGAATGTCATCAGCTTCTGCCATCTTGCACAGATCGGTAAGACCAATTTCAGTGACGGTCCACAGCTCACTGTTCATCGCCATGAGACGCTTCTTCATCATGGCCGTCCATTTGGGATACTCGTGACCGTCAAAGATGGGGCAAGACACAGTCTTCATTCCTGTGGTCGACATAACTAAAACTCCAGGCGGTTAAACCAAAATCACACAGAACTAGGGAGTACCTTGCTCTGATACCAATTGAAAGGCGATTTTTATGAATTCTTCACTGAGGAATTTGCTGTTGAGGAAATTCCTTAGCGAAGAACTACTTGCAGCGGAATAAGTACTCAGAAGTAAACATGGCAGAATACAAGCATGGTCATCATGAAGAAATGAAGACAAACACAGAGTACAGAAAGCGTAATCAAAGGAAACACAGAATGAAGACAAACAGACTGAAGAAAATGAACTGAGGAAATTGAGAAAGTCTTCAGTCAAAGTCTTCAAACAGATATGAACAAGCACAGAACACAGATATGAGGAAATGAAAGAGTTGAGGAAATAGAACCAGTGAGCTTGGTGAAGACAATGATTTGGTAGACCAGTTCCAACTGCTGTCTCAGTTGTACATCTGGTTGGAGTGGCTAGGTATTTAAACCCGAGGACACATAGTCCCGGACACACAGTCAAGGACACAGAGTCCAAGACACCAAGTCCTTACCGTATTCTCCTTGAGCTAAGGTCACACAGACCTTGCCCAATCACCCGTGGTAAGTCTTCAGGTGACTTCCGAACCTTCACAGACTTGGTCACTCGGCGATCCACAATTCCTCTTGGATGCTCTAGACCATGACGCCTAACCGTCTGGAAGAAGCACACTCTTTAAAGGTAACAAGCATCGGATCCACGCAGCATTAATCTCTTCAGTGATGCTCAATCACTTTTGGGTTTGAAGGTGTTTGGGTTTGGTTTTGGGTTTTTCCTCACTTGATGATTTTCGATCAAAAAAAAAACGGAGGATGGGTTGCTCTTATGACAAGTGTCAGTTTCTCTCGGAGCACCCAACCAACTAGTGGTTGTAGGGGGCGGCTATTTATAGCCTAGGGAGCATCCCGACATGATAAGAAATAAATGCCCTTTAATGTAATGACCGTTAGGTAGGTAGATATTTTGGGACAGCTGGCGCTTAGCACAGCAACGGTCGGAACTTAGAGTATCAAATTCCTCAGGGCTATCATGTTCCTCACTACGTAGGTAATCCGCACTGGCAAATTCTTTACTCCTTAGTCAGAACAAATTCCTCAGAGACCAGAAGAACTTCGTCTCTGTCACTGAAGAATATGACTGAACTCTATGAGATTTCCAATGGCTTCACTCGAAGGGATTGGTAGGTGTAGGATTTTGAGTTGAGCATCACATGGAAATTTTTCCTTAGTATTTCCTCGACCCACTTTAACAGTACGGTGTTTCCTATGACTCAAGAAAGAGAAAATGAAACTATAAAAACAAAAGTCTTCATGCTTCATGTTCCTCAAATGATTATCAAGTCTTCAGGGTCACACCAATTTCTTCACTTTCAAAGTCTTTAGAATTCCAAAGTCTTCAGTCCAGGAACTTCATGTTTAGGGGTTGACTTTCCCTGTAATTATCAAACTCCTCATAGACTTATAGACCTGTGTACACTCACAAATACATCAGTCCCTTAACCTATAAGTCTTCAATACACTAAAATCACTAAGGGGCACTAGATGTGTCGGGGAAACTGATCGCCCACGAACACCTATGGGACCGGAGCCCCTTTTCGGTATGGCAAGGGGGTGGAGGGTGCACAAAGAGCAGATCGAGGCAAACACGCGAGCAGTTTACCCAGGTTCGGGCCGCACGGATGCGTAAAACCCTACTCCTGCCTTGGTTTGTATTGCGTTCTTGGCTCGGGAGCGAGAAGAACTACAGTGCTGATCGCTAACAGGACCGAGCGTGAGAGTGATTGATGATCCAAACCACCTCTACGTTGCTCATGGGCCTCCTTTTATAGGTCAAAGGGGTCACCGACAGGTGGCAACGTAGTTGAGGGTAAAAATGTAAAATGGGTGGTAGTTGGAACAGTGTTTGCATAGTGCTCTATACCTAACTCTGACGGCAGGGGACAAGCGCATTAAATTCCCGTCGCCGTCACTCCAAACAGTGCAAAAAGCGTCCGTCGGGGTGCCACCGTCCGCCACGACGATGGCCTTGTCATGGCATCTTGCCACCGTGTCCCTCAGGCTGCATAGCCTTCCGCCACGTGCGCCTGGAAGGGTCCCAGGGCGACGCGTGGGCGGATGAGCTGGAGCGCGGGCGCTTAGTGGAAGTTTGCCGCGGCATACGCCTTGCCGCGGTCGCTACCTTGTCGTGCCTGGGAGCTTGTCGCTCTCAGGGCCTTGCCGGGACGCGTGGCGCGTCGCGGCAAGTCTCTTGGGATGCCATGTTTGGCCTCCCCGGCAAGCTCTCCTTGCCAGGGTCTTGTGCCAAAGAAGTGGCCTTGAGCCTTGAGCGGCCTTCCCGGCAAGCTCCTCTTGCCGGGGTCTTGTTTCTTTAACTTGAATACTTTGTTCTTGAATGGCTTCGAAAGAACCACAGTGGACCTTGGCGGCCGCGCAGCAAGCCCTGCCACGGGACGTTGCGACTGTCCGTGCACAAGTTCGGGATACTAAGGTACCCCTACTTTAGTACACCGACAGGAGCCCCCGGGCCTGGGCCATACACGGTGCCGAGCGCTGTTGGGCCAGGCCCAAAACAGTGCACGGGCACGCGCGGCCAGCGGCACGCCGTATCCCACTTCGTATCCACCGCGCCCCTCCCTTACAGCACGCGTCGATCGCGGCGTTGTGGGGGAGATCGTGGCCTAATTCTTTATTGTGGAAATGCGGAACATCCCCCCCCCCTCCCCCCTTAAAAGCAGGGGAAACAGGGGCAGTTCCTTCCATTCGCCCGTT
>LR738712.1:788482471-788513943 GCA_902687465.1 Secale cereale | reverse complement strand
CTCCGCCGCCGCCAGCATCACCAGCGCCGTTGACTTCCCCCATCGTCCCCGCCATGGCCCCGAAGGGCGAGAAGGCGAAGGTCGCGAAGACTGCCAAGGCGCTGCGGCTAGTAGCAATGCGGAAGAAGATGGCGGTCTTCCCACCAAGGCTTGATGCGGAGGAGCTGAAAGACACGTTCTAGCTCTTCTGGTCGAGGGGGACGAAGGCGCATCCGCGGACCAAGGTACTCCCCGCCGTGGCCTGCGAGATGTTCCCGGGTGGCTATGCCTTTTTTGCTCTATTCTTCTACTGCGGGCTCTGCCCGCCCTTCTCGGAGTTCTTCTGCGACATCATGAATACCTACGGGTTTCATCTCCTCGACTTCACCCCAAATGCCGTCTTGACCATGGCCATTTTCGCACATCTGTGCGAAAATTTCGTCGGAATTTACCCCAATGTAGCTCTTTTCCGCCATTACTTTATACCTCGAGTCGAGTCAGGGTCACCTCTGTCTGGCGGAATCTCTTGGATTTTTAGGCTCCATAAGAAAGAGGCTTACTTGACGGGGGAGCTCCGCGGCAAGTGGGATGAGTGGAGGGCCAACTGGTGTTGGATTATAGAGGATGACCCGCATCCATTCACTTCCCGACACCAAACTGCAGTAGTACGCGGCAATGACTGGAGTGACCTGGCCCCCGAGGACGACAAGCTGAAGATAGCCATCACTCGGATCCTTCGTCTCCGGCAAGCCAGGCTTACTGTAGGTGCCGTCGGGGCAGACTTTCTCCGCCGCCGCATCGCTCCCCTGCAGGAGAGGAAGAGGGCTGCTTGGGAGTTCGAGAATACGGCAGACATCATGAGGCTGCGCTCGGGCCTCAATTACAACTTCACTGTCTTGGAGCTCAACGCAATGCTCCAAGCGCTATTCAAGTACGACTCTGCCCACCCTGAGTGGTATGCGTTGCCGTCGGGCGTAGTTCCATTGTCCAATAGCTCTGCGCTCAGTGCCGTCCGCGCGGTGATGCCGCTGTGCGATTCCCACGTGATCGACCCTACTTGGCGGGAACCTTCCGACGAAGCCGTGCAGACGTTCTTCGACAACCTGGTGGAGTTGCCAATCGACGGCGACGAGAAGAGGGGACTCACCAGCGACACCACTGACCAGGAGATGGCATATAGTGCCACTAGGTTGGAAGAGGCGGCTGCAGCCAGGGCCTCGGGCGAGTTCGGGTATACTGTGGAGGAGGCGGAGGCGACAAGCCTCGCCGAGGAGGAAAAGCTTCGCAAAGCGGGAAAGCTTGCCGGGCGACTCGCCGAGACAAGCGAGCCCACCGAGCAAGGTGCTGAGTCGAGCGGGCCCGCCGAACAGGGCGTCGGGTCAAGCGATCCTGCCGAAGACTTAGGCGGCTCGCTGAACCTTGGCTCATCATCTTCCTCGTCGGGCAGCTCGCCACCTCCAGCAAGTCCTCCAGCTCAGACAAGGAGGCCCCTCCGCAAGGCCGCCGACGTGGTTGGGCGGCAGGCGGGCCAGCAGCCGCAGCGCCGCCCGACACGCGCCACCGCAACGAGCAAGGCCGCCAAGGGAGTGCCTCGTGCTTCAACGGCAACAGGAGGGGGATCTTCCCGGACTGGCGCCTCGGCTCCTGCCGCACCTCGCGCTTAGGCGGCAACCAGAGCAGGGTCTTCTCAGACCGCCGCCCCTGCTCCCGCCAAGCGGCCAAGGGAGCCCACTCTCCCAGCTCCTCGCGCCGGGACGCGCGAGCCGGACTTTGATTTCTCGGCGCTCAGCTCCGACGATGAGGAGGAAGAAGAGTAAGTCTTCGTACTTCTTGTTTTTCTTCCATTTTCAACTTATACTTTGCCTTGTATCTCCTTTATTTAATCCTGATCCTGTCTTCCTTCCAGAACTCTGGCCCAGAGGGCGGCGAAGAGGGCCAAAGTCCCGGTGATCGTCGTCGAGGACGAGCCCGCAGCGACAGCAGGGGGTGTACCTGCGACAAGCTTGCCAGACCCGGCAGCTGTTCTCCAGAGCAGCCCCTAGCGCAGCCCCCAGCGTAAGTGTAGTTTTCTTTCCCACTTGTCGGGCGCGCTTGGGCCTTCTATCTTTGTTGATGTTTTCTTTGTTGACTTGTGCAGAAACGGAGCAGCAGCATCAGGAGAGCCAGGAGACCGCCCCCGACGCGCCGCACGTCTCGACCGCACCGCCAAGGGGAAACTCCCCAGCAAGGGAGGACACTCCGCCAAGGGCGAGCACCCCGCCAAGGGCGAGTACGCCGCCAAGGGACGGCGCCAGCGGCCCTCCGCCGGCGGGAGCTACCACCACGCCGCAGAGGGAGAACTCCCCGGCAAGGAACCCCACTGAAGAAGGGGCCCGCGCAGGTAAACCTTGGACATTTCTTCTTTTGTTCTTCTTTTTTTGGATATTTGCTTGACTATTTTTCTTTCTTCTTCTTTTCTTCTGTCAGACCCGTCCGCCGCAGAACCGATGGAGATGGAGGTCGCCGTCGAGGAGGACGCGCGCCGCAACACTGGCGACGCCGCTGCTACCGAAGAGGCAACCGGTGCTGACGAGCCCGTCGCCGACAAGGCCGCCAAGGCTGCTGGCGCGGCAGCTGAGGAGGGATCCGGCAGTCGCACTGACGGCCCTGAGGCCGCAGGAGCGTCAGACGCTGCGCCGGCTGCCGATCCCTCTGCTGCCGCGGCCGAGCCCGGCGCCTATTTGGAGGCCGGCAACGGAGTCTTCATCCAGCTCCCGTGGGCGCCCACGTCGAGGGCGCCTGCGGAGGGAGAGGTCTTCGACGGGGAGGTCCTTGCCTCCGCCGGATTGAAGCTCATCGACGCGCCAAGCAGCAGCAGCGAGCCTGAGGAGGAGCGGCTGACGCGCAAGCTCCTGGCTCTGTACGGCGCACGGCAGGCCAAGCTGGAGTCCCGAGAGGCTCTGGCCGCCAAAGCGGGCGCCGACTTGGAGAAACGTGCCGAAGAGCTCCGAGCCAACAACCAAGCAGCTCTCCGATCCTTGGCGGAGGAGCGGGAGCAGCTTGCCGAGGCGCATCAGTACTTCATTCTTGAGAAGGCTGAAGCAGAGGAGCAGCAATGGCTCTCCGCCGAGGAGTTGTCCCAGCGAGAGGGTGAACTGACGCAGCGGAAGGTCGACCTCGACAGGCACGAGGACGAACTTGCCGCACGTGAACAGTCTTTTGGCGGAGCTCTGCAGGAGGCGAAGGATGCTACCACGGCTGCCGAGACCGCCAAGAGGGACTTGGAGATAAGGGTGGCGCAGCTGGAGGCCAACTTGAAGACGAGCGACGAGAAGGTTGCCGCACTTGTGCTCGAGAGGGAGAAGGACGCCCACAGCCACTCCGAGCTGCAGGTCCGCCTTTCCGACAAGGGCAAGGAGCTCGCCGTCGCCAAGGAATCCATCGCCGATCTGGAGTTGAAGCTGTCCACCCTCACCACAACGCTTGACGGCGCCACAGAGCGGGAGGCGAACCTGAAGGAGGAGCTCAGGGCCGAGAAGGCGCTGTTGGACAGTGCTGCTATCTCCCAAAACAACTTCAGGCTGACGGTGGAGCACTGGACAGAGGGTCTTGTTATCGCCGCTGCTGACGTCGACAAGGAGCTGGCGGAGCTGGGGGCGGAGCACCTCGGGTATTCCACCGATGAGAATCTCCCTCACAGCGCCAAGTTGAGTTTGTTCTTCAGGGGGGTGGCGCCGGCCCTCCAGCAGCTCCGGGAAAGGATCCCAAAGCAGCTGGCGGACGAGTCGCGCAGGCTCTGCGCGGGGGCCCTCGAGAAGGTATTGATGAAGATAGCGCACCGCAACCCAGGCCTCAACCTCACCAACGTCTTGAGGTCCTTGCCGCCGGACGCTGACCAGGAGGCGCTCAAGGCCCTTGTCGCGCCTATTGTGAACAAGGTGGGCGGCATCAAGAGGGTCGAGGGCGACCGCGCGGATTAGTCTTGTTTACTTTCTTCCTTCCTTGTCGCTGCCAACTACGTTATGAACAATAGTCTATTAGAACTGCGACAAGTTGCTTTGTAATATAACTTTATCTTAGGCACTGAATGCAATGTTATTTCCTCTACTTGACTTCCTTGCTTTGTATGCTTTTACCCTACGCTTTTAGGGAACTTGCCGGCGTAGGGCCCCTTGCCGCGAGCGCTGAGTGCGGAACTTCAGCAGCCTGTTGGCAATGCCGTTGCCGACAACAAACCTTGTCGCAGCTAGTCACAGCACACTTAGATTGTTGAGCGAACTCGAAAACGAAGCAAGGGCGCGACATTAGTCGCAGCACACTTAAGTCGTTGAGCGTGCTCGAAACAAAGTAAGGGCGCGGCTAGCCACGAGTTGGTTCCTCCGTGCACAGGTTTTCCATACTAACCGAGGTCGTTCAAGGAAGATAACTTAAAAATTTAAAAATTTGATTGCTCAAACTTTTGCAACTTAGCTCTTGTGTTGTTTGCTTCCCGGCAAGGCAAGGCTCTCTTGAACGGCACTTGGTCCATACCACTATCTCCTTCCCCCCCGGCAAACTTGTGCGCGAGGGAAAATTCTTCTCCTTGAGAGAAAAGAAAGGGGAGAAAACAGAGATATGGAGTCTTGTGGCGTGTTATTGCTTACCGGGGATAGGTGCAGCACAAAGTGTCAGATAGTACATGCAAGAAAGTAAAAAGGGCATGAAATGACAAGTTGTGCGATGCACATAAGCTTTACTGATGCACGGGGTCTGCGCCCGGCTTTGTACAAAGGATTACATGCAACAGCGGCAAGACTTGTACAAAAGGTGGTTGCCAGAGCGGATCACGGCAACCGCGCCTTATGGGTAAAACTTGGGAAGATGCTCAATGTTCCAGGAGTTGCTCACCGGTAAGCCTTCTTCGGTCTCAAGGCGGACAGCGCCGGGCCTTGTGACTTGTTTCACCCGATAAGGGCCTTCCCACTTTGGCGTCAACTTGTTGGAATTCTTGGCGGACTGAACGCGCCGAAGAACAAGGTCGCCTTCCTCGAGACTTCTGGCTTTAACCTTGTGGCTATGGTAGCGGCGCAAAGCTTGCTGGTATCGAGCAGCTCGTACAGGAGCCTGAAGACGGTCCTCCTCGAGGAGCAGCGCATCATCTTGCCGTAGCTGCTCTTGCTCGATCTCATCGTAAGCGAGCACTCGTGGCAACCCGTATGCGAGTTCCGTGGGGAGAACTACCTCTGCTCCATAGACAAGAGCAAAGGGTGTCTGCCCGGTGGCTCGATTTAGCGTCATCTTGATCGACCAAAGAACCACCGGTAGCTCCTCGATCCAGTTTCTTCCGCACTTGTGCAGCTTGTCGAAAGTTCTTGTCTTGAGTCTGCGCAGCACTTCAGCATTTGCCCTCTCTGCTTGACCGTTGCTTCTCGGGTGAGCAACAGAAGCGAAGCAGACCTTGGCGCCAAGGTCTTGGACATACTGCATGAAGGTGCGACTTGTGAATTGCGTACCATTGTCGGTGATGATCCTGTTAGGGATCCCGAAACGGCAAACAATCGACCTGAAGAACTTGACTGCTGACTGTGCGGTCACCTTTCTCACTGGTTCCACTTCCGGCCACTTTGTGAACTTGTCGATGGCAACGTACAAGTACTCAAAGCCCCCGGCTGCGCGGGGAAAGGGGCCGAGGATATCGAGCCCCCAGACCGAAAATGGCCATGACAAAGGTATCATCTAGAGAGCTTGAGCTGGCTTATGTATCTGCTTGGAATGGAACTGGCACGCTTCACACTTGGTTACTTGTGCAGTTGCATCCTGGAGGGCTTCTGGCCAAAAGAAACCTTGCCGGAACGCCTTGCCGACAAGTGCTCTTGCGCCAATGTGGTGACCACATATGCCTCCGTGTATCTCTTCCAACAGCTTCTGTCCATCTTCCCGGGGAATACACTTTAATTTCACATCGTTGAGTCTCCTTCTATACAGTTCGTCGCCGACAAACTGGTACATACTTGACTGCCGGGCTACTTTTTCAGCTTCATCTTGCTCTTCGGGAAGTTCTCCTGTCTGGAGGAAACGGACGATCTGCTGTGCCCATTCCAGAGCCTGCGGCTCGACGACAAGGACTAAAGGCATATGTGCTGCTGCGGGAACGTCAGCTTCCACGGTAAGAACTTGCAGCTTAGCCGGAGCTTGACGTTCCCCGGCAAGCTTGCCAGAGCAAAACTTGTCGGGAACGCCTGCTTCAACTGTACAAACCCTAGGATTTGCAGGAGCAGACCGCTCCTCAGCAATCTTGTCGTTGACCTTGGGGACCTTATTGGCGACGGCCTCGGGAAGCTCTACCGGCAAGTTGTCACCGGAAACCAACTTCCTCTTCTTACTCTGTCCAGTCGATGGTGTTACGGATGGTTGAGTTAGCTTGAGCACAAAGATCCCTGGTTCCACAAGTAGCTTTAACGCAGCACACTTTGACAGGCCATCTGCGATGTCGTTTTGAGCTCTTGGAACATGCTCCATCTGTAGGCCTTCAAAGTGTTCTTCAAGCTTTCTGACTTCGTCGACGTAAGCTTCCATCAACGGACTCTGTTAACTCTTGTTCACTTGGCGGACGACCAACTGCGAGTCACCCCGCACAATCAGCTTCTTGATCCCAAGGTCTGCCGCGATCCTGAGGCCGGCAAGCAAACCTTCATACTCTGCAGTATTGTTCGTTGCTTGCTCCTTGGGAAAGTGCATTTGGACGATGTACTTGAGGTGCTCTCCGGTGGGCGCGACAAGCAGCACACCGGCACCGGCGCCTTCCAGCGAGAAGGCACCGTCAAAGTACATTATCCATTCCTTGCTTGCTTCCTTGGCGGGGATGTTCGTCTCTGGAATCTCTTCATCTGGCGTTGGCGTCCATTCTGCTATGAACTCTGCCAATGCTCTGCTCTGGATAGTTGAAATACTTTCAAACTTAAGGCCAAAGCTTGACAGTTCTAGTGCCCACTCGACAATCCTGCCTGTTGCTTCTTGATTTTGGAGTATCCTTTTCAGCGGAAAGCGAGTGACCACTGTTATCTCATGTGCTTGGAAGTAGTGGTGCAGCTTTCTTGAGGCCATGAGAAGGCCGAAAAGCAGCTTCTGCACACCAGAGTACCTTGATGTAGCCCCCTGCAGAAGGGAGCTGACAAAGTAGACTGGGCGCTGTACCATCTTCTTTCGCACTTCCTCTTGCATCTGCGCAGTTCCGTCCTTGTCGGGACCAGAGCTTGTCGGGGAAGCCCCCTCCTTGTCGCTGGACGTGCTTGCCGGGGCTGTTGGCTCATCATCTGCCTCCCTCTCCGCTACTAACGCAGCACTAACCACTTGATTGGTTGCTGCTAGGTAAAGCAGCAACTTCTCTTGTGGCTTAGGTGCGACAAGTATTGGAGTGGTGGACAGGTACCTCTTCAAGTCTTGCAGCGCTGCCTCCGCTTCCGGAGTCCATTTCATTGGGCCTGCCTTTTTCAAAATTTTGAAAAATGGCAGGGCGCGTTCTGCTGACTTAGAGATGAATCTGCTGAGAGCAGCCACGCAGCCGGCAAGCCTTCGTACATCCTTGACACGCTTCGGTGCTTCGATCTGCTCAATGTCTTTAATCTTGTCGGGATTGGCTTCAATCCCCCTCTGGGACACAAAGAACCCGAATAGCTTGCCGGAGGGGACTCCAAACACGCACTTCTCGGGGCTGAGATTGAGTTGTATCTTGCGCAGTTTCGTAAAGGTTTCACCTAAGTCTTGAATCAGAGTAGCCCTGTCCTTGCTCTTGACCACTATATCATCCATGTAAGCTTCTACATTTCTGTGTATCAGTGGCTCAAAAGAAGTGTGGACTACCCTTGCAAATGTTGAACCCGCATTCTTCAATCCGAAAGGCATGCGTATGAAGCAATAAGTGCCAGATGGAGTAATGAATGCAGTTTTCTCCTCATCTTCTTCAGCCATGCAAATTTGGTGATATCCGGAGTATGCATCAAGAAATGAAAGCAACTCACATCCAGCCATGGAGTCAACGATCTGGTCAATGCACGGCAAGGGAAATGGATCTTTGGGACAAGCTTTATTCACATCGGTGAAGTCAATACAAAGCCTCCACTTCCCGTTCGCTTTGCGCACGACAACAGGGTTGGCCAACCACGTGTGATGGAGTACACCTCTGACAAGGCCTGCCGCTTCCAGCTTCTTCATCTCTTCTGCGATAAACTCTTGGCGCTCCACCGCTTGTTTTCTAACGTTCTGCTTGACGGGCCGCGCGTGAGGACAAACGGCAAGCTTGTGCTCAATCACTTTCCTGGGAACACCGGGGATGTCAGACGGTTTCTAGGCAAACACGTCGACGTTCGCCCGCAGGAAAGCAACGAGCGCGCTTTCCTATTTTGGATCGAGCGTGGCACTGATGGTGAAAGTACCACCAGTGTCGTCCTCCTTGGCGGACACCTTCTTGGTTGCGGGTGGAACTGCCATCGTCTTCTTGCACTTGCCGGTGGAGCTCGATGGTGCGTCCTCGACGGCAGCGCAGCACTCCGAAGATGTGCGTTTGCCAGAGTGGGCCCCAGAGCTCTTGCCGGACTTGGTATTGTTCTTCACCCCGGGAGCTTCAGCGGCAAGTGTTTTGCTATCTGTTGCGGCTGCTGCATCCCGGTAAATCTTGTCGGCACAAATAAGAGTGTCCTTCTTGTCGCCGGGGACAGAGATGACGCTTATCGGGCCTGGCATTTTGAGCATGTTGTAGGCATAATGAGATTCTGCCTTGAACTTGGTGAGCGCTGGACGGCCAAGTATTCCATTGTAAGGCAAAGGAATATCGGCAACGTCAAAGGTGATCCTCTCGGTTCTGAAGTTCAGCTCTCCGCCAAATGTCACTGGCAGTGTGATCTTCCCCTTCGGCTTGCTCCTTCCCCGGTTGATCCCTTGGAATGTGCCGGTTTCCTCGAGCTCGCTGTCGGGGATCTGGAGTTTCTGGACCACAGCAGAGGAGATCAGGTTCAGGCCGGCCCCGCCGTCAACTAACATCTTGGTGACCTTGAGGTTGCGGATGGTTGGTGAAACCAACATCGGCAAACACCCTACCGCAGTGGTGCGATCAGGGTGGTCCTCAATGTCGAAGATGATAGGCGTGCTGGACCACTTCAGAAGTTTGCGCGGCTCGACGGGTGGCTCTGCTGCATTAACTTCCCGCACCCATTGCTGGAGTTGGCGGTGGGAAGTACGCAGAGAAGCACCTCCGTCAATGCACAGAACTTCTATAGCCTTCTGGAACTCCTGCTCGCTGTTATCTCCATCATCCATGTCTTCATCGTCGTCTTCGTCTTCATCCTTGTCGCGGCCGCGGGGGGGCCTGTCTCCTTGCCGCTGCTTGGCCTTGCCGCGGCGTCCTCCCCGGCCGTTGAACGGCCGCTTCTTGCCGGACTCTCCACCACCTCCCTGGGCCTTCTCCTTGTCGCGTCGCTCGTACTCAGCTTTCTGCTGCTCGACGAGGTACTCGACTCTTTTGCAGTTCTGGAGGTCGTGGCCCTTGGTGCGGTGGATCTTGCAGTATTGCTTGTCGGAGCCGTCCTGCTTGTCGGCGGCAGCCACAGTCTGACAGTTGGTGCACGCGGCAGTTTCCTTGCCGGAGCCACCTGTCAGGGCTTTCTTGGCGCCAGCCTCCTTGCCGGACTGCTCCATGACCAGCACTTCCTTGTTCTTTTTCTTCCTGTTGTTCCGCCTCCGGTTCTTCTTTGCCAGGGCGACATCCTCACTATCCGATCCTCCTGCTCCAGTATCCTCTCCGGTGAGTTTCCTCCCCTCCTCAGCGCGGGCGCACTTGTCGGCCAGGGCATAAAGCTCACTGACGTCTCGGATCTTGCACATCGCCATTTCCTCCCTCATCCTGCGGTTACGCATGTTCTGGTGGAACGCGCTGATGACCGCGGCAGGGTGGACATCTGGGATGTTGTGCTGGACGCGGCTGAATCTCTGGATATACTTTCGCAGGGATTCTCCTTCCTTCTGGGCGAGTATGTGAAGGTCGCTCTCCTGGCCATGGGGCTTGTGGCCACCTGTGAAGGCGCCGACAAACTGATGGCACAGGTCGGCCCAAGAAGAGATGGAGTTCTCCGGCAAGTGCATGAGCCAAGATCGGACGTTTGGCTTGAGCACCAGCGGGAAGTAGTTGGCTAGTATCTTCTCGTCCCGTCCCTCGGCAGCCTGCACCGCGATGGTGTAGATGCTGAGGAATTCCGACGGATGAGTCTTGCCGTCGTACTTCTCGGGTACGTCGGGCTTGAAGTTCTTCATGCTGGGCCACTGGACTTGCCGCAGCTCACGGATGAATGCAGGGCAGCCCGCCGCGTACGGTAGGTCGCTTGGTCCCCCTGGCGTTTGCATGTCAACAGTGGGCCCAGCGTGCTGATCTGATTGTCGTTGCGCTTCTCTTCGACGCTCGATACGAGTTCGAGCGTCCTCTTGTTGTCGGTCGTCGAGAACCTGACGCTGATCGCGGCGAGCTCGCGGATCTGATGATGCAGTGGAGTCGTCGTCGATGTTGATCCGACGAGTCGGCGATTTTGGCCTTCGGGGTGGGGAGTGCACGGTGGTTGCACCCCCGGCAGTATTGTCGGCGTCGGCCCGCGCCTGGCTAACTTGCCGCGGCCGCGATGTCGTCGGCTGCTGCGGAGTGTCGTTGTTAGCGAAGGCGATGAGGCTCTGGATGGTGGCCCTCTAGTCGTCGACCTTGTCTGCCGTTGGAGGGAAGTCGAGGAGCAGTTGAGCACGAGCTAGAGCTTCTGCTGGAGTGGCGGGGAGCGGTGGCGAGCGGTGCGAGGAGTGAGATATGCTCGGACTTCTAACTATGTTAGAAGGAGCAGCATCTCGTCCCGGCGACCGCGCCTTGCTCGTGCCAGCGTGTTGATGCTCACGCTGGCCTTGAGCGTCCCGAGATCTGCCAGCTTGGCCTTGACCCAGCAAGCGTATGGTACCTTGAGTACCACGACGCTGCCGGTCCCGCGCCTCCTGAGATGGGCGCGGTGCATGCACGGATGCCGAGGTCTTGGAGTGCGCTCTGTCGTCCGTCTTGTCCTTGGACTTGGCGGCGTCGTGAGTTTCCTCGCCGATGTCCTTCCTTCCGCCAGTGTCTACCCCACCAACCGTTGGCGCCGGTGGCCGTTGGATCGACGCGGACGGGCCTGCTACATCCGAAGCTTTCTTCTTCGGCGGCATGTCGATGAAGTTGGTGGAGATTTCGCTCGTGTGAACGCCAGATCAGGTTCACACAACCTCGACGCAACCCCTACCTGGCGCGCCAAAGATGTCGGGGAAACTGATCGCCCACGAACACCTATGGGACCGGAGCCCCTTTTCGGTACGGCAAGGGGGCGGAGGATGCACAAAGAGCAGATCAGGGGCAAACACGCGAGCAGTTTCCCCAGGTTCGGGCCGCACGGAAGCGTAAAACCCTACTCCTGCCTTGGTTTGTATTGCGTTCTTGGCTCGGGAGCGAGAAGAACTACAGTGCTGATCGCTAACAGGACCAAGCGTGAGATTGATTGATGATCCGAACCCCCTCTACGTTGCTCATGGGCCTCCTTTTATAGGTCAAAGGGGTCACCGACAGGTGGCAACGTAGTTGAGGGTAAAAATGTAAAATGGGTGGTAGTTGGAACAGTGTTTGCATAGTGCTCTATACCTAACTCTGACGGCATGTGACAAGGGCATTAAATGCCCGTCGCCGTCGCTCCAAACAGTACAAAAAGCGTCCGTCGGGGTGCCACCGTCCGCCACGACGGTGGCCTTGTCATCGCATCTTGCCACCGTGTCCCTCAGGCTGCACAGCCTTCCGCCACGTGCGCCTGGAAGGGTCCCAGGGCGACGCGTGGGCGGATGAGCTGGAGCGCGGGCGCTTAGTGGAAGTTTGCCGCGGCGTATGCCTTGCCGCGGTCGCTACCTTGTCGTGCCTGGGAGCTTGTCGCTCTCATGGCCTTGCCGGGACGCGTGGCGCATCGCGGCAAGTCTCTTGGGATGCCATGTTTGTCCTCCCCGGCAAGCTCTCCTTGCAAGGGTCTTGTGCCAAAGAAGTGGTCTTGAGCCTTGAGCGGCCTTCCCGGCAAGCTCCTCTTGCCGGGGTCTTGTTTCTTTAACTTGAATACTTTGTTCTTGAATGGCTTCGAAAGAACCACAGTGGACCTTGGCGGCCGCGCGGCAAGCCCTGCCACGGGACGCTGCGACTGTCCGTGCACAAGTTCGGGATACTAAGGTACCCCTACTTTAGTACACCGACAAGATGCACTTACAAGCAACTTTGAGGGCACAATGTTAGAGGAACATTTGTGTTGAGTCGACCCGAATTGATGTTATGCTATGAGATACATTCGTCACTAGTTAATGCTTAATAACACAGGAAGTTTATGTTTGCATAATTCCTTAGACCATAAGAGTATCGAGTTTCTTCATGCTTTCTTCATGAACTTTGGGGTTTGTTAAACGTCATCCGTAAATGGGTGGCTATAATGGTGGCTTACGGGTTCATGGAAAGGTATGTTAAGTAACTTGATAGCTCAAGATAGGGATTTGCTCCTCCATTGATGGAGAGATATCTCTGGGCCCTCTCGGTGTTACGGTATCCATCATCGTCTGGCCAGACAAAGGGTGATTTGATCACGGGGATGCCGGAACACGGAACAAGAAAAGAGAACAATACCGGTAACGAGGTAAATGGCATAGTGGACAAGGAGTAGATCTACGGGGATGCCAACATGTCTCACCTCGGGTATTTGTAACATATCGCGAAGCAACAGGAATAACACACATCAAATGGAGGTTCACTCGAATATTCATTTGTGTGGGTATAGGGGTCAATATGGGTGTCCTCGGCTCCGCTGTTGATCATTGATTGGAAGTGGTTCCGGGTCATGTCTATACTTCACTGAACCTATAGGGTGACACGCTTAAGGGTCATCTATCTGCTGAATACTAGACAGGGAGTCTGAGACAAAGTTTTCGAAAAAAGTTTTTCGGAATCAGAAAAGTTCTGAAAAGAGAGGTCACCGGATGAGTTCTGGTGAAACCAAAGAAGTTGTTTCGGGGTATGCCATCAAGTCAAAATAGTTTCGGCACATGCCTGATAATTCTTGGAGGGTACCAGAATCATTCTTGAAACTTTTTGGAATTTTCGGAAATAAAAACCAGAATTGTTTCGGAGCTGCCGGAACCGGTTCAGATGCTTTTCGCAGATGAAAATCACTAAAATTGAATTGTTCCAGAATGCATTGGAAATCATTATGGTGGGTACTGGAAATGTTCTATTCCCACATGAATATTTTCTGTTGGAACGGATGCCAAAAATGTCGTCATGAATAGTGAAAGTGCTTTTTGGGATATTTTATGGAAAGCCATTATTTTGGGCTTTGTCCCAAGATCTTTTGGGATGATATGGATGGATAGGAAGGTGGTGGAGCCACCCAAGAGGGCTGCCAATTTCTTTGGTGCCATTGGCGGGGCCCCATGAGGCTTCCTTCCACCATTTGGTGCTCCACTTGCCTCCCCATTTTGCCCTTATGTATGACATAAAGCATGCGCACTTTGGGTATTTGTGGAGGCACACTACCCCTTGGTTTTCCTATAAATAGGAGGTGAGGGGCTGCCCAAACCATCATCCCTTCTCACATACAAGTGCCATGCATGATCTGGCTTCTCTCTCCCTCCCAGCGAAATAGTTTCGTAGAGCCGAAAGGTTGTCTAGGTTCCAGTGGGAACTAGTTCTAGATGGCGAAGCCCTGCCGTATAGATGACACAGTATGTGTGCAACCCCATAGAGAGGTCGTAGTTTCGATCCTCTTGCCTGAGGGGCTATTTTGAGAGTGCCTCCCGAAGGGCTGTCCAAGTGACGGTCCGAGTTCCGTCAATCCTCCCGAAGGGCTGTCCGAGTGACCGTACGAGTTCTGAGGGTCCTCCCGAAGGGCTGTCCGTGACACCGTCTGAGGGACTGTCCGACCGCCTCCCGGAGGGCTGTCCGTGGGGCGGATGAGGGTATACATCCTCGTGGTTGGGAGGTTGTAAATCGTAGTTGCGGGGATCTGCACCGCTGTTCGTCATCGACTCTACTTCCGCTACGCTACGAGTCGGTAACGAAAAAGATCAAACCATGTATGTAGTCTTCATAGTGGTCCTGGGCTGGTGCGTAGGTTGGAAAATTTTTGTTTTCTGTCACGTTCCCTTACAGTGGCATCATGAGCCGTGCTATGCGTAGAGATGTATGGGTATTGCATAATATAATTAGGTAGTAGATTAGATCTATTGCTGAAAATTATTTATGCGGGTGACAGATGAAATATGATACCTGATGTTCTTGTTGCTTCCATGGAATTTGCATATTTCTGATCTTGATAACAGTATGGTGGAGTTTCAATGTTCTGGCAATCCGCGATCCTGATTGATCAACGAAGTGCTAACAGTTCATTGAATTCCACCGTAGTTAAAAAGAAAGATGAAATTTAGCAGATGAAAGGGCAATGCAGATATGATCTGCACGGGGTCATCCGTATGACGAAGTTTAGTATGGGGCTCGAGATCTTATTATCTCGTGTTTCATACACCCCACAATGTTAATCTAGCGACATGGTTACTCATGCTTGATGATGGACGTTGGTAGCTTCGGTTTGTTTCGAAACCTTAGAAGCCGCGAAAAACAAGTTTTTGCATGAACAAATTAGAGACGTCTAACTTGGTTTTGCAGGAGAGTTTGCATGTGCATATGATGTGGTATAATAGTGCTTATAATAATTGGATTATGTTAGAGATCACTATATGATGTAAATTGATTAAACATGACCTGTGTGTCATGATTCGGCATGATGGCTGGAGCCATATGATTGCACTTTAATGACCTGCGAGTCAACCTTAAGTAATGCACTTATTTTATTAGCAATAGAAATAGCAATATTATCTGGTGCATCGACAAGGTAGTGGCAATCTTCGCGAAGGTAAACACCGACATGAACACCGAAAGATGAAGAAATACAAGACTTCTCCGTCAGAAAGGGCTATACCATATCATGCTAATTATGAATTGCCTGAGATGTTTGTCCCTTATGATGCACCCTTCTTGACTGCGCGGTAGTCTCTTTTATTAGGGTGATCTCCCACAAAAATATGAAGTAGTTAGTGTTCTCCCAAGTGTAGCACCATCACGGCACCTAACTTTTCGGGGTATCGCAATATCTCCCTGGGTACGAACAATTAGGGAAGTGTGAGGCGGGTGAGTTGAGACCTCACAGCAAGATTACTTGGTTGTCTTGACGTGCTGGAAGGATCTCCCTGAGCTCGGAACACGCCCATCGAAAGATGAACAAGAGTCACATAGAGATGTGATTGGCAAGTTTGCCTACCGATTGAATTTCGCGCCATCAGTGTTCATCTCGTTCAATGGCGTTGAATGGATATGCGGGTCTGGTGTCACTCATAATCAATTTCGAGAGATATTGATTTGAGTGGGAGTGCACTGTTGAATTTCCAGTGCAATTAATTATGAACACTGTCTAAGTGTTTCTTGCAAAATAGTTGTAGAATAATGGCTCGCATTTCCACCTTCCCTGTTAAAATTGAATAGCTTTTAAATATATGGTTAAAACTTTACGATTGGTAACGTAATGTGAGGATTGTCCTCAAAAGTGTCGAGAAGGACTTTGTCCTATCGCATGCTTTCCGTATCCATCCACTAATGCTATGGATCATGTGACTCTCGTCCTTCAATACCAAAGCTAGATTTCTGTTACGGTCAAGTGGAATATGTTTGCTTCCATGAAACCCAAACTTCGAAAGTTGGGATAGTTATATGATATTCATGGAACTGAAAATTATTTTCAGATACAAACAAAGCAATGTTTGTTTGCAAGTATTAGTAAAAGTGTTTACTATGCATTTGACTGTTGGGAAAGGGATCTAGAAGAACGCCTGACATCTAATGAAAGGTGAATAAAACAACAACTTAAAGAGAAAGGAAGTGTCCAAAGGGTGTTAGTATGACTTACATGCCTAGGAAGTCCGGGGCTAACGCCAATCTTAAGTTGGGTGCTTCTTTTGCGAGTAGGAGAAATACTAAAAGTTAAATGGTTAGAAGTATCAAGGCAAAAAGAAAGATGACTTGAATATCCAGCTCATGTATGAATGTCATACAAGTTTTTGATGTAAAGTAGGCTGGTCAAAGATATAGTTTTTGGGAATTATGGTTAAACATGTTAATCACTAATTCTTGGGTATTGTGAGTTAATCACAAAGATACCCGCTCGATTGCATTCTGTTGCGAATCAATGTAAGAGCTACTATGGCCTAAAAAGACTAGCCATGAATGAGGTTTTAATACGTGTTGGGAACATAGTAAAAGTTATTATACCTTCCATCGTTGTATTACCTATGTATTTTGTTCCATAATTCATTTTAGAGTTTCTTAGACTCTAGCCCTTTTGCACAAGGTATCTTGCAAGAAGGTTGTTCATAAGAGAACTTTTAATGTACAGTATTATGAATAAACATAAGGGCCATACTTTCATTGTGAATGAGATGTATGTTATGAATAATGATATTAATATATTACCTATGTGTTTACTTTCATAATTCATTTTAGAGTTTCTTACACTCTAGCCCATTGTGCAATATTTATTGCAAAACGGTTGTTCATAAAAGAACAATTGTTGTTCAGTATTATGAATAACATGAAGGGCCATGCTTCCATCCAAGATGGGATGTATGTTATGAATATTGATGGTAAAATGATACATCCATAACGCTGACGCTAAATGTCGCAAGACTATGAGAATACCACACAAGTGTGGCACTGCATTTGGTCACATTGGAGAAACCCACATGAAAAAATTCCATTATAATGGATTTTGAAGTCGTTTGATTTTGAATCATCTGACACTTGTAATTTTCCTACGAAAAGTGAAGTGACTGAAATACCGTTCACAGGCCATAAGGAAGGCAACAAACTTATTGTTGATCATACATTTTGATGTGTGTAGTTCAATAAATGTTGTTACAAGTGGTGGATTTATTTATCTTCAGAAATGACTCAAGTAGATATATGGATATTTACTTGATGAGCCGTAAGTCTGGATCTTTTGAAATCATTCGAGAGGTTAACAAAAATGAAGTAGAAGTTATTGTAACAAGAAAATTATGTTTCTGTAATTTGATTGCACAAAGGAATATTTGAGTTACATGTTTAGCGAATGTCTGATGACTTGTGAAAGGGGTTTCATAACTTGCACCTCCCGGAACACCAGTGCAAGTGGAAAGTCCGTGGAGATGTAATCTAACCATTTATGACATGGTAAGGTCAAAGATGACATAAATAAATTTGCCATTATCCCTTTTAAAGTGATGCTTTAGAGACTGCGGCTTTTACACTGAAAAGAGCAACATCGGGTCTGTTGATATGAAGCCATGGTATGGTATGCCCAACCATGTTATATCTTTTCTTAACATTTGGAATATGGGGCTTGTGTAAAAGGTTACAAACCTATTCCAAATCAGACAAGTGCTACTTTGTAGGTTATACCAAAATGTTGGGTATTCCTCCATCACTATACAGAGGCAAATAGTTTTGCCGCGAAACGGTGTGCTTTTGAAGAGAATGGTTCTTTCAAAAAGGTGAGGGGGAGAATAGTGCAACTCGACGAGATAAACAATATCTTCGTCATCAGATCAAAGGAAAGAGACCTTGGAAGTAATTCAAGAGTTTCCTACAGCGACTGATACGGAAGTCTCTACAATAAAATGTATGAACTTCGGTCGAACTTGCAGCTGAACCACGTAGGCAAGGCTCGTGCAAACCTCTCAGGTGCGCAAATGAGATATTGTTGTTAGACAACATTATACCTACGATACACAAGGAAGCGTTGATGGGCCCTGACTCCGGAATTGGCTAAATGCCAATACAATCCGAGTTAGTTTCCATATAAGTGATTCAATATGAAAACATTGATGCACCTTTCGGAAGACTTAGAGTCTAACGAATATTTATGGAACTTAAAACTGATACGGATAAAAATGTTTTATCCATAAAGCTCGACTTGTTGAAGTAACAAGTTCAAGAGTTGACTATGATGAGGTTGTTTTCATCGTAGCGATGCCTAAAGTTGGTTCGGGTTGAACTAGCAATTAATACATATTTCAATCATGAGATATGAAACATGGATGACAACAGGATTTCCATCTGATGGAAATAAAACCAAGGACTTGCATGTGTTATAGTCCAAGGCATTTTGTCTATCCAGAGGATGCTAGTAAGGGTGCAAACTTTAGAGTTCCAGCGATGGACAGAACAGAGCAAAATGGAGTTGGAATATTCGTGCTTTGATGAAATGGTCAAAGGGGTTTGACTTCATCAATGGGTAACGAATATGCTTGTAATTCAAGAAAGTAAGTGGGAGCATAATAATATTTCTAAAAACCTTGTGTGCTTGACACATTGTTATTTGGAAATAAATTTCTTGACACGAATTAGGACTTAATTTGAAAATAGTTTTTTGATGAAGTTCTTAGGCTAAATAGCCTCAATATTAGGCATAATGATCTATGGAGATAGATTTACCTAATAGGGCTAAGCAATGAATACATATTGACAAGGTGCTAAAACCTTTTCACATTTAAAACCGCCAAGGAGTAATTCTTCCCGGAGTCACATTGAAGAGTTTTTTGCAAGACTCGGTGTCACAAAACACTGATGAGCAAAATACATGATGCAGATTCCACACACTTTTGTGTTTGGATTAATCATGTATTCCATGGTATGTAAAACAACCAGATATGTCCGATACTCCCAAGGTGTTGCGAGTATGGATACTAAAGTGATCAAAGTATTGATCGTGGGACAACAGTGAAAGATGTCATTGAGTACTAGAGTAAGTACGAATGATATGTTTTCTCGCAAGTGGAGATCATGAAGAGTTCGTTATAAAATTTTACATCGATACAGTCTTCATCTTTTCTCCATGCAATTTTCGATTTAAGTTAAGTGTTTGGTGTAATACACAATATGGTGGCACGGTAGTTGGAAATTGTGCCCAACATGATACTGCGGCGAATTCTATAACAAATGACTAAGTATGTTGACGCTTTAGAAGCGACAAACAAGATGTTGAATCATATAGTTCATTCATGAACTTAGTATGGTTCCAAGATGGCTTTTGTCAATGGGACACTAGTGCAGGTAGTTTATCCATAACTTAGTCTGAGGAATCTAGGTTCGACCTGTGATTCACATACATAAAAGCCAAGTCCACACAAAATATGAATTTTGTAAAAGCGTGAAAACATGAGGATATGCAAAGATACACACGAAGCTGAAGTCATCAGATCCATTGGACATCAGGCTATACCGCAAGTGAAGCATTTTCTATACCAGTATGCCATAGGTGTAAGTGCATTAGCATTGACTGGATATTGACTCTAGTGCAAGTGGGAGTCTGTAGGAGATATGACCTAGAGGCAATAATAAATGTTATTGATTATCTCCCTGTTCATAATTACATTTATGTTCCATGCTATAACTGCTATGGTTCTCGATTCTGCAAATAAAACGATGCTCGGAGGAAGACTCATATGCACGTGTGGAATAATAAACAATAAAATGTATTCCTAGTCTGGCCTCTAAGACTAGCTCAAGTGTTGCATGATGGTTCTGTTTTCCTGATCATGGGCATGTCTATGCCAACAACTTTGAGGGCACAATGTTAGAGGAACATTTGTGTTGAATTGACCCGAATTGATGTTATGCTATGAGATACATTCATCACAAGTTAATGCTTAATTACACAGGAAGTTTATGTTTGCATAATTCCTTAGACCATGAGAGTATCGAGTTTCTTCATGCTTGGTTCATGATCTTTGGGGTTGGTTAAACGTCATACGTAAGTGGGTGGCTATTACGACGGCTTACTGGTTCATGGAAAGGTATGTTAAGTAACTTGATAGCTCAAGATTGGGATTTGCTCCTCCACCGATGGAGAGATATCTCTGGGCCCTCTCGGTGTTACGGTATCCATCATCGTCTGGCCAGACAAAGGGTGATTTGATCACGGGGATGCCGGAACACGAAACGAGAAAAGAGAACAATACCGGTAACGAGGTAAATGGCATAGTGGACAAGGAGTTGATCCACAGGTATGCCAACATGTCTCACCTTGGGTATTCGTAACATATCGCGAAGCAACAGGAATAACACACGTCAACTAGAGGTTCACTCGAATATTCATTCTTGTGGGTATAGGGGTCAATATGGGTGTCCACGGCTCCGATGTTGATCATTGATCGGAAGGGGTTCCGGGTCATGTCTATACTTCACTGAACCTATAGGGTCACACGCTTAAGGGTCATCTATCTGCTGAATACTAGACAGGGAGTCTGAGAGAAGGTTTTTGGAAAAAGTTTTTCGGAATCAGAAAAGTTTTGAAAAGGGATGTCACCGGATGAGTTCTGGTGAAACCAAAAAAGTTGTATTGGCGTATGCCATTAAGTCAAAATGGTTTCGGCACATGCCTGATAATTCTTGGAGGGTGCCAGAATCGTTCTGGAAACTTTTTGGAATTTTCAGAAATAAAAACCGGAAATGTTTCGAAGCTACCGGAACCGGTTCAGATGCTTTTCGTAGATCAAAATCATTAAACTGGAATTGTTCCAGACCGTGTTGGAAATCATTATGGTGGGTACTGGAAATGTTCTAAGCCCACATGAATATTTTCTGTTCGAACGGACGCCAAAAAATGTCATCGTAAATAGTGAAAGTGCTTTTTGGGATATTTTATGGAAAGACATTATTTTGACCTTTGTCCCAAGATCTTTTGGGATGATATGGATGGATAGGAAGGTGGTGGAGCCACCCAAGAGGGTTTCCAATTTCGTTGGTGCCATTAGGGGCCCCCCATGAGGCTTCCTTCCACCATTTGGTGCTCCACTTGCCTCCCCATTTTGCCCTTATGTATGACATAAAGCATGGGCACTTTGGGTATTTGTGGAGGCACACTACCCCTTGGTTTTCTTATAAATAGGAGGTGAGGGGCTGCCCAAACCATCATCCCTTCTCACATACAAGTTCCATGCATGATCTGGCTTCTCTCTCCCTCCCAGCGAAATAGTTTCGTAGAGCCGAAAGGCCGTCTGGGTTCCGGAGGGAACTAATTCTAGACGGCGAAGCCCTGCCGGATAGATGAAATCGTATGTGTGCAACCCCGTACAGGGGTCGTAGTTTCGATCCTTTTTCCCGAGGGACTGTTTTGAGAGTGCCTCCCGAAGGGCTCTCCAAGTGACGGTCTGAGTTCTGTGAATCCTCCCGAAGGGCTGTCCGAGTGACCCTCCGAGTTTTGATAGTCCTCCCGAAGGGCTGTCCACGACACTGTCCGAGGGACTGTCTGCCCGCCTCCCGGAGAGCTGTCCGTGGGGCGGATGAGGGTATACATCCTCACGGTTGGGAGGTTGTAAATCCTAGCTGCGGGGATCTGCACCGCCATTCGTCATCGACTCTACTTCCGCTGCGCTACGAGTCGGTAACAAAAAAGATCAAACCATGTATGCAGTCTCCATAGTGGTCCTGGGCTAGTGCGCGTAGGTCGGAATTTTTTTGTTTTCTGTCGCGTTCCCTTACACCTCAGAGTGGGTAAAGCCGAAAGCTAGCGCTCTTAAGGGAATAATTGGTCGGTGGATACACGACATATCGCATTCTAAAGCGCATCTTAACTATCACAGGAGATTGCTTCCTACTTTCCTTCCCATAGGATTAAAAAGCCTAGGCCTGCATCTTCACGCACGCCGACCCAGGGAAAGCAACCCCTAATGGAACTATTCTCTCTAGAAGATGTTTCTTACGTTAAAAAGTAATATAACATAACTCCCCGAACTCAGTTCGGCTGTTCAAGACATTATGACCGGAATGCCTGGTTTTCGAACATATCACGTGCTTTAACACAGATATAGTATTCGGAAACACTCCAGCCTTTGGATTTATGGACGTTGAAATAGATGGTCGGCCATGATGAACTTTATATAAATTCAGCCAAAGATAAGTTTGATGGCAAAAGTATATTGATACATAGAATCAAACAGCTATTCATTTTCTATTCCCTCTATCAGGCGGTCTAGTACATAGTCCTGTTGGGAAAGCTTAGCAGCTAAACCTACTTGGTCATATACCAAACGCGGAGGAATTTCTTGTCCATCAGGCCCTCGAGGTCCCACACGGGCCATGTGATTTGGATCAAGGCGATTAAAGTGCGTCTTCACCATATCCCATGTTTCTCGAGCACCCATGCGGCATGCTGAGGCTTTCCATAGTTCAAAGCGGCGCCGAGCCCCTTTGAACAGGTCCGCAAAGTCCTCCATAGATTCTGGAGGGGAGTCGCCAGGCCATAGAGCTTTGGCCATACTCTTGATGGCCTTCCGTGCCCGTTCATGGACCCTGGAAAGCTCCTGTAGCACATCGCCCTCAAAACCGGACACCCCACCTTCAGGCTGACAAGTCAATAAACCTGCATTAAATGTTTTTATAAGAAACTTCTAAAATTAAGAGACTATAAGCAGAGCTAGGTATAAGAGACATACTAAACATGCCGCTTTTTAGCCTCTGGTTCTCCTCCAAGGCGCTTGAGAGTTGGGCCTTTACGCCCTTTAGCTCCTGTTCGAGCCTAATGTTTATATCCAGTGCTTGGTTTCTTTTCTCCATCGCCTGCATTAGTGCACGCTCGCTAGCGGCTTTTTCCTCTTCGGCAAATTTCTTGTCCACTAAGGCAGCTCTTAGCTCCCTCTCCAGTTGGTTGGTCGATCATGTTGTTGTATTACACATTAGTATATACATCACAGTAATGAGCAGAACTGTCATAGATTCCGGACACAATTATTCTTACCAACAGCATCCTTTCCAGATTCCTTCAATTTTTTCAATTCGGCAAGTTGGGTCCGGCACTCCTCAAGTTCCTTGGACAAAGATGTATTATTCTCTCGCATGACCTATAAAAATGCAACGATCCTCAAATCAGTTGTACCAACTGCTTTAAGTCTCGGGGGCTACTGGCAGGATAATACTCAAACAACAAAAATTTACCCTCATATCCTTTGAAAGCTAATGAGTGGCTCCGGCGAGTCCATCTTGAGCGGCTCGGATATAGACATTAGCAGAATTAAGGGCGTTGAACACCTCCGTAGAGAAGCCAGGGTCACGCATGGCTGCTTTCCGCCGCTGATGAATCACCGCGACCTCCACTTCAGAATTAGTAGCGGATACTTCACCCGAATCCTCCTAGAGAGCACATTCCGGCACCGGATTACCATTCACCCTTGACGGGCCTGGTGCCAGGTTGGCTGGAACTTGGCCTGCGTCGCCTTGGGAGACAGTCCGGCTTGTATTCCTCCTAAAAGGAATAGACAATGCGGAAAATTATAATAACGATTACACCACCCAACACATAATAAAACAAACATACATCTTTGAAGGTCTACTGGTGATCGTGGTCCTTTTCCGCCTCAAAACCTCGCCCGATGCGGGTTCCGCCATCTGGGTTGGCGGCCTACACACAGTTCAGCGTGAGGAGCGCCGCCCCTGTTTAAACATAATAGAATACAGTGGGTAAATGCGCACTGGGAATCTTCTGTTGGCGAGATGTACCCTAAATTACTTGCACTGAAAGAAGGAATGAGGCATGGGTAATCGGCCACAATAGCCACCAAGGTGCCCCCACGGTAGGCTTGATAGAAGACTCCCTCTTCTAACTCTATGCCTACATCTGGATCTTCTTCGTATCCAGGGCCCGCTTTTTGGAACGGGTCCTCCGGCTGCGGGACAGGATTATTAATCCCCTTGACCACCTTCCTCCACTCCTGTCGGGAGCAACCGAATATAGTTCGGTCAATGTATCATAACTAAGAACATTTAAGCAGCCAAGGAGAAGGACTCACCCAGTCGGGAAGATTGTACATGGAAAGGCCTTCCCGGCATGTTAAACGAATAAAATCCTGCTTCTCTCCCTTGTAGAGGCCTTCCAGGACAGCGCCTAGAATGACAGGATCATCCCGATCCAGACACAGGCGGCGCGATGCATCATTCTGACCATTATAGTGAATCATTGTAAGACCTTTGGCTTGGAGTTGCTGCATGATACGTCTCCAAAGTATCTATAATTTTTGATTGTTCCATGCTATTATTTATGATTTTTTGGATGTTTAATGGGCTTTGTTATACACTTTTATATTATTTTTGGGATTAACCTAATAACCCAAAGGCCTAGTCCATATTGTTGTTTATTTGCCTATTTCAGGGTTTTACAGAAAAGGAATATCAAACGGAGTCCAAACGGAATGAAACCTTTGGGAGAGATATTTTTGGAGCGATATCTTCACGGGAGACTTGAGAACCACATAATAGGGCACACGTGGCATCCATGAGGGTAGGGGCACCTCCCCTGCCTCGTGGGCCCCATGTTGGTCGCCCGATGCCCTCCTTCCTCCTATATATACCCATGTACCCCGAAAACATCAGAGGAGGAGAGAAAACCCTAATTCCACCGCCGCAACCTTCTGTTCCCATGAGATCCCATTTTGGGGCTTGTTCCGGAGCTCCGCTGGAGGGGGGACTACCACGGAGTGCTTCTACATCAACACCATCGCCTTACCATGAGTTGTGAGTAGTTTACCACAGACCTTCGGGTCCATAGTTAGTACCTAGATGGCTTCTTCTCTCTCTTTGGATCTCAATACCAAGTTCTCCTCGGTCTTCAAGGAGATCTATTCGATGTAATCTCTTTTTGTGGTGTGTTTGTCGAGATCCGATGAATTATGGGTTTATGATCAAGATTATCTATGAGAAATATTCGGTTCTTTTCAGAAATCATTTATGTATGATTATAATATCCTTGCAAGTCTCTTCGAATTATTGGTTTGGTTTGGCCTACTAGATTTATAGTTCTTGCAATGGGAGAAGTGCTTGGCTTTGGGTTCAATCTTGCGGTGTCCTTTCCCAGTGACAGTACGGGCAGCGAGGCACGTATTGTATTGTTGCCATCGAGGATAAAAAGATGGGGTTTATATCATATTGCTTGAGTTTATCCCTCTACATCATGTCATCTTGCTTAAGGCATTACTCTGTTCTTATGAAATTAATACTCTAGATGCATGCTGGATAGCGGTCGATGTGTGGAGTAATAGTAGTAGATGCAGAATCGTTTCGGTCTACTTGTTACGGACGTGATGCCTATATATAAAGATCATGCCTAGATCTTCTCATAATTATTCGCTTCTATATCAATTGCTCGACAGTAATTAGTTCACCCACCATAGAATTCTGCTATCATGAGAGAAGCCACTAGTGAAACCTATGGCCCCCGGGTCTATTCTCAACATATCAATCTACAATCTACTTTACTTTACCGTTTTTACTTTTTGTTCTTATATCTAAAAATACCAAAAATATCAAACTATCATATCTATCAAATCTCACTCTCGTAAGTGACCGTAAAGGGATTGACAACTCCTTATCACGTTGGCTGCGAAGTTCTTATTTGTTTGTGCAGGTGCGAGGGACTCGTGCACGGTCTCCTACTGGATTGATACCTTGGTTCTCAAAAACTGAGGGAAATACTTATGCTACCGTGCTGCATCTCCCTTTCCTCTTCGAGGTAATACAACGCAAGCTCGAGAAGTAGCATTGCACACGTCGCTTCATCGAAATGGCCATCACTTCGATTATAGTTAATCCCGAACTGGCAAGCAATTTGATCTTGCCAGCCAGTCGGTTAACCTCCGCTCCCTCTTCTTCTGAGGGACCCCGAGGACGCCAGTTGAAAAGCTCCTTTGGTGGAGCACTGAAATACGGGGGAAGTCCTTGCCGAACTAGATCCGGCAAAGCGACATCCTCGATGAAAAACCACTCCGTGGGCCACTCATCGGATGCCTTTCTTCGAAGTACCGGGCAGGTAACCTGTCCCGGCTATACGCCATACTGGCGCTCCGAACATCAAATATGGATCCTTCCTCCAATCGAGGGACGAGGCAGAAGTACCTCCTCCAAAGCTCAAAGTGGGGCTCGCAGCCCAAAAACAGTTCGCATAAAGCAACAAAACCTGCAATGTGCAGGATTGACCCTGGAGTAAGATTGTGCAGTTGGAGGCCGTAAAACTTCAGGAGTCCCCTAAGAAAGGGATGGAGAAGGATCCCCACACCACTTAGAAGGTAAGGGACTAAACATACCTGCTCTCCATTGGAGGGGTTGGGAAAGCTCTCTGCCAGGGCTTGGTTGTCAACAGATGTTAGTCCGGCCCGAATGGGGACTAGATCCTCCGGAGGGAGATACCCTATGCAATAGCGGCGTTCGCATATGCGCATAGGACACGGAAAAACTTTTCCAAACTCCTGCACGAGGACCATGAGGGTGAGAGGAGGAGCTTAGGACACTGGCCATATCTGAAGATTTTTTTTGCAGGCACTAGGGATTTCTTCCACGTGGAATGAGATGGAGAAGCAATTGGATCTATTCTCTTATATAGGTGTTTCCTCTGAACAATCAGGGGGGTATTTGCAAAAAGACTCCCGGACGGTTCGCATTCATTGGACACGTGGAAGCCAAGACGACGACGGCGAGGAACCGACGGGTTATAATATTTAAATAAGCCGAATTATCATCCAGAAGGACTCACCTTGCAAGACCGAAGACATGAAGCCGGATACAATCTCGTCCTTGAGGCAATTCCGGGGGCTACTGAGGGAGTCCTGTATTCAGGGGTCCTCACGCATCTAGGTCAAGGTAGCTGGGACGCATTGGTGGGTTCCACAAAGAAGAAGCATAAGACTTTCCCCCGTATTCGGTCATGACTCCTATGTACGTAGAAAGGGAGGTTTTGAGTCCGGATGTGTCAATTACTTCCTCCACAAGTCACCCTTGTAAGCCTAGGTCTCCTCAGGCGTGTATCTAAGCCGAGAGGTTTAGTCTGTAGGGGGGTCATCGTCATTACAATATCCCCACTGGCTAGACTTAGGGTTCAGCCATCACGATCTCGAGGTAGATCAACTCTTGTATTCATATCCACTCATATTCATATAGCAGAAAGTAGGGTATTACCTCCATCGGGAGGGCCTGAACTTGGGTAAACATCGTGTCCCCAGCCTCCTGTTACCATCGATCTTCAGATGCATAGCTTGGGCCAACCTACCCGAGATCTGCCGCTTTTGACAACGATAGAGGCCACCCCAAACCCTAGAAGCGTCGAGGCCACCCAAATTTACCAAGTTAAAAGAGTGTTCTCGAGGCCACCCCCAAACAGTAGAAGCGTTGTCGAGGCCACCCAATACTGTAGAAGCGTCGAGGCCACTAATTAATATTAATTGTTGTGATTAGCTAGCCAGGCCTATGTTTGCCACTAATATATCCATCTCTCATGTTTGTATATTAATTGCCATGTTGTAATATTTGCAGAAACTATTGATCAAAGATACTTAGAACAAGAAGAGTTGTTGGGGGACATAATCTGCTACGGACGTGATGTGTTGTCATTTCTCAACGACACCGATGGTTTGGAAGGAGAGTATGAAGGCTCCTGTGATCGATCAATGGAGGAGGAAAGACATGATCATGATGGCTTCGGTGACTGAAAGCCGGTGGAAGGAGACCGTGATGACAGCTCCGGTAACCGAACAAAGGAGGGAGCTGTTGCAAAGTCCGGCGAGGTATATATATTAATTAAGCATGTGCTGACTAGCTAATTGATGCATTAATTTTTTTTGGTATGTACATATATTAACTCTTCTTTCTTCTTTTATAGCCCTCCAGATCGACCCAAACTTTGGTAACGAGACGAGGCCCGAAGAAAAGGTTGCGCCAGGATGAAAGGTTCACGATTACAGCAATCGTTGACGATGGACAAACGATTGAACCCAGGCGGACCAAGGAAGCATTTTCTGCTCAGTGCGGAGCTATTGTTAGGGACAACTTCCAGCTATGGAATAAGCCTAAGAACGAAGATCCTCAAGTTTCTTATGTCACCGATAGACAGAAAGATGATATTTGGACCTCATTGAAGGCAAATTTCACCCTACCGCCAGAGCAGGATACGAATAAGCCAGTTATAGAGCCACTGGTCAAGGTGTGTCCTCTTAAGAAGATGGCAAATCTATTCAGGAGGTGGAAGAATGAGTTGAAATCAACGTTTGTCGACAAAGGGAAGACTCCAGAATTCACCAGCTGATTTGATAAGATAAGAGTTCACTGGCCCGCATTTATGGCCTACAAGACATCGGACAAGAGTAAAAAAGTGTCAGAGATAAACCAGATAAACGCTGCAAGGAAGTTGTATCACCATCGCATGCGGTCAGGCGGCTACCTCAAAGCCCGACCATTGTGGGACAATGCTGAGAATGACCTAATTGCTAAAGGGGTTGAACCAAAGACATTCAACTGGCCAGACCATTCAAGGACTTGGTTCTTCGAGGTTGGGAGAACTTTGGACGCTGAAATAGGGAAGTGTCATTGGACGGACGAGCAACTTGCAATACCAGTCGAGAAGCTTCATAAGTATATTAGCGCAGCGCGGGAAGGGACGTTCATTCCCGACAGAGAGAAGGACGAGCTGACTGAGGCCCTCGGGAATCCTGAGCACCCTGGACGAACACGCGGCACACCAGGCTCCGTTTCGTGGAAGGTTGGGTTTCCCAGCACAGGCGGTTACAAAACCCAGGATAGGAAGAGGAAACAGGAGCTGAGCGAAGTGCAGAAGCTCAATGCAAGAGTACTAAAGCTAGAGGAACAAGTTGAGAGCCAGCGAGCTGCCGGCCAACCATCTCAGCGGCACGAAGCTACCCTAGAGGCTACCCAGCCATGTCAACGGAGAAGCAGTGTGGCTTCCATGGAGCTCGTTCAGCAGCCTGACTTCACGACTCCTAGCTACCCTGTGGATACTATCATGGAGGCTCAACATTGCGAGCTAATGGAGAATTGGCAGTACCTGACTTTGAAGGCGACCGTCGGCTCTGCTGCACCTCCTCTAGCTAACAGAACTTTTCACTGTCGTTCGATTCCACTTGGCTATGCTGTTGTGACGGTGGATGAAATAACGGAGGGATTCGAGGAGTCGGTGCTTGAACACCCTACAGGTGAAGGGGAGAATCTTCTGATTAATGCTTTGAGGAGTACATGTCTATGGAGGAAGTAGCACATCAATCTTCCAAACTGGACGCCTCGTCCTCCTCCTCCGTCAGGTCAGGGCACTCAGCCTCCTCCTCCTCCTCCTCCTCCGGCGAGTGATCAGGGCACTCAGTCTCCTTCTTCGCCTGCTCCAGTTTGTGAGGGCACTCCGCCTCCTCCTTCGCCTCCTCTAGCATGTCGGAGCACTCCGCCTCCTTCGCCTCGTCAGCAACGGCGGAAGACAGATGCCGCCGCTCCGGCTCCTCCGGCGCGTCGGAGCACTCCACCTCCTTCACTGCCTCGTAAGAAACAACGAAAGGACAAAGCCGCTCCGGTGGCTAGCATTACAGGCAAAGGCGGGAGGCAATTCAAATACGGTCCATATCTCAAGCCTCTGGAAAAGTTACCATATGAGAGGACCGAGAAGGAAAACGCGGAGATCTCTGCTACCGAAGTGATGGACCATTTTGCAAAGAAACCTCCACCACCAAAGGAGACGATAGATCCAATGAAAGCGAAGCCCGCTATCGATGCCCTGAAGCGACCACCACCACCTCCGAAGGATACCAACTATGAACGGTGTATTAAGAAGACATATAAAGATGCGCAGTGGTAGGGAAGTACTTCAAGTGATGCAAGGTTAGCACAATGAAGAAGTGGGAAAATATCCCCAGCTCGGTGAACTGCCGAACCAATCATGCCCATCACTCAAGGTGTCTAGCGATATCATCGCTAATCTACCGGGGATGGTGCCCGGTACCAATCCTGGTGATTACCTGGGCGATTATGTAGAGTTTGAAACAATGGAGGTGGACGAATTCAGATACCAGTATGGGAAGCCTCTCATCAAAGATGGAAGTCCTCCTCTAACAACGATGATGCGAAGATTCCATGAATGGTATATGAAAACCTGAAGCGAGTATGGGAAGGGTGCTTTGACGATGAGAATTAAAGAGTAACACGACCTCGTTGGAATGGATCTATTTTCTATTGAATTTGATGAGTCTTTCCAGTTATATAATCGAAAGGCCCTCGACAAATCACTCGTGACTTGCTACTGTCTGTAAGTACTACTTTTGTAATTAAGTCTCTATATATAGCTCAGCTCTTTAATTGCATGTATATATAATTAACTTCACTATATTATGCAGATTGAAGATCGTCGAATGCAGAAAAGCACAAATCTATGACATTGGGTTCATTAACCCAAATGTCGTATATGAATGGATGGTTAAATCGTTGCTTAAAAATGAAAACAAAGAGAAAATACTCTTTCCTTACAACTTGAAGTGAGTGTTACTGTCTTGTGCATATTCGGTTTCCCTTATTACTCGAGGTTATAGTAATGTAATTGTTGAGTTATGCATGCGTGCACAACTCCCACTTTATTCTGCTAGATATTAAGCTTGAGCGGGCAGTAGTAACCGTCTTAGACTCGAGACGAAAAGATCTCTAGGACTATGCAGATATGAGTGAAATGCTCCAGAAGTAAGTTTCATCGATCATTATTGCATCATATCGGTAACTTTATTCATTTCCTGATATCAAGTAATTATTTTCTTTGTCTGGCAGGGTTTGGAAAGAGTTCACCGCAATTGTTCTGGCACTGCCGACGGAGCTGCGATTTACACACCAGAAAGTAAGTACTACTAGCTAGTTCCGCGCATCTCCCATTGATTCTAGTTTCATCAATACCATTTATAATGCTTGATTATCAGTTTGATTGAACTCTATTTGTCATACAGTGCTTGTGGCAGGAAGCCGGGAATGATTATTGTGGATACAACGTTTGCGAATTCACCTACAACACCACGACCTCTAAGAGGGGCTACTCTGAAAAACAATATGAAGTGCGTAAGCAGTAATATTCACAATTTTATTATATTACCATCATTTGTGTTGAGTTTCATTCATATATATGTATTGACCCCCTTCTTCAAATTAGATGTGGCAGATGCGGGTTGAACTCCTACCACATGATCGCATACGAGCAATTCAAGAGGAATTGGCAGGATTCTTTCTTGACCACGTCATAGATAAAGCCGGAGAGTACCTTGTGGAATTTGACATTAGATGTTAGGGATTATAAGAGATCTTATATTGTATATATGTAGCTAGTAGCGTCGGATAAATATACGAAAACTTGTTGTTCGACCAATCTCTCGGAGAAAGAGAGGTCGATCACTTCTCTCTGTATATGTTCATGATGATCTTGTGTACTTAATGCTTCCTTCATTTGCTTACTAGCTAGCATGTCGAGTTCTCTCTATACGTATAGTAGCTAGCGTCGACCAAGCACAGAGAAACAGAGGAAAAATTCTCTCTATTAGCTAGCTAACACAATATGAAACCCCTAAATTAACCCTCCAAAACCCCCTAA
>LR738712.1:788422158-788476378 GCA_902687465.1 Secale cereale | reverse complement strand
CCCCCCTTCAAAAAAACAAAAACAAAAACTCCAGCTCCCGAGCTGCTGACACGTGGATGCCTTCTGGTACCGGTTGGTGTTACAAGACGGGCATAAAGGCCCTCCTGTCCGGGCTCCCCGTAGCGGCCACGTGGAGCACCTTCTGTCCCGGTTTGTAAGAGAACCGGGACTGAAGGTTTTGGGCTTTAATCCCGACCCTTTAGTCCCGGTTCCAGAACCGGGGCTAATGGGCCTCTCGAACCGGGAAATGGGCCGTTTTCTACTAGTTTTATGCTTTAAAATAAAATGGTGTTGATTGTTCAATGTTCTCGGGTAAGGATATGGATGTACTCTGATAGAAATAATTTAATGGTATTAATTTTATAATTTGTTTGGATGTGTGTTAGTGGTTCTAAAAAGGATGTGAATACACACATATAGCAAAAATATATATATTAGCGGTTCCAAAGAATTACGTTAAGGTACTCATATATGAATATATGGCTAGTAATCAATACCATATGAAACTAGTATGCTTAAAGATTATCTATCTCACCTCTTACTAAAATTACAAGGTCCAATTCTAGTCAAATAGCAAAGCTTCTATATCAATTGCTAATAAGTTTGGATGTATGGATAAGGATGAACTTTAACTATCGTCCATGTATTGCAAAAAGTATAATTGACACCAATGTTTCTTGTACACTATTCTACTAGTCTCTCTGGAAAGTGGTCCCAACATGCCGATACAAACATGGAACCTGGACAATTTTTAGGGTCCTTGGGGTGATACTTCTATATAAGGCGAGCACATCTCCGCATATCTCCCACTAACATGTCGTTAGCCAATGGTTTTGATAAATCTCTATCATTTTGTAGATTCTTGTTGCTCCTGTTTATAGTAGTAAGTTTCATTTTCTTCATAGTATTTAGTATGCCAAGGAGGGAGAGGCGGTCAGGTGTCGCATACATCCATGATGACAAAGAGCGTGATGGCTCCTTCAAGAGGCGCAGTGGTTTGTTCAAAAGCGCTGCTAACCTTGCCCTCACCGGTGCTAGGGTTGCTGTCATCCTAGAGGCGATCAATGGTGTTATGCTCTTTCAGACAAACCATCCTACAATGGATTTCTTGGGATAGATTCTTACTTGGGCTATGATGGTACTAAGTAGACATTCTTTTATGGGAAATAGTGAATGTGTTGATGCGCAACAGGAATCTTCTTCCAGCGAGCAAGATGTTGATGCTTGGGCGCAATCTGAAGACTTAGTTAGAAGCTAGTTAGACTTACATTTTAGTTCTATATCGGAATGAAAGCTAGTTACATTACCACCTCTATTTTTTTACCATTTGGACAATTTACTAAGCCCCTTCGAGGCAATAATATACATGTTCAGTGTTGTAGGTCTTGGAACATGAAAGATTGTTTTTCTATGTGCCGCTTCATACTTTCATTAATTATAATCAAATATTTTATTTTATTTTCTTTTTTAGATGTTATGTATCTTACGGGTGAAGGAAGAGGAAACCTAGATTTATAATACCACCCCTCTTAGCACATTCTGATCCAACCATTAGTAATTAACAGAAAATGGGAGCTATGCACAATAAGTAAACTAAAAGATAGCACAAGTTCAGATTTCTGCTCAAGCGACAAGCATCAATTACTTTAATTGCATAAGACTATGAAAAATAAGAACAACTCAATATGAGATTCATTTGAAATCACGGGAAATCAATGTTTTATTAATAGATGCCAATGCTTTATTTTCATTAAATTAAAAACATAGTATACGTGTGAGGACATGGTGGCGACCTAATTCTCCATTTCAGTTTCAGTAGCAGGAAAGGACAAATATGTGAAAAGAATCTACTTTTGTTGCATTCGTTGGTTTTTATCCTTGAATAAAAAGTGATTTTTTTGTAATGATCTTGCTCATCTAATTAATAAATTTGACCCTCGGTAGATCGCATTATGCAATTGTTCTAATCTTCTCACCGATGACAGAGCATGGTGCCCCAATGTTTGGTTTTGGTAAGTGATGACAATCTCTATGGACTAATGGTTGCTTTCAGTTATACTTGAAAGATTATCCATAGGCAAGGCTTGAAGACCATATGTTGCTTTCAAGGTTGAAAGAAGAATATTATTTGTTGACCAAGGTGTTATTCATCGAGTTATCCAAAGATTGGTCATGTGAGAGTTGAGTCTGTTGCAAGCATGTCTTGAAAAAGAAGATTGTGTGAACATTCATGTTGCCTTCAATACATCATCTTTATGAAGAGACAAGATAAGATACAAGGTCGATCAAGACTAGGTACAAAGAATGGATCCAATTTGATGAACATACAAAGCCTAGAAGATGTACTGAGTGGGATCAAGTGACCCATGATCTATTTGTGTGGTGTTTCTATGTGGGGCTAGTTTTTTCCATTGGCTTACATCAAGAGGAAGATATCATATAACCCATGGAGGATTACGTCATGTGGTGATCGTCATCAATGTTGTGTTGTGCAAGTTCAAGTGGAGCATCACAAAGACATCACATGCTTGAAGCTTGCCATCCATTCTGGTGATAATGGACTTGTGAAGATGTCCCAAAGAGAGGCTCGCCCATAGTGGAGTATGGGGCATCAATATATTAGTCTTCATCGAGCCAGCGCAATCAGAAAGATGGTCCAACTTGAGGAGGACAAGATCATCATCATCTAGCTCAAGTGGACTATGCGCAAGGCAAAGGTTTCACCTTAATAGGTTTTCTATTTTTCCGATCTCATGGTGTTAGTTGGGAGACCGGGTTGAAGAATTGATTGACGTACTATGAAGGGGGGCTCTCGAGTGAGTAGCTTGATCGTATCATTCATAGAGAACTCAAACCATTGCATCATTGGCATCATCTTTCTTGGTTCTTGTTTGGCTTTTCTCTATGTGAGTTTTGGAGCTTGTGGCCATCTTCGTGACAAGTTCAAGTTCATCGAAAACCGATTTCGTATGCAGCATCTATTGTGTTTTTGATGTAGGAGTTTTTGCCAGTTCTTCACTCATGTAGATTTCATACCTCTGTTGTGATTTGACAACTCTTGGTGTTAGCTTTCTATCAAGCTTGAGTTCATCCAAATCAAAGGTCATTTGCCGAAGGTATGCCCGTTTTGGTCTTAATTACTTGCATTCAACTCTTGTGCTTTGGTATTTTGGTAGAGGGCACGCGTTCCGCTTGGGCTGGGTCTTCTGTTGCCCCTCAACATTTTGTGGTAGTACCACTTGCTACTGCTTGTAGTACCGCATATACAGTACTTCCGCTGGTTGGTCTCGTGGCTACCTCTGGTTGTGTTTCGTCTTTTGCATGCCCTCTAGCAATTTGCGGCAGTACCGCTACTTCCAACGGTAGTACTGCTTGATGCGGTTCTTCCGCTCTGGCGCCGCTTGAACTACTGCCGGTTTGTTTGTTAGCCTATTGACAATTAACAGTAGTATTGCTTGCTGTGGGTGGTGGGACCGCTCCGGTGAGCCTTAGTGAAACTGTCGCTCTTAGCGGTAGTACCGCTTGAGCATGACCAGTGCCTAACAGTTGTATTCTTTCCCCCACTATAAAAGGGGGTCTTCTTCGCCCATTGCTCCTAGCAACTTTGACAAGCTTTCTCCTCCATTATTGACCTCTAAAAGCATTGCTTTATCTCTATCCCTCCCATGGTTCTTGCATCATTTTGAGGAAAAAGAGAGAGGATGTCTAGATTCTGTATCGACATTTCCACCAATCCATCTTACGTCTAAGTGAGGGGAACCCTTTGGATCTATATCTTGGAGTTATTTTGTGTTCTCCTTGTTCTTCCTCACATATTTGTGCATAGCTTTCGTTACTTTGTGGGATTTGAGTGATGTGGGACTTGAGCACTTAGTGTGTACTTGCCATTGCATTAGTTGCATTGGTTTGAGTTCTCCACGCTGATACATGGAAGTGAAAGTCGAGAAGCTTACTAGTACCTTTTGGGTATTTGGGTGTCCTATATGATTGGTGGTGTCGTAAAGCTCAATCATTGTTGTGTAAAGCTTCGAGAAAGCTTTGGGGTCTCTAATATGTCCATTTTATATCATGTTTTCCTACTACTATTTCTAATGCTTTCGAGCTATATTTCGCCTTTTGATGCAATTCTAATGCCATTTCTCCCTTAATTGCAAGTTATATCACAAGAGGAAGATTGCCGACAGCTAGAATTCTGGACCTAAAAGAGCTACAATAGAGATAGCTATTCTCTTGAGCTCCAAATGACCCTAAAAATTACCGAAGATTTGTTTTTAAATATATATAAAATATTAGAAGCAAAAAGCACTGGAGGGGACCCACTAAGGAGCACAAGCTCAGGGGCGCTCCCACCCCCCTGGGCGCACCTGGTGAGCATATGGGTTCCACGTAAGGCCTTCGTGGCCCATCATCTCCTAGATGAATCCATTTTCCCTAGAAAACTAATCAAGAGAAGACGTTTGGAACGAAGTGTCGGTGTATTTGGATCGACACCTATGGGATCACAAGAATCCCTACTATGGTTGCGGGGCGCGGGGTTGAGAGAAGAGCGGATCTAACAGTCAGGACACGGTTCCTTTACCCAGGTTCGGGCCGCAAGGATGCGTAAAACTCTACTCCTGCTTTGGTGGATTATATGTTTGAGTTCTTCAGCTAGTGTGGAGCTCCAAAAGAGTCGTGAGGAGTTCTAAAAAGCCGAATCCTTCTCATGGTCGCCTCGGGCCTCCTTTTATAGGAAAAATAGGTCGCCACAGTGGCACACATGAGGTAGAAAGGGTACAGTGATGCGAGGTTATCCCTCGCATTACAGGACAAGGCGCATTTAATGCGCTTAGTTTAGATGTCATAGCTTTATCGGGGACGGGGGGGAGACGTCCGTCTTGTCCGTCGCCGCCCCTCCTCGTGTTGACACGCGCCCTGGCTAGCAGTGCCTGAGGCGCCATGTAGGCAAACAGGTAGCAGAGGTGGCGCAACGATGGGTCTCCACGAAGATCTGTGGGTTTCCACGCAGGAGCCTGTCCAGCTAGCCGGGTCGGCAGCTGCATGGGTCGGTGGAAACCCAGTTGGTGCGGGCCTGACGGTGGCCCTACGGGTGTCCTCGGCAAGGGTCCTGCCGCGGCGCCTGATGTCATCCCCGGCAAGGTGCTTGCCGGGGGCCTTGTAGTTCTCCTTGGCTGGGATCCTGCCGAGGGTCGTTGTCTTCTTAACTTGTATCTGATCTTGGATGTCTTCACAAAGATCTGCATGCCACCACGGGGATATCTCCCGAATCCTCGCCCCATGGTGGCGGAAGACTCAAGGGTAATTCGCTCCGTAGGCGTGGGGCGAGCTGCCGCGGCAAGGGTCTTGCCGGGTCTGCCAGAGCTGGCCCCGGCAAGGATCTTGCTGGGAAGAGCCGCTTCGTCCCTTTGCTCTTTGTTGTCTTGTTCTTGGCGTTGCTCCAGTCTCCATCAAGTTTCGATCTTACCCTGGCTCACCTCCCTTGCCATGCTTGGTGTGGTAGTGCTCGTGGCTCAGACTGCACGTGCACAGTCATAGAGGTACAAAAAGCGTACCCCTCTTTTTGTACACCGACAGGAGCCCCCGGGCCCTGGCCACACATAAACGCGACACGTTGTTGGGCCAGGCCCAAAACGATGCGCGGGCAGGCGGGGTGGTTTTCACCGTGGTAAAAATTTCCGCGCGTTGTGCCTCCCACGACCCGCGCGCGTGGCGCGGGGTGGAGGAGCGTGCGTGACGTGGGCGGCATGCGTGGGCCGGTTTCCGTAGGCATGCGTCACGTCGCAGTAAATGTGAAAGGAGGCGGCCCGCGTCTTCCTCGTAAACGGGGGAAGGTGTGGAGGCGCGGCCCGCTTACTGGATGGGGTCGAGGCGCGGTCGTCTAGGCGTTCACTCCCCACGATCAAGGGGTGGGGAGAGGTCGCCTCACCCGTCCCCTTGGTCATGCACGTTCGCCACGTGCCTCCCATGCGTTCGAGGTGGTGAGCGGTGGGGGTGGGAAACCGAGCCGTCCCTGGTTGGGGCGGCGGGTCGGTCCCGGCCCCCCTCGCCTTCTGCGTCTTGATTGGCCGAGCGGGGCGGTCGAGCTCCAGCCTCGCCCCTTTATAAAGGTTGGAGGGAAGGGACGGTGCCCCGCACTCCTCCGTCTTCTTTCTTCTTCAACTTCTGCTCCTCTCTTCTGTCCGCCATGAAGAGAGAAAACCTCGGATCCTCAACGGTGGCAGCGAGGGTCGCTGCTCGACAACGCGTCCCCCCTTCTCCTGCACCTATAGTGGCTGAACCAGCCAGGAGGGGAAGAGGGAGGGGGCGGGGCCGTGGGCGAGGCCGGGGCGCTCGGGGAAGAGGAGGACGGGGCGGCCCGCCGACCTCGCCCCCGCCAGCAGCTCCACCTCCAATGGAAGGTCATATCGGAGATGGTCCTTGTGAGTTATTCGTTAGGATGCGGGGGGTCACCGCGTCGTCGCCTCCGTCTCCCGACTCCATTTGCGTGGGAGATGGAGGTGGATCCGCCGGAGTCGCTACGGATGCACATGAGGGGTTATGGGATCAGTGGCACGCGGGCCCGCGTCGACTTCCCTGCCCCTCATGTGATGTATCTTCGCCAACGATGGAAGAGGTTCGCTCGCATCCATAGCCTAACGGATGGGCTCAACCTCCACTTCAAGTTGATGGTGGACGGCCACCTCTCCATCAAGGTCTTCGGCCACCTCGGGACTCGCGCGAGGTGCTGCATGGAGAGCTCCTCCGATGACGAAGACTCCTCCTCGAACGAGGGTGACGAGGAGGACAGCAGTAGCGACGACGAGGGCGGTGGACAGCAGGATGACGGGTCCGACTAGGTGTCGGGCGCCGCTCCTGGTGGCACCGGCGACCCCATCATCCGCGTCGCCAGCTCCTTGAACTTCTCGGGGCCGTCTTCTTGGCGGCTGGCGTAGGGAGGCTGCGGAAGAGGAAGAGGAAGAAGGCGGGCGGCAAGGTCGTCATGTCGGAGTACGCGGGCACCGACGCCTTCGACGCGTACTGACGTCCTGCCGCCTCGTCTTCGAGCTCTGCCTCCAGCGCCGTCATCACCGTCCAGCCCTCGGGAGGCCGCCGAGATGCCTTCTCGGTGTCTTCTGCCACCCGTTGCTCGCCTAGGCGCCCCTTTTGCCCTTCTCGCCTCCTTGACCTGCCTCCTGAGGAGAGGGACAAGAAAGGCATTACGGGCATCTTATCTCTTTTTAGTCCGTAAGCCTTCGGGCATCTGTTAAGTTTAAAACTTGTAATCCCCTTATTCATGTTTTTTATTCCCTATGGACTGTACCTGAATGGAATGCTTTTAATGAAAAAGGAATGTTTGCCGGGTCATTTGTTCGTAGGTAAAAACCCACAACAGAGAATAAATGCCTTATATCATTAAGATAAACATTTCTTCGCCCGGCAACAGGCCCTGCCGTTTCCCTACTTCGCTCGACCTTTCTCACGCCCTTGGCGGAGGCAGGGATGAAGTGGGCTCAGGCTCCTCGTTCCATCCTTCTGTTGTCGTGACTACGACCAAACTTAGTCCCAGGAATGAGCCCTAGGGCCTAGAGTTATGGGAGCACGGTAGCTTAAGGAAAAGAACGAGGTTTCACATACCTCAGTCCATAATGGAATGCATGATAAGGGATAAAGAACTTATCTGAAGCTGCAGCTCCCGGCAACCCTGGTCAGCCGTGGGCGAATTCTTGCCCTTGCAGCCTCCGGCAACACTGGCTCGCTGGGGCCTAGGCGCTGGTCTATTCTTCTTTCCTTCCCTCAAGTGGCTTCGGCGAGGATGTCCGCGCGTCCTGTGAACCAAAGAATACAGAGGAAAGACAAAGACTCGACCTCTAAGCTAGGGTTTAGCCGCCGCAAAGCACTATCAACCCTAACCAAGGACGAGACTGCATGCATGCTGTGACTCAGCATGCATGCTATAACTTAGGGCGCCAGTGCTTCATTTATTTATGCTCAGGGTCTGCGCCTGGCTTTGTACAAAGGGTTACATGCCTTGCCGGCAAAGCTTGTACAAAAGGGTGGCTTGCCGGGGGGGCCGGCAAGCCGCGCCTTATGTGTAAAACTTGCGAAGATGCTCGATGTTCCAGGAATTACTCACCGGAATGGCATCCTCGGTCTCCAGGCGGGCAGCGCCGGGCCTGGTGACTCGTATTACCCGATAAGGGCCTTCCCACTTTGGCGTCAACTTGTTCGTATTCCTAGCCGATTGAACGCGCCGGAGAACAAGGTCACCTTCCTCAAAGCTTCGGGCACGGACCTTGCGGCTATGGTAGCGGCACAAGGCTTGCTGGTAGCATGCTGCTCTCACAGCCGCCCGAAGACGATCTTCCTCAAGGAGCATTGCGTCGTCTTGTTGCAGTTGCTCTTGCTCAAGCTCATCATAAGCGAGCACTCGAGGTGACCCATATATGAGTTCCGTGGGGAGAACTGCTTCTGCCCCGTATATTAGGGCAAAGGGCGTCTGGCCGGTGGCTCGATTTGGCGTCATTCTGATCGACCAAAGAACCGTCGGCAATTCATCAATCCAGCGCCTCCCGCTCTTGTGAAGCCTGTCAAAGGTCTTTGTCCTTAATCCTCGCAACACTTCAGCATTTGCCCTCTCAGCTTGACCATTGCTTCGGGGGTGAGCAACGGAAGCGAAACAGGCCTTGCTGCCGAGTTCTTGGGTATATTGCATGAAGGTGTGGCTTGTAAACTGTGTGCCGTTGTCGGTGATGATCCTGTTGGTTACACCAAAACAGCACACTAGTACCTTGAAGAACTTGACGGCTGACTGAGCTGTGACCTTCCTTACTGCCTCCACCTCTGGCCACTTTGTGAACTTGTCGATTGCAACGTACAAGTACTCAAAGCCCCCGACGGCGCGGGGGAAAGGGCCAGTATGTCGAGCCCCCAGACCGAGAAGGGCCAGGAGATTGGAATGGTTTGAAGGGCTTGAGCTGGTTGATGAAGCTTCTTTGAATGGAACTAGAATGCTTCACACCTGGTGACCAGTGCCGTCGCATCTTGGAGGGCAGTGGGCCAGAAGAAGCCTTGCCGTAATGCCTTGCCGGCAAGGGCTCTCGACCCTATGTGGGATCCACATATGCCTCCATGTATCTCTGCCAACAGCTCCAGTCCTTCCTCTCGAGGGACACACTTCAATTTCACACCGTTCAATCTTCTTCTGTACAGGACGTCATCGACGAACTGGTACATGGCAGACTGACGGGCTACTTTTTCTGCTTCTTCCTGCTCCTCAGGAAGTTCCCCAGTCTGAAGGAATCGGATGGTATGCTGCGCCCACGCTGGAGCCTGGTGCTCGACGGCGAGGACCAAAGGCATTTCCTCCACCAAGGGAGCAGCCATATCGACGGCAAAAGCTTGATGCTCCGCTGGAGTTAGCCCTCCGGTGGCGGGCTCAGTGTCTCCGGCAACATCCTTGCTAGCGGCTCCGGGGAGCTCGGCGGGAAAGTACTTGCCGGTCCCTGATTTCCTCCTCTTGTTCTGCTCTGTTGATGGATCAACGGATGGCTGAGAAAGCTGAAGCACAAAGGTACCTAGTTCCATAGGTAGCTTGAGGGCAGCGCGCTTTGACAGGTAATCGGCGATGTCGTTCCAAAGCTTGCTTCCTGACCTTCTGCTTGACGGGCCGCGCATGAGGACAGACAGCAAGGTGGTGCTCAATCACATCCCTGGGAACGCCGGGGATGTCGGATGCTTGCCAGGCAAACACGTCGACATTCGCCCGCAGGAAGGTGACGAGCGCGTCTTCCTATTTGTTGTCAAGGGCGGAGCTTATGGTAAAAGCCCCTCCCATGCCGTCCTCCTTGACAGAAACCTTCTTGGTTCCTGGCGGTGTGGCCCTGGATCTCTTGTTTCTGCCGGTGGAGCTCTCTGGCACGTCCTCGATGGGAGTGCGACACTCCGAAGAGGTGCGCTTGCCAGATTGGGTGTTTGAGGTCTCACCGGTCTTCTTCTTTCCGGTGGAGCTCTCTGGCACGTCCTCGACGGGAGCACAGCACTCCGAAGAGGTGCGCTTGCCGGAGTGGGTGTCCGAGGTCTCGCCGGTCTTCTTCTTCTTCCCTCCCGGGGCTCCAGTGGCAGGAGCAAGTGCCCCCGTAGCGGCAGTTGCTACAACTGCTTGCTGGTACAATTGGTCAGCGCAAATCAGCGCATCTTTCTTATCGGAGGGGATGTTGATGATCGTCATGGGCCCTGGCATCTTGAGGGTGTTGTAGGCATAGTGTGATGCTGCCATGAACATGGCCAGTGCTGGGCGTCCAAGGATCCCGTTGTAAGGCAGGGGGATCTTGGCAACATCGAACACGATCCTCTCTGTCCTATAGTTTAGATCACTTCCAAAAGTCACGGGCAGCGTGACTTTCCCCTTCGGTTGACTTCTCCCTGGGCTGACCCCCTGAAACGTGCCCGTCTCTTCGAGGTCTCCATCAGGAACTTGCAGCTTCCCGATCACGGTGGGCGAAAGTAGGTTCAGACCGACCCCGCCATCGACTGGCATCTTTGTCACCTTGAGGTTGTGTATTGTCAACGAAACCAACAATGGCAAGCACCCGACCGTAGTAATGCAATCAGGGTGATCCTCGGCGTCAAAGATGATAGGTGTGCTGGACCATTTCAGTGGCTTTTGGGCACCGGACGATGGCTCCGCTGCAATAATCTCACGCGCCAACTGTTTAAGCTGGCGGTGAGAAGCATGCAGCAAGGCACCACCATCGACGCACATGGCGTCCGTAGCCTTCTGAAACTCTTGGCCGCCGGACTCGTCGTCCTCTTCGCGATCGTCGTCTTCAGGTCTTCTGTCGCGGCCCCGGGCGGGCCTTTCCTGTTGTTTCTCCTTGCCGCGACGGCCTGTTTGGTCGTCACACTTCTTGCTGGATCCCTCAGCGCCGTCTTGGCCCTTCACCTTGTCCCGCCTCTCGTATTCATCCCTTTGCTTCTCAGCAAGGAGGTCAACTTGGTGGCAGTCCTGGAGATCATGGCCTTTGGTGCGATGGATCCTGCAGTATCGCTTGCCGGAGTTTCCTGGCTTCTCGGCAGCCGCCAAGGCCCGGCAGGCGACACACCCGGCAATTTCCTTGCCAGGGTCACCCGCCTTGGTTTTCTTGGCGGAGCCGGTGTCATCAGATCCCTTGACGGCAAGCACGGCCTTCCCCTTGCGCTTCCTGTTACGATTTCAGCCCTTCTTCGCTGGGGCGGTAGTATCCTCGTCTAAAGAGTCGGTTTCCGCACCGGCACCTTCGCCGGGGTAATTCCTTCCCTCTTCAGCCCGGGCACATTTGTCGGCAAGAACGTAGAGTTCCGCCACATCCTTCACCTTGGTCATCGCCAGTTCTTCGCGCATCTTGCGGTTGCGCATGTTCTGGTAGAACGCGCTGATGATGGCGGCAGGGTGAACATCGGGGATATTGTACTGTACCTTGCTGAATCTCTGTATGTACTTGCGCAGACTCTCGCCTTCCTTTTGGGGTATGACATGCAGGTCACTCGCTTGGCCATGGGCTTGGTGGCCTCCGATAAAGGCGCCAACAAACTCATGGCACAAGTCGGACCAGGAGGAAATAGAGTCTTATCGTCGCGGGCCCCGGTAGCTTGCATCGCGATGGTGTAGACGCTGAGGAAGTCCGATGGGTGGGTCTTGCCGTTGTACTTCTCACCAACGTCAGGCTTGAAGGTGCGGTGAGAGGGCCACTGGAACTGCCGCAGCTCACGGGTGAAAGCTGGACAGCCTACCTCGTAGGGTAGACCTCCAGGGCTTTCCGGTGCTGGGCGGTCTGCAGCAGGCCCTGCTCGCCTGTCTGACTGGTGCCACGTTCCGCGCCGGCGCTCGATGGTGGTTCGAGCGTCTTCATGAGCTCGCTCCTGAAGAACTTGACGCTGGTCGCCGCGGGTCCGTGGGTCGGACGATGCTATGGAGATGGCGTCGCCCGCGACGTCTCGACGGGTGGACGCACGCGGCACCGGGTGAGGAGGAGGCGAATGCACCGTAGCCAGGGCGCTGCCGGCTCTCCCGCCGCCGGTGCGTGGGACCCATTCGGAGCGTCGGCCTGGGAGCTCCGCTGGATTTAGTTCATCCCTGTTGGCGACTGCGACAAGGCTTCGGATGGTGGCTCTCCATTCATCGAGTTTCCCCGTAACGGGAGGAAAGTCGAGGAGCAACTGCGCGCGCGCCAAAGCTTCGGCTGGTGTCAACGGTAGTGAAACCTGCACGGACCGTGACGCGCTTCGACCCCTGACCGTGTCAGGGGGAGCTCCATCACGATCCCGCGGTTGCCTAACGTATCCACCAGCGCTTCGGCGGGCGGGCAGGTCTTCTACGTCCCGGGAGTGGCGCTCGGGGCCCTTCCCATGGCGACGTCCGGGTTCTTCGGGGTGACGACGCCGTCCGTCGCGCGCTGCTTGAGAAGAGCGCGATGTTGGCATCGGCGTGGGAGTTCTGGAGGCCCTTGCGTCGCCTTCGGGTGATGCGGCCGCGACCTTGGAAGGCCCCGTGCCACCCGCGGAGGGTCGGGCTCCATCTTTGGAACTAGCGGTGTGTGGCCTGTTACCAGGCGCACAAACATCGCCACCTCCCAAACTCCGGCTGCCGGGATGGCGTTGGTGTTCGCGAGCAGTGCCCAGAGTCCTTTCCGCGACTGGTCTACTGCTCGCCCGTGTCGGGACGGGCTGTCCGGCTTCCGACTGGCCAACCGCCACCGTCTCCTTCTTCTTGGGCGCCATGACGATGTAGGAGCGTCGAACTAACCGCTAAAGCCGATTATCACAGCTGCGCCCCCTACCTGGCACGCCAAAGATGTTGGTGTATTTGGATCGACCCCTATGGGATCACAAGAATCCCTACTACGGTTGCGGGGCGCGGGGTTGAGAGAAGAGCAGATCTAACAGTTAGGACACGGTTCCTTTACCCAGGTTCGGGCCGCAAGGATGCGTAAAACCCTACTCCTACTTTGGTGGATTATATGTTTGAGTTCTTCAGCTAGTGTAGAGCTCCAAAAGAGTCGTGAGGAGTTCTAAAAAGCCGAATCCTTCTCCTGGTCGCCTCGGGCCTCCTTTTATAGGAAAAAGGGGTCGCCACGGTGGCACACAGGAGGTGGAAAGGGTACAGTGATGCGAGGATATCCCTCACATTACAGGACAAGGCGCATTTAATGCGCTTAGCTTAGGTGTCCTCGCTTTATCGCGGACGGGGGGGGGGGGGGGGGGGAGACGTTCGTCTTGTCCGTCGCTGCCCCTCCTCGTGTTGAAACGCGCCCTGGCCAGTAGTGCCTGAGGCGCCATGTAGGTGTCCTCGGCAAGCTCCCGATACGCTGATTTTTCCTGTATTTTTCCTGGAATTTTTAGGGCACTTTTAATATGGGGGAAACCTGAAATAGAAAAACAGCAGAAAACAGGAACTGGCACTATGGTGCACTGAGTTAATAGGTTAGTCCAAATATGATCAAAAGTGTATGGAAGTGCATAAATATCATAGCAATATCACACAAAAGAGTCATGGAGCAAGCAGAAATTATAGATACGTTTTGGACGTATCAACATCCCCAAGCTTAATTCCTGCTCGTCCTCGAGTAGGTAAATGATAACAAGCATAATTTCTATGGTGACATGCTATCAACCATATAAGAACTTTTAAGTAAAGTAATCAAGGCATGTAATCCAATTCAAGTCATAACAAGCAAGAGTCTATATTAGCATTGTAACAAGTAACATAAGAACATAAAGGTGCAAGAGCTCTCGTTGTCCGTGACTCGAATGTCTCGAAATGGTGTTTGCGTGCAAGAAAGGGGATAGGGATATATGAGAGAGTAAAACATAGTTTTTGTATTGTTGAGAACTTAATCTACTAAAGTTTCACACTTGGTCTTCTTTGAAATCTTATCTTGACTCATCCCCAGACCGTCAGCCAGGTACAAGTCAAAATGATCCACTCCCTTTCGATATTTTGAGCACTCATGCAATGGATGAGCGTAAGCAAGAAAGTCGACACTTAGGATGGCAAAGAGAGAAAATGATAGAGAGGGAAGACAAAAAAGGTGTGAAAGGCTCACATCAATGAGGACAATCATCGGCGAGAGAAAGCCAAATGATAGATATGATGTGAGGAGTAGGGATTGCCATGCAACGGATGCACATATGAGCTAAGGTAAGCTCTCCAATGGAACTAGTGGGGGTGCATCCAACTTGCTTGCTCAAGAAGACCTAGAGCTCTTTTGAGGAGGCTCATCATTGGAATATACAAGCCAAGTTCTATAGTGTAAAGGTCCCCACATAGCTATATGCATGAATGATAATCTCTATGGAGTACAAGGTATAAGATGGAGTACGAGTGTGGATCTCTCAAAAGAAATAGTAGTGTGCCCCCTTCTCTCTTTTTATTTCTTTTTCTCTTTTTTTCTATTTTTTTTATTTTTTGTGGCCTCAATGGCTCTTTCTATTTATCTATCATTTGTCCTCTTTGGGATCTTTTGATTTTGTCCTCTTTGGGATCTTTTGATTTGTCCTCTTTGGGATCTTTCCCTCACTTTAGGGGCAACACTCTATGTATTACAAGAAGTATAGAAGATCTTTCACACTTTACAAAAGTACTCAACATAAAGAAAATGAAACTATCATGATGTATGCAAATGTATGCCTCTGCCAGTGTAGCAGGATATGCAATGATACTAGCGCGTCATGTAGCAATGATTAGGGCAAGGCCCAACTAGCACGCGGCTCATCGATCAAGCAAAAAGCATGTATGACATGAAGATCAAGTCATGAGAAGATGGATGTTGCATGGCAATGTATCTCGGAAAGGCTATGGAAATGCCTTAATAGGTAGGTATGGTGGTTGTTTTGAGGAAGGATATAATGAGGCTTATGATGACAAAGCGTATCGTTCCAAGGATTTGGATGCACCGGCGAAGTATGCGCCAACTCTCGAGGTGAGAAAGGGCAATGCACGGTACCGAAGAGGCTAGAAAAATATGGATAGGTGGAAGTGTCAACTTTCGAATACTCACATTAGTCCGTAGAACTCATGCACTTATTATCGGTAACTCTCAATCTAATTAGGAGGTTCTCAAAGAGACAAGTACCCCGAGGAGGAGTGTATGGGGATTTGGTTATCCTTGCGCATCCTCGGCTCATGGTACGTGAGTGTACTCTAATATTCGATCCCTCCAAAGATTAGTGATCCATTTAGTAGCTAAAGTTCTCAACTATTTTGTAGGTTTTCGAAAATAAACACGGATTGCCCAAAATACGACATCTATCACTAATAGGCTAAAGCTCTTGACACCAAAAGTTCAGACATTACTCATGGCAATACCTCAAAACTATTGCAAGTTACTACTAAAATTAAATAGCAACCTCAACTACCTACTTTAAGTTAAGACACACAACTCAGTGCAACAGACAAACTCTCTTAACAAGATAAACGTGAAAACTCAAGAGAGTTCAACAACCAACTAAACAAAAGCTCTTTAAAAAGAAAAGCTTGAAAACTAAGAGCTAAACATGACAGTAGCTATGGAAAGGCAAAGAACACACACAGCAAAGATAAGCATGAAAATCCTATGTTGTGTTCTAGGTTGAAGTGGAGTGTGTTTCTCTCCCACACAAAGAAAGCTGGGTTCTAACTCGTTATGAACAGCAAGCAAAGCAAAAGAAAACTAAAAAGGAAACTAAAAGCAAGACGCTCCAAGCATAGCACATAACGCATGAAGTGGTTAAAATATAGTGGAACGAAAGACGAACTGATAATTGTTGATGGAGAAGGGGATGCACGGGGGCATCCCCAAGCTTAGACGCTTGAGTCTTCTTGAATATTTCTTGGGGGTGCACGGGGGGCATCCCCAAGCTTGAGCGTTTGACCCTCCTGAATCTTTTTATCATCTTCCCTCGCACACTTGAAAACTCCCTTCATACATAACTCATCATAATCTGATTAGCGAGGTTATTACCCATAATAAAATAACTTTTCCCTACTGGAAATAAGGATAATCTTGAAGACCTACTGTTTCTCAAGATTTCCAAAAGGTTTTTGCAAAGAAAAACCAAGCTCAAGGTTTGCAAAACGAAGAAAATGCAAAACAGGACAGAATCTGTGAAAAACAGACCAGCAGGTAGTAAATAATTTTTTCGTGGCACTTCTGCAACTCAAATAAAAAAACTCAGAACAGACGCCCGAAAGCCAATTGTATAGAGCACTCTGTCAAAAAAATTCAGATCAAAAAGATGATCTGGTGATTTTATACGAATTTTTCTGTCCAAGGACAGAATCTGTTTTCTGGACTGCACGTCACAACTTTTGAACTTTCTTGCAATCGGAGGCTAAACTTGGCACAAATCTGAAAAAGAAAAGATACAATGATGATGCTACTGTAGTAACAATCATCAAGACACAACAAAAGCAAAATAAAACTTTATTCGTTGTGGGCTGCCTCCCAAAAGCGCTTTCTTTTATGCCTTTAAGCTAGGCATAATGCAAAAAGAGAGGATCAAGTTTTATCAAGAGTAAAAGAATAGCTAGCCCGTGTAACGGACTCAAAAGGCAACTTAATCTTCTTTCTAGGGAAGTGTTCCATTCCATTCTTGAGAGGGAATTGGAATTTTATATTCCCCACTTTCATGTCAATGATAGCACCAATGGTGCGAAGAAAAGGAGGTCCCAAAATAATTGGACAAGAAGGTTCACATTCAATATCCATAATAGTAAAATCAACGGGAACATAATTGTCATTGACAATGATAAGAACATCGTCGATCTTCCCCAAAGGTTTCTTTACAAAAGAATCAACAAGACGAACACCAAAAGAACAAGGATCAAAAGATTTCAATTTAAACATATCATATATTCTTTTGGGCATAACGGAGGTACTAGCTCCAACATCACATAAAGCATAGCAAGAGAAGTTATTCAACTTAATTTTAATCATAGGATCCCAACCATCTTCTAGCTTTCTAGGTATGGAGGCTTCTACCCTAAGCTTCTCCTCCCTAGCTTTGATGAGAGCATTAGTGATATGCTCTGTGAAGGCAAGATTAAGTGTGCTAGTGTGGGGGTCTTTAGACATTCTTTGTAAAAAGGTGACAACTTCTGAGAGGCTACAATTATCAAAATCGATTTTATCATTATTGAGGAGAATTGCAGTGTCATCTTCTTTGTTTGAATTGCTCTCTATTATAAGAGTTTGAACGTCTTCCCAAGTTTGGGGAAGTGTGGGAGCAACTTTAAACAGAGGCTCATACCTTTTTTCCCCGGAAGACCATGCCATGGGCATGACTCTCCATTAAAACTAAAATAATCACAAGGTTTATTACTTTTGTAGATCCCGACAGTGGTGATTGGCGTGATGGAAGAAGGGGTGTACTCCTCCCACTTAGTGTTTTTGGTGGAACCCATAGCAGCAGCAAGCAAGATAACTATTTTTGTGATTTTTGGTAAAGGAAACTAAAGCAAATACTGAAAGGTAAACTAACAAGACTAAAAAGCAAAGATAAAAGATAGCGTCCAACTCCCCTATCTTGAAGAGTGGAGTCCCCGGCAACGGCGCCAGAAACTTTGCTTGATGGCTTCTCGCCCCTCGTTGGTTACCCCAAGTGGAAGGTTTGAGATGTAGCGTAACGGCAAGTTTCCCTTGGCAAGATACCAAGGATCGAATCCTGTGAGACTCCGAGGGCCAACAAGTAGGTGTCAACGCTAACGGCGCCAACTTAGCGGTTGACAGGACCTGCACACAGATACAAATAACTTTGCTCCCAACGAGTACAGAGAGGTTTTCAATCCCTCCGGCCTTGCTGTTTACAAAGGATCAAACGCAAGAGGTAATAGTGATAGGTATGACTGCAACTAGGAAATAAGAACAGGAAGTAAATAGCGGGTGTGATTAGTGATGGTAATATGGACCGGGGTCCCATGATGTTCACTAGTGCTGTCTCTCTCCCAAAAGACGATAAAACAGCTAAGCGAGGTAAACAAATTACAGCTGGGCAATTGACAGGATTATGTGCGCAAACCAATGCTAACTATGCTGTAAAGAAAGGTAGAGGCTCAAAAGCATGGGCGGTACGCCAAGGCAAGTAGACCGAAATCCATCTGCATCTACTACTAATCATCCACCTTGAGATATCTATCCAGAACATCTCGCTGGTATTAAGTTGCGAGTCCCACCCAAAGTGTAAACTCAAAGCAACAGACAACTGCATTAAAAGAACTTTGCGTAAAGTAAATAATCCTTGCACCCGCAAGTACAAGCACTGTTGTTTTCCCCCTTGTGGCAACATCACATCCCCTAGACTCATGTTTCTGTCACTCAAACTAGTCATCGAGGGGCATGAACCCACAATCAAGCATAACGTTCCCTCTTGGAGTTACTACCTACTACTCGGCCAAAGCAATAAATAGCAACGGAGAACATGCAAGTGTTACTCAAGAACATACATATAAAAGAGGTGAATCAAATATATTACTCACACACAATCTGAACATAATCTCATAATCCATCCGATCCCAGCAAACTCAACAGAGCAACAGCATAAAGATTACATATGTGCCTCGATCATGTAGGGCAGCTCACGAGGTCTAATCCATGAAGAAAAAGAGGGGAGGAGAACATCACATAGCTACTGGTCATGGACCCATGGTCCAAGGGGGACTACTCACAACTCATCCGGGAAGCGTCCATGGTGGTGGAGAAGCTCCCGGTGGTGGTTCTCCCCTCCGGCAGGGTGCCGGGAAGAGTTCTCCTGGTGCTCTCGATCTTGGAAGCTTGGCGGGTGCGGAACAGAGGCGAGATCGTAAAAAAGGGTTCCGTCTTCGAGGGTTTCGGGACGCGAGCAATATATATGCAAAAGGGGGTCACCAGAGGCGGAGGTGGGGCCCCAGGCGCCCCCCTGGCGCGGCCAGGGGTGGGGCCGCGCCGGGTGGCCACCTGGGCCACCCCAGGCTCCCCTCTGGCCCTGCTTTGGTTTTTCTTGAAGCTCCCGATACGCTGATTTTTCCTGTATTTTTCCCGGAATTTTTAGGGCACTTTTAATATGGGGGAAACCTGAAATAGAAAAACAGCAGAAAACAGGAACTGGCACTGTGGTGCACTGAGTTAATATGTTAGTCCAAATATGATCAAAAGTGTATGGAAGTGCATAAATATCATAGCAATATCACACAAAAGAGGCATGGAGCAAGCAGAAATTATAGATACGTTTTGGACGTATCAGTGCCCGTGGCTCAGACTGCCCGTGCACAGTCATAGGGGTACAAAAAGCGTACCCCTCTTTTTGTACACCGACACGAAGCACCATCGTCTCGAGGCGGAACCTAGGCAGGAGCACTTTTGCTCTCTGGCAGAGCAATTCCACCAGGAAAAATTCCACTAGGGAGCACAAGCTCAGGGGCGCTCCTAGCACTACTAGGAAAAGGGCTATAGATGGAATTGACACTAATGGCGCACCAGACATGCGGTGCGCCATTAGTATATACTAATGGTGCACCATGTGTTTGTGCGCCATTAGTATCCAAATTTTTTTTTCATATTTTTCTCAAAACTACTAATGGCGCACCAGTGGATAGTGCGCCATTAGTAGTTGAACTACTAATGGCGCACCACATCCACGGTGCGCCATTAGTAATTTTTTTCCAAATTTTGTTTTTATTTTTTTATAATTTTATTTTCAAAAAATACTAATGGCGCACCGTGGGAGTGGTGCGCCATTATTAGTTCAACTTACTAATGGCGCACCACTCCCACGGTGCGCCATTAGTATTATTTTTCATATTTTGTTTTTATTTTTTTCTTTTATTTTTAAAAAATACTAATGGCGCACCGTGGGAGTAGTGCGCCATTAGTAGTTGAACTACTAATGGCGCACCACTACCACGGTGCGCCATTAGTAACTTGGCCATTACTGCACCTCCCCCCCTGGACCGCCTTTTCCAGTTCAAAAAAAATAAAAGAAAATGATGTAAATGTCAAAAAATAAAAGAAAAGAAGTTTCCCATGTGATATGTGGTCTACTTGTTGGGAAAATTTACAAATATGAATTTTGACTTTATTTGCAAAATATCTCTGGAATTTAGTAAAACGGGTATAACTTTTGCATACGAACTCGGATTAAAAAGTTTTTTATATGAAAAATCATCTACTCGAAAAGTTACATCCGAAAAAATTCCCAAAAATCTAACAGAAAAAAATTTACGGGGCTTTTAAGATCTATAGGCAAAAAAATTCAAAAAATTTCAAACTTACTAGTGGCGCACCGTTTGCTAGGTGCGTCACTAGTAACAGAAAAAAAAAATTCGAAAAAAATATTTTATAATTTTTTTTTCAAAAATATGATACGTAATATGACCAGGAAGTTTGAAATAAATTTTCAAAATTTCATCATACTCATGAACATTAACAAACTCCTAGACATCAAGAAGGGTTAATAGGATTGATATGATAGATATAACAACAAGTGCGTATGAAGTGAGCTGGTGCTGGGGTTGGATAGAACTACGAAGTTAAGCGTGCTCGGGCTGGAGTAGTGTGAGGATGGGTGACCTTATGGGAAGTTTGACCACAGAGTGCAATTTGACTTGAGATTAAGCAAATTGACCCCAGATTAAGCCATAATGATCTGAGATTAAGAAAAAAATAAAAAATAAATTGAAAAAAAAATAATGATCTGAGATTAAGAAAAAAATAAAAAATAAATTGAAAAAAAAATACTAATGGCGCACTTCTATGTAGTGCGCCATTAGTATGCCAAAGCACCTGGGTATAGATGGCCCCTGCGAGGCATACTAATGGCGCACCGTGCACTATACTAATGGCGCACCAGTAGTGCGCCATTAATGGGCAAAACAAGTGCGCCATTAGTAGCCCTTTTTCTAGTAGTGTAGTGAGCTTATGGGTTCCACGTAAGGCCTTCGTGGCCCATCATCTCCTAGATGATTCCATTTTCCCTAGAAAACTAATCAAGAGAAGACGTTTGGAACGAAGCGCCATCGTCTCGAGGCGTAACCTAGGCAGGAGCACTTTTGCTCTCTGGCAGAGCAATTCCACCAGGGAAACTTCCCTCTGGGAGGGGGAAATCAAAGCCATCGTCATAATCAATGTTTCTTTCATCATCGGAGGACTCATCTCTGTCAACATCTTCACCAGCACCATCTCACCTCAAACCCTAGTTCATCTCTTGTATTCAATCTTTGTCTCAAACCTCGGAGTGGTACATGTGGGTTGCTAGTAGTGTTGATTACATCTTGTAGTTGATGCTAGTTGGTTTACTTGGTGGAAGATCATATCTTTAGATTGTTAATCATATATTATTCTCCTCTTATCATGAACATGAATATGATGTGCGAGTAGTTTCTTTTATTCTTGAGGAAACGGGAGAAGTCTTGTTATAAGTAATCATGTGAAGTTGGTTTTCATTCAATATTTTGATAATGTGCTATGTTGTTCTTCCTCTAGTGCTGTCATGTGAATGTCGACTACATGACGCATTATCATGTTTGAGCCTAGGGGAAGGCATTGTGGGATCAGTCACAAGATGATGGGTTGCTAGAGTGATAGAAGGTTAAACCCTAGTGTATGCGCTATTTTGTAAGGGGCTGATTTGGATCCATATGTTTCATGCTATGGTTGGATTTATCTTAATTCTTATTACGTAGTTGTGGATGCTTGCAAGAGTGGATAAGCATATCTAGATTATGTATTAAATTAATAATAGCACCTTAGCACCGGTCCACCCACATAATAACTTATCAAAGTAGTGAACGTGAGTCAATGAATCGCGATGAAGTTAACGAGACGAGATTCCCATGTGTCCTCGAGAATGTTTTTCTCACTTTAAGAAGTACTTCTGGCTTGTCCTTTGCAATAAAAGGATTGGGGCACCTTGTTGCACCTTGTTACTATTGTTACTTGTCACAAATTATCTTGCTATCAAACTATATGTCATAACTATTAGTCAGCACTTGTAGATAATACCTTGCTGAAAACCGCTTATTGATTCCGTTTGCTCCTCGTTGGGTTCGAAACTCTTACTTATCGAAAGGACAACGATTAATCCCCTATACTTGTGGGTCATCAGTCTCTAATTAAGTTGTGGAGATTGCCCCAAACAATTTGTACGGGTTCGGTGACCGCCACCAAGGGTTGCCATTTTTATGGGTTCGGTGACCGCCCCAAAGGGTCGCCATTTGTATGGGTTTGCTGACCGCCCCCAAGGGTCGCCATTTGTATGGGTTCGGTGACCGCCCTAAAGGGCCCTTAGTGGAATCATAGCACCTTGCATTGTGTGAGAGCGTGAGGAGAATATGGTGGCCCTAGTGGCATTTTGGGGAGCATTGTGCGTTCACACCACTCTGACGAAGATTAGCATCCGCAAGGGTGTCAACGGTGGGATACATCATCGACTATGTGTGCCGCAGTTATGTATTACCTGAGCCCTTTACTTATGCAATTACTTTGTGATGTCCATGGTGATTCATGGTATATATCTTGCTATCACATAGTTTTCGTACTTTCTTAGCATAAGTTGTTGCTGCACATAGTTGAGCCTAGTATATTTAGGTTAATTTTGTGTTAGACAAATTAAATGCTAGTTTTATTCCGCATTTGTTCAAGCCTATCACGTAATTGTTTTTAAACTCACCTATTCACCCCCCCCCCCACCTCTAGGCGACATCCACGGCCTTTCAACTAACATGTAGTATTGATACTGATAGATGTTGGAAATATGCCCTAGAGGCAATAATAAAAGTATTATTAATATATTTTCTTGTTCATGATAATTGTCTGTTATTCATGCTTGAATTGTATTGTACGGAAACAGCGATACATGTGTGAATATATAGACCACAATGAGCCCCTGGTAAGCCTCTAGTTACTAGCTCGTTGATCAACAGATGGTCACGGTTTCCTGACCATGGACATAGGATGTCAGTGATAACGGGATCACATCATTAGGAGAATGATGTGATGGACAAGACCCAATCCTGAGCCTAGCACGAGATCGTTTAGTTCGTAATGCATGAGCTTTTCCGGTGTCAAGTATTTATTCCTTAGACCATGAGGTTGTGCAAATCCCGGATGTCGTAGGAATACTTTGGGTGTGCCAAACGTCACAACGTAACTGGGTGGCTATAAAGGTACGCAACGGGTATCTCCGAAAGTGTCTGTTGAGTTGGTACGGACTGAGACTGGGATGTTGTCACTCCATATGACGGAGAGGTACCTCTGGGCCCTCTCGGTAAGACATCATCATAATGAGCTCAAGGTGACTAAGGAGTTAGTCACGGGATGATGGATTACAGAACGAGTAAAGAGACTTGCCATGACGAGATTGAACAAGGTATCGGGCATACCGACGATCGAATCTCGGGCAAGTACCGTACCGATAGACAAACGGAATAACATACGGGATTGAGTGAATCCTTGACACAGTGGTTCATCCGATGATATCATCGAGGAACAGGTGGGAACCAACATGGGTGTCCAGATCCCGATGTTGGTTATTGACCGGAGAGTCGTCTCCGTCATGTCTGCGTGTCTCCCGAACCCGTAGGGTCTACACACTTAAGGTTCGGTGATGCTAGGGTTGTAGAGATACATGCACATGGAAACCCGAATGTTATCCGGAGTCCCGGATGAGATGCCGGACGTCACGAGGAGTTCCGGAATGATCCGGAGGTAAAGAATGATATATAGAAAGTCTAGTTTCGGCCATCGGGTGAACTCCAGGGGTCACCGAGACTGTCCCGGGACTACCGGAGGGGTCCCGGGGGTCCACCGGGTGGGGCCACCCATCCCGGTGAGTCCCCTAGGCCTCAAGGGGAAGGGGGCCAGCCCCTGGTGGGCTGGCGCACCCATATGGGCCCCCCTCCATGCGCCTAGTGTTGAAACCCTATGGGGCGGGGGCGCCCCCTATGCCTTGGGGGGCAAGTCTACCCCCCTGGCCGCCGCCCCCTGGAGATCAGATCTCCCAGGGCCGGCGCCCCCCTGGCCCCTATATATAGTGGGGGGGAGAGGGAAGCCGCACCCAAGCCTCTGGCGCCTCCCCCCCCCCTCCCGTCACACTTCCTACTCCTTAAGCAGGGCGCCGGCGAAGCCATGCAGGTTTTCCTGTTGCATCCACCACCACGCCGTCGTGCTGCTGGATCTCCATCAACCTCTCCTACCCCCTTGCTGGATCAAGAAGGAGGAGACGTCACTGCACCGTACGTGTGTTGAACGCGGAGGTGCCGTCCGTTCGGCGCTGGGATCATCGATGACGAAGAACGCGAAGAGTACGACTACTTCATCCACGTTCCTTCGAACGCTTCCGCTCGCGATCTACAAAAGGGTATGTACATGCACTCTATTATGCTCGTTGCTAGATGACTCCTTAGATTGATCTTGGTGAAGCGTAGGAAATTTTTTGAATTTTGCACATTCCCCAAAAGTGGCATCTGAGCTAGGTCTTTGTGTAGCATCTTGCACGAGTAGAACACAAACAAGTTGTGGGCGTTGAGTTTGCTCAATTTTCTTGCCGTTACTAGTCTAATCTTGATTCGGCGGCATCATGGGATGAAGCGGCCCGGACCGACCTTACACGTACGCTAACGTGAGACTGGTTCCACCGACAGACATGCACTAGTTGCATAAGGTGGCTGGCGGGTGTCTGTGTCTCCCACTTTAGTCGGATCGGATTCGATGTACAGGGTCCTTATGAAGGGTAAATAGAAATAGACAAATCACGTTGTGGTTTTGGCGTAGGTAAGAAACGTTCTTGCTTGAAAACCTATAAAAGCCACGTAAAACTTGCAACAACAATTAGAGGTCGTCTAACTTGTTCTTGCAGCATGTGCTATGTGATGTGGTATGGCCAAGAAGATGTGATGAATGATATATGTGATGTATGAGATTGATTATGTTCTCGTAATAGGGAATCACGACTTGCATGTCGATGATAATGACAACCGGCAGGAGCCATAGGAGTTGTCTTAATTATTGTATGACCTGCGTGTCACTGAATAACGCCATGTAATTACTTTACTTTATTGCTACACGTTAGCTATTGTAGTAGAAGTAATAGTTGGCGTGACGACTTCATGAAGACACAATGATGGAGATCATGGTGTCGAGCCGGTGACAAAGATGATCATGGTGCCCCGAAGATGGAGATCGAAGGAGCAAGATGATATTGGCCATATCATGTCACTTTATTTGATTGCTTGTGATGTTTATCATGTTTATGCATCTTGTTTACTTAGAACGATGGTAGTAAATAAGATGATCTCTCACTAACATTTCAAGAATTGTGTTCCCCCTAACTGTGCACCGTTGCTAAGGATCGTTGTTCCGAAGCGCCACGTGATGATCGGGTGTGATAGGCTCTAACGTCTGCATACAACGGGTGTAAGCCAGATTTACACACGCAATACACTTATGGTTTACTTGAGGAGCCTAGCATGTACAGACATGGCCTCGGAACACGAAAGACCGAAAGGTCGAACATGAGTCGTATAGAAGATACGATCAACATGAAGATGTTCACCGTTGATAACTAGTCCGTCTCACGTGATGATCGGACACGGGCTAGTCGATTCAGATCATGTATCACTTAGATGACTAGAGAGATGTCAATCTGAGTGGGAGTTCATTAAAATTTGATTAAGATGAACTTAATTATCATGAACTTGGTCTAAATTCTTTACAATATGTCTTGTAGATCAAATGGCCCACGCTCATGTCACCCTCAACTTCAACGCGTTCCTAGAGAAATCTAAGCTGAAAGACGATGGTAGCAACTATACGGACTGGGTCCGTAACCTGAGGATCATCCTCATAGCTGCCAAGAAAACTTATGTCCTAGAAGCACCGCTAGGTGACGCTCCCGCCCCGGCAAACCAAGATGTTATGAACGCTTGGCAGTCGTGTTGTGATGATTACTCCCTGGTTCAGTGCGGCATGCTCTACAGCTTAGAATCGGGGCTCCAAAAGCGTTTTGAGCACCACGGGGCATATGAGATGTTCCAAGAGCTGAAAATGGTTTTCCAGGCTCATGCCCGAGTTGAGAGATATGATGTCTCCAACGCATTCTACAGCTGTAAGATGGAGGAAAAGAGTTTTGTCAGTGAGCACATCCTCAAGATTTCTGGGTTGCACAACAGCTTGTCTCAGTAGGGAATGAATCTCCCGGACGAAGCAGTCGTTGACAGAATCCTCCAGTCGCTCCCACCTAGCTACAAGAGCTTCGTGTTGAACTTCAATATGCAGGGGATGGAGAAGTCCATTCCCGAGGTGTATTCAATGCTGAAATCAGCGGAGGTGGAGATCAAGAAAGAGAATCAAGTGTTGATGGTCAATAAAACCACTAAGTTCAAGAAGGGCAAGGGTAAGAAGAACTTCAAGAAGGACGGCAAGGGAGTTGCCGCACCCGGTAAGCCAGTTGCCGGGAAGAAGCCAAAGTATGGACCCCAAGCCTGAGACAGAGTGCTTTTATTGCAAGGGAACGGGTCACTGGAAGCGGAACTGCCCCAAATACTTAGCGGACAAGAAGGTCGGCAACGTCAAAGGTATATGTGATATACATGTTATTGATGTGTACCTTACCAGCGCTCGTAGTAGCTCCTGGGTATTTGATATCGGTGCAGTTGCTCATATTTGTAACTCTAAGCAGGAGTTGTGGAATAAGCGGAGACTGGCGAAGGACGAGGTGACGATGCGCGTCGGAAATGGTTCCAAGGTCGATGTGATCGCCGTCGGCACGCTGCCTCTACATCTACCCTCGGGATTAGTTTTAAACCTTAATAATTGTTATTTAGTACCAGCTTTGAGCATGAACATTGTATCTGGATCTCGTTTGATACGAGATGGCTACTCATTTAAATCCGAGAATAATGGTTGTTCTATTTATTTGAGAGATATGTTTTATGGTCATGCCGCGCTGGTCAATGGTTTATTTTTGATGAATCTCGATCGTGATGATACACACATTCATAGTGTGAATGCCAAAAGATGTAAAGTTGACAATGATAGTCCCACATACTTGTGGCATTGCCGCCTTGGTCATATTGGTGTCAAACATATGAAGAAGCTTCATGCAGATGGACTTCTGGAGTCTCTTGATTATGAATCATTTGACACATGCGAACCATGCCTCTTAGGCAAGATGACCAAGACTCAGTTCTCCGGAACAATGGAGCGAGCAACCAACTTATTGGAAATCATACATACCAATGTGTGCGGTCCAATGAGTGTTGAGGCTCGCGGAGGCTATCGTTATGTTATCACCCTCACAGATGACTTGAGTAGATATGGGTATATCTACTTGATGAAACACAAGTCTGAGACATTTGAAAAGTTCAAGGAATTTCAGAACGAGGTTAAGAATCAACGTGACAGAAAAATAAAATTCTTGCGATCGGATCGTGGGGGTGAATATTTAAGTCATGAATTTGGCACGCACCTTAGGAACTGTGGAATTGTTTCACAATTGACACCGCCAGGAACACCTCACCGTAACGGTGTGTCTGAACGTCAAAATCGTACTCTGTTGGACATGGTGCGATCTATGATGTCTCTCACCGACTTACCGCTATCCTTTTGGGTTTATGCTTTAGAGACTGCCGCATTCACATTAAATAGGGCTCCGTCGAAATCTGTTGAGACGACACCGTATGAACTTTGGTTTGGCAAGAAACCTAAGTTGTCGTTTCTGAAAGTTTGGGGTTGCGATTCTTATGTCAAGAAACTTCAGCCAGAGAAGCTCGAACCCAAATCGGAAAAATGCGTCTTCATAGGATACCCAAAGGAAACAATTGGGTACACCTTCTACCACAGATCCGAAGGCAAAGTCTTTGTTGCCAAGAATGGATCCTTTCTGGAGAAAGAGTTTCTCTCGAAAGAAGTGAGTGGGAGGAAAGTAGAACTTGATGAGGTGACAGTCACCCCTCCCGAACCGGAAAGTAGCGCAGCGCAGGAAATTGTTCCAGAGGTGCCTGCACCGACAAGGGAGGAAGTCAATGATGATGATCATGAAGATACATATCAAGTTACTACTGAACTTCGAAGGTCCACAAGGACATGTTCCGCACCAGAGTGGTACGGCAACCCTGTCATGGGAATCATGTTGTTAGATAATGGTGAACCTTCGAACTATGAAGAAGCAATGGCGGGCCCGGATTCCAATAAATGGCTTGGAGCCATGAAATCCAAGATAGAATCCATGTATGAAAACAAAGTATGGACTTTGGTGGACTTGCCTGATGATAGGCACGCCATAGAAAATAAATGGATATTTAAGAAGAAGACAGACGCGGATGGTAATGTGACCATCTATAAGGCTCGGCTTGTCGCTAAGGGTTATCGACAAGTTCAAGGGATTGACAACGATGAGACTTTCTCTGCCGGAGCGATGTTAAAGTCCGTCCGAATCATGTTAGCAATTGCCGCATTCTATGATTATGAGATATGGCAAATGGACGTCAAAGCGGCATTCCTTAATGGCTTCCTTAAGGAAGAGCTGTATATGATGCAGCCGGAAGGTTTTGTCGATCCAGAGAATGCTAACAAGGTATGCAAGCTCCAGCGCTCGATCTACGGGCTGGTGCAAGCATCTCGGAGTTGGAATATTCGCTTTAATGATGTGATCAAAGCGTTTGGCTTTGTACAGACTTGGGGAGAAGCCTGTATCTACAAGAAAGTGAGTGGGAGCTCTGTAGCATTTCTCATATTGTATGTGGATGACATATTACTGATGGGAAATGATATAGAAATCTTGGAAAGTATAAAGGCCTACTTGAATAAGAGTTTTTCAATGAAGGACCTTGGAGAAGCTGCTTACATATTAGGCATCAAAATCTATAGAGATAGATCAAGACGCCTCATTGGTCTTTCACAAAGCACATACCTTGACAAGATATTGAAGAAGTTCAATATGGATCAGTCCAAGAAGGGGTTCTTGCCTGTTTTGCAAGGTATGAGATTGAGCAAGGCTCAGTCCCCGACCACGGTGGAAGATAGAGAAAAGATGAGTGTCATTCCCTATGCCTCAGCCATAGGTTCTATCATGTATGCCATTCTGTGTACCAGACCTGATGTGAACCTTGCCATAAGTTTAGTAGGGAGGTACCAAAGTGATCCCGGTATGGAACACTGGACAGCGGTCAAGAACATCCTGAAGTACATGAAAAGGACTAAGGATATGTTTCTCGTTTATGGAGGTGACGAAGAGCTCGTCGTAAAGGGTTACGTCGATGCTAGCTTCGACACAGATCTGGATGACTCAAAGTCACAAACCCGATACGTGTGTATTTTGAATGGTGGAGCAGTCAGCTGATGCAGTTGCAAGCAGAGCGTCGTGGCGCATTCTACATGTGAAGCAGAGAGCATAGCTGCTTGTGAAGCAGCGCAAGAAGGAGTCTGGATGAAGGAGTTCATCACCGACCTAGGAGTCATTCCAAGCGCGTCAAGCCCGATGACTCTCTTCTGTGACAACACTGGAGCTATTGCCATTACCAAGGAGCCCAGGTTTCACAAGAAGACCAAGCACATCAAGTGCCGTTTCATCTCCATCCGGAATTATGTTCAAGATGGAGACATAGATATTTGTAAAGTGCATACGGATCTGAATGTTGCAGACCCGTTGACTAAACCTCTTCCACGGGCAAAACATGATCAACACCAGAACTCTATGTGTGTTCGATTCATCACAATGTAACTAGATTATTGACTCTAGTGCAAGTGGGAGACTATTGGAAATATGCCCTAGAGGAAATAATAAAAGTATTATTAATATATTTCCTTGTTCATGATAATTGTCTATTATTCATGCTTGAATTGTATTGTACGGAAACAGCGATACATGTGTGAATATATAGACCACAATGAGTCCCTGGTAAGCCTCTAGTTACTAGCTCGTTGATCAACAGATGGTCACGGTTTCCTGACCATGGACATAGGATGTCAGTGATAACGGGATCACATCATTAGGAGAATGATGTGATGGTCAAGACCCAATCCTGAGCCTAGCACAAGATCGTTTAGTTCGTAATGCATAACCTTTTCCGGTGTCAAGTATTTATTCCTTAGACCATGAGATTGTGCAACTCCCGGATGTCGTAGGAATACTTTGGGTGTGCCAAACATCACAACGTAACTGGGTGGCTATAAAGGTACGCAACGGGTATCTCCGAAAGTGTCTGTTGAGTTGGTACGAACCGAGACTGGGACGTTGTCACTCCGTATGACGGAGAGGTACCTCTGGGCCCTCTCGGTAAGACATCATCATAATGAGCTCAAGGTGACTAAGGAGTTAGTCACGGGATGATGGATTACGGAAAAAGTAAAGAGACTTGCCAGGACGAGATTGAACAAGGTATCGGGCATACCGACGATCGAATCTCGGGCAAGTACCGTACCGATAGACAAAGGGAATAACATACGGGATTGAGTGAATCCTTGACACAGTGGTTCATCCGATGATATCATCGAGGAACACGTGGGAACCAACATGGGTATCCAGATCCCGATGTTGGTTATTGACCGGAGAGTCGTCTCCGTCATGTCTGCGTGTCTCCCGAACCCGTAGGGTCTACACACTTAAGGTTCGGTGACGCTAGGGTTGTAGAGATACATGCACATGGAAACCCGAATGTTGTTTGGAGTCCCGGATGAGATCCCGGACGTCACGAGGAGTTCCGGAATGATCCGGAGGTAAAGAATGATATATAGGAAGTCCAGTTTCGGCCATCGGGTGAACTCCGGGGGTCACAGGGAGTGTCCCGGGGGTCCACCGGGTGGGGCCACCCATCCCGGTGGGTCCCCTAGGCCGCAAGGGGAAGGGGGGCAGCCCCTGGTGGGCTGGCGCACCCATAAGGGCCCCCCTCCATGCGCCTAGGGTTGAAACCCTAGGGGGAGGGGGCGCCCCCTATGCCTAGGGGGGCAAATCTACCCCCCTGGCCGCCGCCCCCCTGGAGATCAGATCTCCCAGGGCCGGCGCCCCCCCTGGCCCCTATATATAGTGGGGGGAGAGGGCAACCGCACCCAAGCCTCTGGCGCCTCCCCCCCCCCCTCCCGTCACACTTCCTACTCCTTACGCAGGGCGCCGGCGAAGCCCTGCATGTTTTCCTGTTGCATCCACCACCACGCCGTCGTGCTGTTGGATCTCCATCAGCCACTCCTACCCCCTTGCTGGATCAAGAAGGAGGAGACGTCGCTGCACCGTACGTGTGTTGAACGCGGAGGTGCCGTCCGTTCGGCGCTGGGATCATCGGTGACAAAGAACGCGAAGAGTACGACCACTTCATCCACGTTCCATCGAACGCTTCCGCTCGCGATCTACAAAAGGGTATGTAGATGCACTCTATTATGCTCGTTGCTAGATGACTCCTTAGATTGATCTTGGTGAAGCGTAGGAAAAAATTTGAATTCTGCTACGTTCCCCAACAATAGACTGTATGTTGTTCCCTACATTGGTGTATTGATGTCTGTACATTAATTTGAGGTAGAGTACCAAGGTTGGGTGGTGAAGCATGCAACCGTCGTCATCCCGTCAATTTGACTGCTTCCTTGCTGAAGTGAATAATCGTGTGCCCTAGCCGCATAGGCTTGCAAAGAGCAACGATGGCGAAGTAGTGTGCACAAGAAAATGGAATTAACCAAGTGATTGGATGATCACTGTCCACGAGTCCATGATTCCTGGTGCGAGTGCACTCAAAACTAAAGTATAGCTGGTGAATGATCAACAAATTCAGTTGTTTATGAAGTCTGAATAATATTTGTGTCTATAATGATCAAATGGGAGTTTCTTCCTATGCAATTTTGGCCCTAAATCATTTATTGCCTATCTGGGTTTGGCTCAATGGTACAACATATTAATAGATAACGGACTTGGCAATCAGCTTCTTTCTGTTGGACACAAATAAGCCTAAAAATGATAGCATGAGTACCAGAAGAGAAAGTACAACTCTTTTGTGGAATTAGCATGGAAACATGACTTGAGAAGGACAAACATAATATGCAAGTTGTGAAACAAATACAATATGCAGCGATAAATTATGTGCACTTTAAGGTTACAACATGAAGTGACAAAGTAGAAGAACACATAAGTTACGGTGACACTCAACACACAACTACCTAAAATCTTTGCATGTGGTGACTTAGACACCATCTTAGTATATCAATGATACCCACTCTCGAATCCTACTGTATTCACTGTAGATTGCGAATAATTTGCAAGGACAATTATTAGAAGACACTGAACTGAGTTACAATACACTATGGCCGTGCAGGTCCATCTAACATTCCCAAGACATAAGAGCAAAACCTCCCCTCTCCTGAAGGAACATATATATATATATATATATCAAGTCAAATTAAGAAGTATTTTACGAAATGGAAGAGAAAAGAAAACCTGCTTAATAAAAGTGTATAGTTTAATTTCTCTAGCTGAAATAATCCAGTAATAGGGATTCAAAGTTTAGAATAGCATACCTATCTCGAAGCTAATTAATCAGGCTTAGAATTTCATGGACAGAGAATCCTTGCATTATTCACTAGTAGAAAACAGGGCATTGGTCCAGCCCATTAGCCCCGGTTCAATCTAGAACCGGGACCAATAGGGGTACTGGACCCGGTTCGTTAGCCCAGGGGGCCGGCCGGGCCACGTGGGCCATTGGTCCCGGTTCGTCTGGACCTATTGGTCCCGGTTGGAGCTAAAAACCGGGACCAATGGCTCTTGCTCCTGGCCCACCACTATTAGTCCCGGTTTGTTTTATGAACCGGGACCAAAGGCACCCCTTTAGCCCCGGTTTGTAGCACCAACCGGGACCAGTGAGTTGCCTATATATACCCCCTCACTCAAGAGCAGAGCTCACTGCTCTGTTTTTTTTCTGGCCGAGGGGGAGAGGGGTTAGTGGTGCTCTAGCTCACCTCCTATGCACACAACATGTTCGGTGGAATGCCCGAGCCACACTAGTTAAGCTTTTCTCCTCTCGAAGCTCTATTTTCTTCGAGATTTGTCTAGGTTTAGCGGTCCGTCACGTCCCGTCCCCGTCTTCGCCGCCGTCGATCGCCCCCGCCGATCTCGTCACCGGCACCACCGTGGTGAGCCTCTTGTTATGTCCATGCTTTTATTACTTTTATTATTGCTTTAGATAGATATTTGTCTAATTTTCTTACGTTTATTATTGCTTGTTATTATATAGTGCGATGGTTTTGATATCCGCCCACGTGGGCCCTCGTCCGGTCTACGATTCGGATGTGGTATATTATCTTTAATTTATAACTATTTGTTTTAGTGCTTATGATAGTTATGCCGACCAACCTGACATGCATAGATGTTTTATTATGTCTAGGAGGTAGTTGAACCCCGGCGCACTAGCTGTTCCGAATGACGATGAGGGACACGCACCCATGTGGAAGAAGAAATCTATATTTTGGGACCTACCCTACTGGAAAGACCTAGAGGTCCGCTCTTCAATCGACGTGATGCACGTGACGAAGAACCTTTGCGTGAACCTGCTAGGCTTCTTGGGCGTGTATGGAAAGACAAAAGATACAGCTGAGGCACGGGAGGACCTGCAACGTTTGCACGAAAAAGACGGCATCCCTCCGAAGCAGTATGAAGGTCCTGCCAGCTATGCTCTTACGAAAGAAGAGAAAGAAATCTTCTTTGAATGCCTTCTCAGTATGAAGGTCCCGACTGGCTTCTCGTCGAATATAAAGGGAATAATAAATATGGCAGAGAAAAAGTTCCAGAACCTAAAGTCTCATGACTGCCATGTGATTATGACGCAACTGCTTCCGGTTGCATTGAGGGGGCTTCTACCGGAAAACGTCCGATTAGCCATTGTGAAACTATGTGCATTCCTCAATGCAATCTATCAGAAGGTGATCGATCCAGAAATCGTACCAAGGCTAAGGAGTGATGTGACGCAATGTCTTGTCAGTTTCGAGCTTGTGTTCCCACCATCCTTCTTCAATATCATGACACACGTCCTAGTTCATCTAGTCGACGAGATTGTCATTCTGGGGCCCGTATTTCTACACAATATGTTCCCCTTTGAGAGGTTCATGGGAGTCCTAAAGAAATATGTCCGTAACCGCGCCAGACCAGAAGGAAGCATCTCCATGGGCCATCAAACAGAGGATGTCATCGGGTTTTGTGTTGACTTCATTCCTGGCCTTAATAAGATAGGTCTCCCTAAATCGCGGTACGAGGGCAGACTGACTGGAAAAGGCACGCTTGGAAGGGACTCAATAATATGCAGGGACGGTTATTCTTGGTCTCAAGCACACTACACAGTTCTACAGAACTCTACATTGGTGACCCCGTATGTCGATGAACACAAGAACAGTCTGCGCTCCAAACACCCGGAGCAGTGCGACGACTGGATTACACGTGAACACATCAGGACTTTCAGCAGTTGGTTGGAAACACGTCTCATAGGTGACAACACTGTTTGTGATGAGTTGTACTTGTTGTCCAGGGGACCATCTTCGACTGTATTGATTTACAAAGGATACGAGATAAATGGAAATACATTTTACACGATTGTCCAAGATCAAAAGAGCACCAACCAAAACAGCGGTGTCCGCTTTGATGCAACAACCGATAGGGGAAAGGACACATATTATGGTTACATAGTGGACATATGGGAACTTGACTACGGACATGATTTTAAGGTCCCTTTGTTTAAGTGTAAATGGGTCAATCTGTCAGGAGGCGGGGTACAGGTAGACCCACAGTACGGATTGACAACAGTGGATCTGAAAAATCTTGGATACAATGACGAACCGTTCGTCCTAGCCAATGATGTGGCACAGGTTATCTATGTGAAGGACATGTCTACCAGACCGAGAAAAAGAAAAGATAAGGAAGCGAATACATCATACGATGAGCCAAAGCGCCACATAGTTCTTTCAGGAAAAAGGGACATCCTGGGAGTGGAGGGCAAGACAGACATGTCTGAAGATTATGAAAAGTTTCATGAAATTCCTCCCTTCAAAGTCAAGGCTGACCCAAGCATCCTGATAAACGATGAAGATTATCCATGGTTACGGCGCAATAAGCAAATGACACAAGCGAAGAAAAAGTGAAGAGTTATTTCCGCAACTATTATGATGATACCATGCCAACTTTGTAACAAACGAGTATGATACCATTGTCCGTTTGTACTATTCAAATTTCAATACTACTTGCACTAACAAAACAAAACAAAAAAAAACAAACTTGAAAAATAAATAGCAACAATAAGTATTTTGTTGTAAGTATAAACAAAATAAAATAAATAAAGCAACAAAGAAAATAAATAAAGAAAGTAAAATAAATAAAGCAACTCTAAATACAGCAAAAAACAACTTAGAAATAAACAAAGAAAATAAAATAAATAAAGCAACTCTAAATACAGCAAAAAACAACTTAGAAATAAATAGCAACAATAAGTATTTTGTTGTAATTAAGTATAAACAAAATAAAATAAATAAAGCAACAAAGAAAATAAATAAAGGAAGTAAAATAAATAAAGCAACTCTAAATACAGCAAAAAACAACTTAGAAATAAACAAAGAAAATAAAATAAATAAAGCAACTCTAAATACAGCAAAAAACAACTTAGAAATAAATAAAGCAAAAAAGGAAAAAAAATTGGGTGCTGCCCAGTGAGCCTGCAAGGCCTATAGCACAGGATCCACCTGTAATATAAGGCCCAGCAAGCTCACAGGGCAGCGTGCAGAGTTAGGCCCAGAAGCCTGCATTTGAGAGGAGCTCGAGAGGGTGGGAGCAGCAGCCCTTATAAACCACTCTCGAGCTCCCTCAGCTAGCGAGGTGGGACTAAACATCCCACCGCACCCGCGCCAGCTCAGGGCCTTTGGTCCCGGTTGCTGCCACCAACCGGGACTAATGCCCCCCTTTAGTCCCGGTTGCTGCCACCAACCGGGACTAAAGGCCCCTCCTTCCCGCCCTTTGGGCTGCTGAAAAGAAACAAAATAAAATAAATAAAGCAACAAAGAAAACAAATAATTTCAAATTTAAACTATTCAAATTTGAATACTACTTGCACTAACAGAAAGTTCGTAATTGGTTTTACAAAAGAAAATAAATAATGCAGAAAACAAAACAAAAAAACTTGAAAAAAAATAGCAACAATAAATATATTTTTGTAAGTAGAAACAAAATCAAATAAATAAAGAAACAAAGAAAACAAATAAATAAAAATAGCAACAGTAAGTATTTTGTTGAAAGTAGAAACAAAACTAAAAAATAAAGCAACAAAGAAAAAAAGAAAAAATATGCCACCTGCTGGGCCCACACGGCCTGAATACGACTAGAAACCCAACCATGGGCCAGGATTCAGGCCCGTAGAAAGCCCAGCAAGTCCACAGGCAAAGCAGTGTCAGTTTAGGCCCTTAGGCCTGCAGTTTAGAGGAGTTCGATAGGAGAGAGGCAGCGGGGCTTATAAACTGGTGCTGCTCTCCCTCAACTAGCGAGGTGGGACTAAACTTCCCACCGCACCGCGGCAAGGCCTTTAGTCCCGGTTGCTGCCACCAACCGGGACTAAAGGGTGGCATTAGTCCCGGTTGGTGGCAGCAACCGGGACTAAAGCCCCCTCCTTCCCGCCCTTTGGGCTGCTGAAAAGGCACCTTTAGTCCCGGTTGGTGCCACCAACCGGGACTAAAGGGGGGGTATTAGTCCCGGTTTGTGCCTAGAACCGGGACTAATACTCCTCCTATATAAGCTACACTTGCGAAAATTTCGTTCAGTTTCTCCTTCCCAGCCCCGACGCCGACCTCGATCTGCTCCGTCCCCGTCGCCGTCGCCGTCGCCCCCGTCGCCCCCGTCGCCCCGTCGCCGTCGCCCCCGACGCCGCCTCGTCGCTCCGCCCCGCGCCGTCGCCGCGCCCCGCGCCGTCGCCCCGCCCCGCGCCGTCTCCGCGCCCCCCGGCCGGCCCGTACGTCGCGCGCCCCGCGCCGCCGCGCGCCCCGCCCCGCCGCCGTCGCGCCGCCGCGCCCCGACGCCGCCTCGTCGCCGCCCCGCCCCGCCGCCGTCGCGCCGCCCTGCCTATGTGAGGGCCGGCTCCCTTTTTTTTATATGTTTAATATATATTGCTGTATATATATATATAGTTGCTGTGTATATATATGTATATATGTGTATATTTTTTTTTCTTAGGAATTTTCTTAGGAAATTGCAGTATATATAGTTGCTGTATATAGTTGCTGTATTTATATGTATGTGTATATCTTTTTTTTTTCTTAGGATTTGCTAAATATATATGTTAAATATATATTTATGTGTATATAAATATATTTTTTCTTAGGAAGTTGCTGTATATATGTGATGTGTGTATATGTGATGTATATATATGTGTATGTGGCTATATAGTTTTTTGTTTATATATGCTAAATATATATAGAAAGTTTTATATATGCAAAAGTTACAAATTTAGAAAAAGAAGGATAGGAAAGAAGAAAATAAGAAAGAGGAAAGAAAGAAGAAGAGGAGAGGAAGAAGAGGAGAAATAAATAAGAAGAAGAAAAAAAAGAAAAAAAGAGGAGAAGAAGAAAGGAAATAGAGGAGAAAATTCTTCTCCTCTATTCCTTTCTTCTTCTCCTTTTTTTTTTCTTTTTTTTTCTTCGATCTTCTCCTCTAGCGGTTCCTTTTTTCTTCTTCTTCCTCTTTTTTTTATCGGATATGTCTATGTCGATATACACCCTCCCCGATAACTTCGACATTAGGGGGGGGGCGGTGTCGAGGGTCGTCGAGGGACCGAGAGGCCGAAGGTCGAGGGGTCGAGGGTCGTCGAGGGACCGAGAGGCCGAAGGGCGAGGGGTCGAGAGGTTGCCTAGCAGTCGGGGGTCTAGGGTTGTGGATCGCCGAGCAGTCGGGGGTCGAGAGAGAGGTTGCCTAGCTAGTGTCAAAGTATTGAAAAATTCCATGACTTCATCATTTGCCAGAAGTAACCGGGGCATGTTGGTACGAAGTTATGCAAAGATGTTTTGGAACGGAGTTCCTGATAGGATAATCCGTCTTTTGTTACGGATTATCTTATCTGGGACTTCGTTCCAAAACAACTTTGGAGAGCTTCGTACCATCATGCTACTGTTACTTTCGCCTAATGATGAAGTACTGGTTTTGTTGAATCCTTTGACAACTATAGCTAGACAAAATGTGACATGAGGGGGTCTAGGGTTTGTGGATCGCCGAGCTGTCGGGGGTCGAGGGGTCGAGAGAGGTTGCCTAGCTAGTGTCAAAGTATTGAAAAATTCCATGACTTCATCATTTGCCAGAAGTAACCGGGGCATGTTGGTACGAAGTTATGCAAAGATGTTCTGGAACGGAGTCCCTGATAGGATAATCCGTCTTTTGTTACGGATTATCTTATCTGGGACTTCGTTCCAAAACAACTTTGGAGAGCTTCGTACCATCATGCTACTGTTACTTTCGCCTAATGATGAAGTATATTGGTTTTGTTGAATCCTTTGACACTATAGCTAGACAAAATGTGACATGAGGGGGTCTAGGGTTTGTGGATCGCCGAGCAGTCGGGGGTCGAGGGGTCGAGAGAGGTTGCCTAGCTAGTGTCAAAGTATTGAAAAATTACATGACTTCATCATTTGCCAGAAGTAACCGGGGCATGTTGGTACGAAGTTATGCAAAGATGTTCTGGAACGGAGTCCCTGATAGGATAAGCTACCCCGCCATCTCAGCGGAGAAGCAGCGTGGCTTCCACCGAGCTGCTTCAGCCAGAGCTTGCCTTGACGGCTACTGCCAGGAATCCTGTGGATGCTATCACGGAGGCACAAAATTGCCACCTTATGGCACAGTGGATGAATCTGAAGGTCAAGGCGGCTGCTGGCTCTGTTTATCCTTCTGGACCAGACGACACTTTTCACTGCCGGCCGATTCCAGAAGGATATGCTAGGGTGATGGTCGACGAAATAACGGAGGGATTTGAGGAGCTCCAGCTTGACCACCCTACCGGTGAAGGGGAGACTCGGCTGGGTTCTTCACTGAAGACTCCATGCCTATGGCGGAAGGACCTAATCAACATTCTGAACTGGACGCCTCCGCCTCCTCCTCCTCCTCCGACGAGTCAGGGCACTCCGCCTCCTCCACCGCCTCCTCCTCCGGCGAGTGACCATCAGGGCACTCCGGCTCCTTCTCCGGCGAGTGACCATCAGGGCACTCCGGCTCCTTCTCCGACGCGTGGCGGCACACCGCCTCCTTCGCCGCCGGCGCGTGGCGGCACTCCGCCTCCTTCGCCGCCGGCGCGCCCGAGCAGACAGCCTGCTCCTCCTTCTCCGCCTAATCAGCAAGGGCGGAAGAGACCTGCCGCCGCTCCGGCTGCTCCTGCTCCGGCGCCTAAGCAAGTAAAAAAGACAGCCGCTTCGTCTGGTCCGGCGACGTCTACCAGTACAGCCAGAGGCGGGAGGCGATGCAGATTCGGTCCTTCTCTCACGCCTCTAGAGAAGTTACCGTACGAGAGGTCCGACGAGGAAAACACGAAGATCGCTGAAGGCGAAGTGAAGGACTTTTTTGAAGTGTTGAAAGCACAGAGACATCCACCTCCAGAGGAGAAGATAGATGCGGTGAAAGCAAAGCGCACTCTTGCTGCCCTGAAGCAACCAGCGAAAAGTAAGCCGAAGGGCAACTATGACCGCATTATTCAAAAGACATTTCAAGATGCCAAGCGGTCCGGAAGTACAAAAAGTGATCAGAGGTTAGCAGAAGGGCGAGCTGGGAAACAAATTGCCCAGCTCGGCGAACAAGCGAACCAATCGTGCCCCTCGCTCAAGGTGTCTAGCGACATGGTCGCTAATGATCCGAGGATGGTGCCCGGTTATACCAATCTTGCAGATTACGCGTCCGACGATGTACACTATGATTTCATGGACGTGCAGATAGAAAGATACGAGTACAAAAAGCCTCTCGTCAAAAATGAAAGATCTCTATCAACGAATATGCGAAGATTGCATGATTGGTACATGAAAATCTGCAGAGAGTCTGGGGGGAGGAATAACTTGTATTTGAGAGTTAAACCGGAGCATGACCTCGTTGGAATTGACCTGTTGCCTGTTCCATTTGAGGAGTTCTATCAATTTTTCAATCAATTGGCCCTCGATAAAACAACGATCACCTGCTACTGTCTGTAAGTAGTACTACTTCTGTCATTAAGTCTCTCTATATAGCTGATCTTCATTGCATGTATTTATAATTATCCTCACTATATTATGCAGATTGAAGATCGTCGAATTGAAGAAAAGACAAGTAGGTGATATTGGGTTTATTAACACATACCTCATAGATGCAACCGAGGATAAATTGCGTCCCGGCGATACCGAGACCAACTTGCTACGATCGTTGGTGGTAAATGAAAACAAAGATATAATACTCTTTCCTTACAACTTCAAGTGAGTGTTAATGTCTTGTGCATATTTGGTTTCCCTTATATATATATCAGTCAAGTTTATAGTGATGTAATGATCTCATGCATTCGTGCGCAGCTTCCACTATATTCTCTTAGAGATTAAGCTTGAGAAGGGAATAGTAACTGTCTTCGACTCTAAACGTAAAGATCCCGAGGAGTATGCGGACATGACTCAAATACTAGCCAGGTAAGTTAAATCGATCAATATTATCCACCATGCATATATATCAGCAACTTCATTTCTGATATCAACTAATTGTTTCCTTTGTCTGGCAGGGCTTGGAAAACATTCATCAAAAAAGCTCCGGGACTGCCGAAGAAGCTACAATTTAGATACCCGAAAGTAATTACTATATAGTAGCATGTTCCGCGCGCGCATCTCCTATATCTTGATTCAAGCGCTAGCTAGTTTCATCAATACCAATTTGGCATTCTTGCTTATCAGTTTGATTGAGCTCTATTTCTTGTAAAGTGGTTGTGGCAGGAACCCGGGAATGATTATTGTGGATACTACATTTGCGAGTCCATCCGCCACACGACCTGTGAGCGGGGCTACACTGATGAACAATTTAAAGTGCGTAAGCAATCAATAATATTCACAAATTTATAGCATCATTTCATGTATTGACCCCCTACTTCAAATTAGATGTTTCGGATGCGGGATGAACTCCTAACACCAGATCGTCTACGAGCAATTCAAGAGGAATTGGCGGCATTCTTCCTTGAACACGTGATCGCTGAAGACGGAGAATACTATGTGGACCCTGCATCCATGTGTTAGGAGATTATTTTTGTAAGAGATAATTATTGTATATATGTGCCCGGTAGTGTCGGATAGATATACGAGAACTTGTTGTTCGACCAATCTCTCGGAGAAGGAGAGGTGGTCGATATTATTACTTCTCTCTGTATGCATATATATATATGTTGATTATATATACGAGATCTTCTGTTCCTTCGTTTGCTTAGTAGCTAGCAGCTAGCTAGCTAGCTAGCGTGACTCTAGTCCATATATATACGTATGTGTAGTATGTAGCGTCGACCAAAAGCACGGACATAAGAGAGAACACTTCTCTCTATTAATTAGCTAGCTAACACAATATATCAAACACCTAAATTAACCCCCAAAACCTAAAACCCCCCTCCCCTTTCAAAAAAAAAAACAAAAACCACAGCCACAGAAATGCTGACACGTGGATGCCTTTTGGTCCCGGTTGGTACCACCAACCGGGACTAAAGCCCCTCCTACCTGGACTCGGTGCACAGGCCACGTGGACACCCTTTTGCCCCGGTTCTGGATTGAACCGGGACTAAAGGGTCAGAGCATTAGTACCGACCCTCTTGCCCCGGTTCCAGAACCGGGGCTAAAAGGCCAAATGAACCGGGGCTAAATACCCTTTATCTACTAGTGAGGGAGCCTAATTTTCCAAGTCCGGCTGTAGATGCTCTTAGAGTTCTGATCGGTGATAAATTGACTTCTTAGGTTCATTTTGTGCGTAGGTCGATGTTCATCAACCTAACACAAGTGCAAGATATATTTCAATGCAAATTCAATACAAATGGTGTTTTCATAGTAAAATCTATGTATGCGGAACTCATAAACACAGGCCAGTTATTTCCCACAAGGAATATTTGGAAAACAAAAGTACCAACAAAAAGAAAAATACTCATGTGGGGTTCTTGCATCGTGGAGTAATCCTCACTAAGGAGAATCTTACGAAAATAAATTGGCAGTGCTGCAAAAAATATTATTTTGGCGATCAGGAGGAAAACATTCAAGTTCTCTTCCTCTCCTGTCCGTTTTGCCTCGGTAATTTGGCGTATGATAGAAGTGGCCCACAATTTACGACCTGTCGCTACTATAGCAAAATTTGTTCCGAAACTGGTTGGGGGATGTCAACCAAACTTTAAAGGTACATATCCATGTGGGAGTATGTGTCTTTTTATAGACAATTTGGAAATGTGGTAACGAATTTGTTTTTGACAAAACAACTCGTCGAAAAAAGTTGCAGGCCATTTTGAGGGCTGTGGCTTTGATCCATATGTGACCCTTCATCGCGTGGATGTTCAGGAACGTACGGCTGTTGTGTGAAGCCATGTTGAGATGGTAGCACATGGTTTATTCAACCGGTTTTGACAGCTGAGTCAATAATGGGTATGTGTATGAGCCATGTATTCCTGTTATTGTGCCTTGTGGCTCATTCTGTCCCATGTTGATTGGTTTCGACTTTGGATGATAACTACTTTCGTTCAATATTGATGATAGTGTGCATCGTAATGATGCATAAGCAAGGGGTAAACCTCATTTTTGAAAGAAAAATAAGTAAATTAGCCATTTTGTCGATAATTAATTTCGTTGGAGTATGCAAAAGATAAAGGATCCCAATTGGGCAACCGATCACGCACTTGTGTCAGTCGCCCACCACAGACGCAACGGCTCCATTTAGGGCCACAAAGTGATCGATCCTCATGGGAGAAGTCACTCGCATCTCCATCTAAGGCCAGTCATAGTGGAGAGTAATTTAGAATAGTGTCATGCACATGACACCAGTCTGTGTCCCTATGTTCATATTGCAAATTATCGTAGATGTAGTATCATAGATAGTTGCATTTATTAGGTTGTAGATTTTTTTTGTAGGCGCTGTGTGATGGTAATATAATTTTTTACCACCATCACCTCTTTCTTAGTTCAATACTACGTCATGGCACTAATACTCCCACTATAACCACTAGTAGATAAAGGGGATTTAGCCCCGGTTCATTTGGCCTTTTAGCCCCGGTTCTGGAACCGGGGCAACAGGGTCGGTACTAATGCTCTGACCCTTTAGTCCCGGTTCAATCCAGAACCGGGGCAAAAGGGTGTCCACGTGGCCTGTGCACCGAGTCCAGGCAGGAGGGGCTTTAGTCCCGGTTGGTGGTACCAACCGGGACCAAAAGGCATGCACGTGTCAGCATTTCTGTAGCTGTGGTTTTTGTTTTTTTTTTTGAAAGGGGAGGGGGGTTTTAGGTTTTGGGGGTTAATTTAGGTGTTTGATATATTGTGTTAGCTAGCTAATTAATAGAGAGAAGTGTTCTCTCTTATGTCCGTGCTTTTGGTCGACGCTACATACTACACATACGTATATATATGGACTAGAGTCACGCTAGCTAGCTAGCTAGCTGCTAGCTATACTAAGCAAACGAAGGAACAGAAGATCTCGTATATATAATCAACATATATATATATGCATACAGAGAGAAGTAATAATATCGACCACCTCTCCTTCTCCGAGAAATTGGTCGAACAACAAGTTCTCGTATATCTATCGATCCGACACTACCGGGCACATATATACAATAATTATCTCTTACAAAAATAATCTCCTAACACATGGATGCAGGGTCCACATAGTATTCTCCGTCTTCAGCGATCACGTGTTCAAGGAAGAATGCCGCCAATTCCTCTTGAATTGCTCGCAGACGATCTGGTGTTAGGAGTTCATCCCGCATCCGAAACATCTAATTTGAAGTAGGGGGTCAATACATGAAATGATGCATGCTATAAATTTGTGAATATTATTGATTGCTTACGCACTTTAAATTGTTCATCAGTGTAGCCCCGCTCACAGGTCGTGTGGCGGATGGACTCGCAAATGTAGTATCCACAATAATCATTCCCGGGTTCCTGCCACAACCACTTTACAAGAAATAGAGCTCAATCAAACTGATAAGCAAGAATGCCAAATTGGTATTGATGAAACTAGCTAGCGCTTGAATCAAGATATAGGAGATGCACGCGCGGAACATGCTACTATATAGTACTTACTTTCGGGTATCTAAATTGTAGCTTCTTCGGCAGTCCCGGAGCTTTTTTGCTGAATGTTTTCCAAGCCCTGCCAGACAAAGGAAACAATTAGTTGATATCAGAAATGAAGTTGCTGATATATATGCATGGTGGATAATATTGATCGATTTAACTCGACCCCTCGACCCCCGACTGCTCGGCGATCCACAAACCCTAGACCCCCTCATGTCACATTTTGTCTAGCTAGTGTCAAAGGATTCAACAGAACCAATACTTCATCATTAGGCGAAAGTAACAGTAGCATGATGGTACGAAGCTCTCCAAAGTTGTTTTGGAACGAAGTCCCAGATAAGATAATCCGTAACAAAAGACGGATTATCCTATCAGGAACTCCGTTCCAGAACATCTTTGCATAACTTCGTACCAACATGCCTCGGTTACTTCTGGCAAATGATGAAGTCATGGAATTTTTCAATACTTTGACACTAGCTAGGCAACCTCTCTCGACCCCTCGACCCCCGACTGCTCGGCGATCCACAAACCCTAGACCCCCTCATGTCACATTTTGTCTAGCTAGTGTCAAAGGATTCAACAAAACCAATACTTCATCATTAGGCGAAAGTAACAGTAGCATGATGGTACGAAGCTAATAGCCCCCTTTAGTCCCGGTTGCTGCCACCAACCGGGACTAAAGGTCCCTTTTCAGCAGCCCAAAGGGCGGGAAGGTGGGGCCTTTAGTCCCGGTTGGTGGCAGCAACCGGGACTAATGCCACCCTTTAGTCCCGGTTGGTGGCAGCAACCGGGACTAAAGGCCTTGCCGCGGTGCGGTGGGAAGTTTAGTCCCACCTCGCTAGTTGAGGGAGAGCAGCACCAGTTTATAAGCCCCGCTGCCTCTCTCCTCTCGAACTCCTCTAAACTGCAGGCCTAAGGGCCTAAACTGACACTGCTTTGCCTGTGGACTTGCTGGGCTTTCTACGGGCCTGAATCCTGGCCCATGGTTGGGTTTCTAGTCGTATTCAGGCCGTGTGGGCCCAGCAGGTGGCATATTTTTTCTTTTTTTCTTTGTTGCTTTATTTTTTAGTTTTGTTTCTACTTTCAACAAAATATTTATTTGTTTGTTGCTATTTTTATTTATTTGTTTTCTTTGTTTCTTTATTTATTTGATTTTGTTTCTACTTACAAAAAAATATTTATTGTTGCAATTTTTTTTTCAAGTTTTTTTGTTTTGTTTTCTGCATTATTTATTTTCTTTTGTAAAACCAATTACGAACTTTCTGTTAGTGCAAGTAGTATTCAAATTTGAATAGTTTAAATTTGAAATTATTTGTTTTCTTTGTTGCTTTATTTATTTTATTTTGTTTCTTTTCAGCAGCCCAAAGGGCGGGAAGGAGGGGCCTTTAGTCCCGGTTGGTGGCAGCAACCGGGACTAAAGGGGGGCATTAGTCCCGGTTGGTGGCAGCAACCGGGACCAAAGGCCCTGAGCTGGCGCGGGTGCGGTGGGATGTTTAGTCCCACCTCGCTAGCTGAGGGAGCTCGAGAGTGGTTTATAAGGGCTGCTGCTCCCACCCTCTCGAGCTCCTCTCAAATGCAGGCTTCTGGGCCTAACTCTGCGCGCTGCCCTGTGAGCTTGCTGGGCCTTATATTACAGGTGGATCCTGTGCTATAGGCCTTGCAGGCTCACTGGGCAGCGCCCAATTTTTTTTTTCCTTTTTTGCTTTATTTATTTCTAAGTTGTTTTTTGCTGCATTTAGAGTTGCTTTATTTATTTTATTTTCTTTGTTTATTTCTAAGTTGTTTTTTGCTGTATTTTGAGTTGCTTTATTTATTTTACTTCCTTTATTTATTTTCTTTGTTGCTTTATTTATTTTATTTTGTTTATACTTAATTACAACAAAATACTTATTGTTGCTATTTATTTCTAAGTTGTTTTTTGCTGTATTTAGAGTTGCTTTATTTATTTTATTTTCTTTGTTTATTTCTAAGTTGTTTTTTGCTGTATTTAGAGTTGCTTTATTTATTTTACTTTCTTTATTTATTTTCTTTGTTGCTTTATTTATTTTATTTTGTTTATACTTACAACAAAATACTTATTGTTGCTATTTATTTTTCAAGTTTGTTTTTTTTTGTTTTGTTTTGTTAGTGCAAGTAGTATTGAAATTTGAATAGTACAAACGGACAATGGTATCATACTCGTTTGTTACAAAGTTGGCATGGTATCATCATAATAGTTGCGGAAATAACTCTTCACTTTTTCTTCGCTTGTGTCATTTGCTTATTGCGCCGTAACCATGGATAATCTTCATCGTTTATCAGGATGCTTGGGTCAGCCTTGACTTTGAAGGGAGGAATTTCATGAAACTTTTCATAATCTTCAGACATGTCTGTCTTGCCCTCCACTCCCAGGATGTCCCTTTTTCCTGAAAGAACTATGTGGCGCTTTGGCTCATCGTATGATGTATTCGCTTCCTTATCTTTTCTTTTTCTCGGTCTGGTAGACATGTCCTTCACATAGATAACCTGTGCCACATCATTGGCTAGGACGAACGGTTCGTCATTGTATCCAAGATTTTTCAGATCCACTGTTGTCAATCCGTACTGTGGGTCTACCTGTACCCCGCCTCCTGACAGATTGACCCATTTACACTTAAACAAAGGGACCTTAAAATCATGTCCGTAGTCAAGTTCCCATATGTCCACTATGTAACCATAATATGTGTCCTTTCCCCTATCGGTTGTTGCATCAAAGCGGACACCGCTGTTTTGGTTGGTGCTCTTTTGATCTTGGACAATCGTGTAAAATGTATTTCCATTTATCTCGTATCCTTTGTAAATCAATACAGTCGAAGATGGTCCCCTGGACAACAAGTACAACTCATCACAAACAGTGTTGTCACCTATGAGACGTGTTTCCAACCAACTGCTGAAAGTCCTGATGTGTTCACGTGTAATCCAGTCGTCGCACTGCTCCGGGTGTTTGGAGCGCAGACTGTTCTTGTGTTCATCGACATACGGGGTCACCAATGTAGAGTTCTGTAGAACTGTGTAGTGTGCTTGAGACCAAGAATAACCGTCCCTGCATATTATTGAGTCCCTTCCAAGCGTGCCTTTTCCAGTCAGTCTGCCCTCGTACCGCGATTTAGGGAGACCTATCTTATTAAGGCCAGGAATGAAGTCAACACAAAACCCGATGACATCCTCTGTTTGATGGCCCATGGAGATGCTTCCTTCTGGTCTGGCGCGGTTACGGACATATTTCTTTAGGACTCCCATGAACCTCTCAAAGGGGAACATATTGTGTAGAAATACGGGCCCCAGAATGACAATCTCGTCGACTAGATGAACTAGGACGTGTGTCATGATATTGAAGAAGGATGGTGGGAACACAAGCTCGAAACTGACAAGACATTGCGTCACATCACTCCTTAGCCTTGGTACGATTTCTGGATCGATCACCTTCTGATAGATTGCATTGAGGAATGCACATAGTTTCACAATGGCTAATCGGACGTTTTCCGGTAGAAGCCCCCTCAATGCAACCGGAAGCAGTTGCGTCATAATCACATGGCAGTCATGAGACTTTAGGTTCTGGAACTTTTTCTCTGCCATATTTATTATTCCCTTTATATTCGACGAGAAGCCAGTCGGGACCTTCATACTGAGAAGGCATTCAAAGAAGATTTCTTTCTCTTCTTTCGTAAGAGCATAGCTGGCAGGACCTTCATACTGCTTCGGAGGGATGCCGTCTTTTTCGTGCAAACGTTGCAGGTCCTCCCGTGCCTCAGCTGTATCTTTTGTCTTTCCATACACGCCCAAGAAGCCTAGCAGGTTCACGCAAAGGTTCTTCGTCACGTGCATCACGTCGATTGAAGAGCGGACCTCTAGGTCTTTCCAGTAGGGTAGGTCCCAAAATATAGATTTCTTCTTCCACATGGGTGCGTGTCCCTCATCGTCATTCGGAACAGCTAGTGCGCCGGGGCCCTTTCCGAAGATTACGTGTAAATCATTGACCATAGCAAGTACGTGATCACCGGTACGCATGGCGGGCTTCTTCCGGTGATCTGCCTCGCCTTTGAAATGCTTGCCTTTCTTTCGACATTGATGGTTGGTCGGAAGATATCGACGATGGCCCAGGTACACATTCTTCCTGCACTTGTCCAGGTATATACTTTCAGTGTCATCTAAACAGTGCGTGCATGCGTGGTATCCTTTGTTTGTCTGTCCTGAAAGGTTACTGAGAGCGGGCCAATCGTTGATGGTCACGAACAGCAACGCCTTTAGGTCAAATTCCTCCTGTTTGTGCTCATCCCACGCACGTACACCGTTTCCATTTCACAGCTGTAAAAGTTCTTCAACTAATGGCCTTAGGTACACATCAATGTCGTTGCCGGGTTGCTTAGGGCCTTGGATGAGAACTGGCATCATAATGAACTTCCGCTTCATGCACATCCAAGGAGGAAGGTTATACATACATAGAGTCACGGGCCAGGTGATGTGATTGCTGCTCTGCTCCCCGAAAGGATTAATGCCATCCGCGCTTAGAGCAAACCATACGTTCCTTGCGTCCTTTGCAAACTCCTCCCAGTACTTTCTCTCGATTTTTCTCCATTGCAACCCGTCAGCGGGTGCTCTCAACTTCCCGTCTTTCTTACGGTCCTCACTGTGCCATCGCATCAACTTGGCATGCTCTCTGTTTCTAAACAAACGTTTCAACCGTGGTATTATAGGAGCATACCACATCACCTTCGCAGGAACCCTCTTCCTGGCGGGCTCGCCATCAACATCACCAGGGTCATCTCGTCTGATCTTATACCGCAACGCACCACATACCGGGCATGCGTTCAGATCGTTGTATGCACCGCGGTAGAGGATGCAGTCATTAGGGCATGCATGTATCTTCTGCACCTCCAATCCTAGAGGGCATACGACCTTCTTTGCTGCGTATGTACTGTCGGGCAATTCGTTATCCTTCGGAAGCTTCTTCTTCAATATTTTCAGTAGCTTCTCAAATCCTTTGTCAGCCACAGCATTCTCTGCCTTCCACTGCAGCAATTCCAGTACGGTACCGAGCTTTGTGTTGCCATCTTCCCAATTGGGGTACAACCCTTTTTTGTGATCCTCTAACATGCGATCGAACTTCAGCTTCTCCTTTTGACTTTCGCATTGTGTCCTTGCATCGACAATGACCCGGCGAAGATCATCATTTGGTTCCTCTTGATCTTCAGCAGCTTCACCCGTTGCAGCATCATTGGGCACATCGTCTGGTTCCTCTTGATCTTCACCAGCTCCCCCCATTGCAGCATCACCGTATTCAGGGGGCACATAGTTGTCATCGTACTCTTCTTCTTCGCCGTCTTCCATCATAACCCCTATTTCACCGTGCCTCGTCCAAACATTATAGTGTGGCATGAAACCCTTGTAAAGCAGGTGGGAGTGAAGGATTTTTCGGTTAGAGTAAGACATCGTATTCACACATTGAGTGCATGGACAACACATAAAACCATTCTGCTTGTTTGCCTCTGCCACATTTAGAAACTCACGCACGCCCTTAATGTACTCGGAGGTGTGTCTGTCACCGTACATCCATTGGCGGTTCATCTGCGTGCATTTATATATAATTAAGTGTGTCAAAAACCATTACAGAACATCATAAATAGATAATTAAGTGACCAAATGAATAAAAGTTCATCATCACATTAAAACCAAAGTACATACATATATATAGTTCTCATCTAACAACATATATAGCTCTCCATACACATCGAAACTATGTAAAACATTTCAACGCGAAAACAAATGCTATCATAATCGCAACCAAGGTAACAATTGATCCAACGGCATAATGATACCAAGCCTCGGTATTAATGGCATATTTTCTAATCTTTTTAATCTTCAACCGCATTGCATCCATCTTGATCTTGTGATCATCGACGACATCCGCAACATGCAACTCCAATATCATCTTCTCGTCCACAATTTTTTTTATTTTTTCCTTCAAGCATTTGTTTTCTTCTTCAACTAAATTTAACCTCTCGACAATAGGTTCCATCTTGATCTTGTGATCATCGATAACTTCCGCAACATGCAACTCCAATTCCATCTTCTCCTCCTCCATTTTTTCCAATTTTTTCTTTAACGAAATGTTTTCCTCTTCAACTAAATTTAACCTCTCCACAAGAGGGTCGGTTGGAATTTCCGGTTCAACTACCTCCTAGACATAATAAAACATCTATGCATGTCAGGTTGGTCGGCATAACTATCATAAGCACTAAAACAAATAGTTATAAATTAAAGATAATATACCACAACCGAATCGTAGACCGGACGAGGGCCCACGTGGGCGGATATCAAAACCATCGCACTATATAATAACAAGCAATAATAAACGTAAGAAAATTAGACAAATATCTATCTAAAGCAATAATAAAAGTAAGAAAAGCATGGACATAACAAGAGGCTCACCACGGTGGTGCCGGTGACGAGATCGGCGGGGGCGATCGACGGCGGCGAAGACGGGGACGGGACGTGACGGACCGCTAAACCTAGACAAATCCCGGAGAAAATAGAGCTTCGAGAGGAGAAAAGCTTAACTAGTGTGGCTCGGGCATTCCACCGAACATGTTGTGTGCATAGGAGGTGAGCTAGAGCACCACTAACCCCTCTCCCCCTCGGCCAGAAAAAAAACAGAGCAGTGAGCTCTGCTCTTGAGTGAGGGGGTTTATATAGGCAACTCACTGGTCCCGGTTAGTGCTACAAACCGGGGCTAAAGGTGAGCCTTTGGTCCCGGTTCATAAAACAAACCGGGACTAATAGTGGTGGGCCAGGAGCAAGAGCCATTGGTCCCGGTTTTTAGAGCCAACCGGGACCAATAGGTCCAGACGAACCGGGACCAATGGCCCACGTGGCCCGGCCGGCCCCCTGGGCTAACGAACCGGGTCCAGTACCCCCATTGGTCCCGGTTCTAGATTGAACCGGGGCTAATGGGCTGGACCAATGCCCTGTTTTCTACTAGTGTGCATACGAAATCGGTTTTTGATGAACTTGAACTTGTCACGAAGATGGCCACAAGCTCCAAAACTCACATAGAGAAAAGCCAAACAAGAACCAAGAAAGATGATGCCAATGATGCAATGGGTTGAGTTCTCCATGAATGATACGATCAAGCTACTCACTCGAGAGCCCCCCTTCATAGTACGTCAATCAATCCTTCAACCCGGTCTCCCAACTAACACCATGAGATCGATAAAATAGAAAACCTATTACAGTCAAACCTTTGCCTTGCGCATAGTCCACTTGAGCTAGATGATGATGATCTTGTCCTCCTCAAGTTGGACCACCTTTCTGATTACGCTGGCTCGATGAAGACTAATATATTGATCCCCCATACTCCACTATGGGCGAGCCTCTCTTTGGCACATCTTCACAAGTCCATTATCACCAGAATGGATGGCAAGCTTCAAGCATGTGATCTCTTTGTGATGCTCCACTTGAACTTGCACAACACAACATTGATGACGATCACCACATGATGTAATCCTCCATGGGTTATATGATATCTTCCTCTTGATGTAAGCCAATGGAAAAAACTAGCCCCACATAGAAACACCACACAAATAGATAATGGGTTACACAAAGCATAATGGACAATGCTTACCATACCGTGAGATCACTTGATCCCACTTAGTACATCTTCTAGGCTTTGTATGTTCATCAAATTGGATCCATTCTTTGTACTTAGTCTTGATCGACCTTGTATCTTATCTTCTCTCTTTATAAAGACGATGTATTGGAGGCAACATGAATGTTCACACAATCTTCTTTTTCAAGACATGCTTGCAATAGACTCAACTCTCACATGACCAATCTTTGGATAACTCGATGAATAACACCTTGGTCAACAAATAATATTCTTCTTTCAACCTTGAAACCAACATATGGTCTTCAAGCATTGCCTATGGATAACCTTTCAAGTATAACTCAAAGCAACCATTAGACCATAGAGATTGTCATCACTTACCAAAACCAAACATTTGGGCACCATGCTCTTTCGTCGGCGAGAAGATTAGAACAATTGCATAATGCAATCTGCCGATGGTCTAATTTATTAATTAGATGAGCAATATCATTACAAAAAAAGTCACTTTTTATTCAAGGATAAAAACAGACGAATGCAACAAAAGTAGATTCTTTTCATAAATTTGTCCTTTCTTGCTACTGAAATTGAAATGGAGAATTAGGTGGCCGCCATGTCCTCGCACATATACTATGTTTTTAATTTAATGACAATAAAGCATTGGCATCTATTAATAAAACATTGATTTACCGTGATTTCAAATGAATCTCATATTGAGTTGTTCTTATTTTTCATAGTCTTATGCAATTAAAGTAACTGATGCTTGTCGCTCGAGCGGAAGTCTGAACTTGTGCTATCTTTTAGTTTACTTACTGTGCATAGCTCCCATTTTCTGTTAATTACTAATGGTTGGATCAGAATGTGCTAAGAGGGGTGGTATTATAAATCTAGGTTTCCTCTTCCTTCACTCGTAAGATACATAACATCTAAAAAAGAAAATAAAATAAAATATTGGATTATAATGAAAGTATGAAGCGGCACATAGAAAAACAATCTTTCATGTTCCAAGACCTACAACACTGAACATGTATATTATTGCCTCGAAGGGGCTTAGTAAATTGTCCAAATGGTAAAAAAATAGAGGTGGTAATGTAACTAGCTTTCATTCCGATATAGAACTAAAATGTAAGTCTAACTAGCTTCTAACTAAGTCCTTCAGATTGCGCCCAAGCATCAACATCTTGCTCGCTGGAAGAAGATTCCTGTTGCGCATCAACACATTCACTATTTCCCACAAAAGAATGTCTACTTAGTACCATAATAGCCCAAGTAAGCATCTATCCCAAGAAATCCATTGTAGGATGGTTTGTCTGAAAGAGCATAACACCATTGATCGCCTCTAGGATGATAGAAACCCTAGCACTGGTGATGGCATTGAGGTTAGCAGCGCTCTTGAACAAACCACTGCGCCTCTTGAAGAAGGAGCCATCACGCTCTTTGTCATCATGGATGTATGCGACACCTGACCGCCTCTCCCTCCTTGGCATACTAAATACTATGAAGAAAATGGAACTTACTACTATAAACAGGAGCAACAAGAATCTACAAAATGCTAGAGATTTACCAAAACCATTGGCTAACGACATGTTAGTGGGAGATATGCGGAGATGTGCTCCCCTTATATAGAAGTATCACCCCAAGGACCCTAAAAATTATCCAGGTTCCATGTTTGTATCGGCATGTTGGGACTACTTGCCAGAGATACTAGTATAATAGTGTAAAAGAAACATTGGTGTCAATTATACTTTTTGCAATACATGGACGATAGTTAAAGTTCATCCTTATCCATACATCCAAACTTATTAGCAATTGATATAGAAGCATTGCTATTTGACTAGAATTGGAACTTGTAATCTTTAGTAAGAGTTGAGATAGATAATCCTTAAGCATACTAGTTTCATATGGTATTGATTACTAGCCATATATTCATATATGAGTACCTTAACGTAATTCTTTGGAAACGCTAATGTATATATTTTAGCTATATGTGTGTATTCACATCCTTTTTAGAACCACTAACACACTTCCAAACAAATTATAAAATTAATACCATTAAATTATTTCTATCAGAGTACATACATATCCTTACCCGAGAACATTTAAGAATCAACACCGTTTTATTTTAAAGCATAAAACTAGTAGAAAACGGCCCATTTGTCCCGGTTCGAGAAGCCCATTAGCCTCGGTTCTGGAACCGGGACTAAATGGTCGGTATTAAAGCCCAAAACCTTCAATCCCGGTTCTCTTACAAACCGGGACAGAAGGTGCTCCACGTGGCCGCTGCGGGGAGCCCGGACAGGAGGGCCTTTATGCCCGGCTTGTAACACCAACCGGGACCAAAAGGCATCCACGCGTCAGCAGCTCAGGAGCTGGAGTTTTTGTTTTTGTTTTTTTTTGAAGGGAGGGGGGG
>LR738712.1:788405936-788422050 GCA_902687465.1 Secale cereale | reverse complement strand
GGGGGTTTTGGAGGGTTAATTTAGGGGTTTCATATTGTGTTAGTTAGCTAATAGAGAGAAGTGTCCTCTCTTTCTCTGTGCTTGGTCGACGCTAGCTACTATACGTATAGAGAGAACTCAACATGCTAGCTAGTAAGCAAATGAAGGAACCATTAAGTACACAAGATCATCATGAACATTGATGGCTTCTCGCCCCTCGTTGGTTACCCCAAGTGGAAGGTTTGAGATGCAGTGTAGCGGAAGTTTTCCCTTGGCAAAGATACCAAGGATCGATTTCCCTGAGACTCCCAGTTTCAACAAGAAGGTGTCAACTGCTAACGGCGCCAGATATTAGCAATCAACGTGGACCTACACACAGATACAAATAACTTTGCTCCCAAGGAGTACAGAGAGGTTGTCAATCCCTCCGGCCTTGTCGTTTACAAAGGATCAAACACAAGTGATAATAGTGATAGTTATTGCTGCAATAGTAAGTAAAAGCGGAAAGTAAATAGCGGATGTGATCAATGATGGTAATATGGACCGGGGTCCCATGATGTTCACTAGTGATGTCTCTCTCCCAAAATACGATAAAACAGCTATGTGAGGTAAATGAATTACAGCTGGGCAATTGACAGGACCATGTGCGCAAAACAATGCTGACTATGTTGCAAGAAAGGTAGAGGTTCAAAGCATGGGCGGTACGCCAAGGCAAGTAGACCGAAATCCATCTGCATCTACTACTAATCATCCACCTTGAGATATCTATCCAGAACATCTCGCTGGTATTAAGTTGCGAGTCCCACCCATAGTGTAAACTCAAAGCAACAGACAACTGCATTAAAAGAACTTTGCGTAAAGTAAACAGTCCTTGCACCCGCGGGCACAAGCACCGTTGTTTTCCCCTTCTGGCAACAGCACATCCCCTAGACTCATGTTTCTGTCACTCAAGCTAGTCATCGAGGGGCATGAACCCACAATCGAGCATAACGTTCCCTCTTGGAGTCACTACCTACTACTTGGCCAAAGCAATAAATAACAACGAAGAACATGCAAGAATTACTTACGAACATAAATATAAAAGAGGTAGATCAAATATATTACTCAAACACAATCTGAACATAATCTCACAATCCATCGGATCCCAGCAAACTCATCATAGCAACAACATAAGGATTACATATGAGCCTCGATCATGTAGGGCAGCTCACGAGGTCTAATTAGTGAAGCACAAGAACGGGAGGAGAACATCACATAGCTACTGGTCATGGACCCATGGTCCAAGGGAGACTACTCACAACTCATCCGGGAGGCGTCCATGGTGGTGGAGAGGCTCCCGGTGGTGATCCTCCCCTCCGGCAGGGTGCCGGGAAGAGTTTTCCTGGTGCTCCCGATCTTGGAAGCGCGGCGGCGGCGGAACAGAGATGAGATCGCGAAAAAGAGTTCTCGTCTCGAGTGTTTCGGGACACGATATAAATATATGCCAAAGGGGGGCATCAGCGGAGGCCTGGGGGGCCCAGGCGCCCCCCGGCGCGGCCAGGGGGGGGGGCGCCACCAGGGCGCCTGGAGCCCTGGTGGCCCCCCTCCGGCTCTAGTTCGGGTGCCGGGAAGCTTCTGGAACGCTGATTTTTTATATAATTTTTCCGGGATTTTTCTGGCAGTTTACGTAATGGGAAAACTTGAAATACAAAAACAGCAGAAAACAGAAATTGGCGCTGGGGTGCACTGAGTTAATAGGTTAGTCCAAATATGATCAAAAGTGTATGGAAGTGCATGAATATCATAGCAATATCACCCAAAAGAGGCATGGAGCAAGCAGAAATTATAGATACGTTTTGGACTTATCAACATCCCCAAGCTTAATTCCTGCTCGTCCTCGAGTAGGTAAATGATAACAAGAATAATTTCTGTGGTGACATGCTATTAACCATATAGGACTTTTCATAGTCACATGACAAAAGCTTACTGAGACAATGAATCTGTAGTAATTAAGTTGCCTCATGAGAAAATCACAAAGAACTGAAAGTTTTACACTATGATATTGAAACATCAAATAGATTTGTAATGAGCATGGTGTGCAAATATGATAAAGAGATATCTCGCTTGCCCCCTTTAGTGAAGCAAAACATAAATGCAGGGGCACCTCCAAGGTTTAAGTGATGACTAGATACAATGATATCAAAATAAACGATATCACAATCATGCAAAAGACAATGCTACTTTGGGACAATGCACATTACACTCAGAATGACAATCATGCTCTCAGTAGTTGGTGCTTTAAAAGAAGGTGGAGACTCTCGAACCGTGGCTTTTGTTGGCAAGGTTGAAAACCCGTAGTCGGAAACAAAGACAAAACATGTACCAGAGCTCTTGGTTTTAAAGACAGAGGTAATATTTTTTTTTGATTATGCATGTTCCGTCAACGAATGCTAGCAGACAACTCAATCACTTCTTGAGATGGACAAGTTTCGAGGAACGGCTCCCAAATGAGGACGATCACATCCTCTTAATCTCCTTTGTTTATCACTGCCAAAGTTTTCTGATTTCTCATGAACAAAGCGTGAAGGAGGGTTTGTTTGTTATATTATTTTTGAGCCGGGCGCACTCAATGCCAGTTCCTTCTCGTATTATGGGTTTGCACATTATACATGCAATCCCGGGGTGAAGCTTGTCCAACTTAAAAAGATCATGAATTAACTACTACTTCCTCATGAACTTAAAACAGAGGCACAAAATAGGAATGCATTTTTTTTTGAATGAGATGGTACATGCAAGTCTCCGTTAGGAATGGCAGGTAAATACCATGTAGGAAGGTATGGTGGACTCATATGGCATAACTGGTATAAAGGATTTTGGATGCACAAGCAGTCAGTCCGCTTAGTACAGGTGGAGGTTAGCAAAAGACTGTGAGCGACCAACTAAGAGAGCAATGAAGGTCATAATCATGCAGAGCGACAAAGCAACATTGAATCAGGCATGGAAGTTATATCGCTACTCAGAAACAAAAGATCATCAAGGCTTGACAGACTTTCTTTACAGTCTTAAATATGCGTGAGCATACGCCAAGTCAATCAAAATAAATTCTTGAAGGAAGATATTACTAAACCATACCACATCATAGGCAAACAAATCATGTTGGTACTCCAATAACACATTGGGAACCCCCCAGCTATTTGAGACTAACCATAAGAAAACATGAACTACTAAGCACCATTATGCACGTAGCATTTTTATCATAGACATATCAACCAATGCAACAGAAGCAAACTCTCTTAATAAGATAAGCATGATAACCAAAGAGAGTTCAAGCAACCAACTAAACAAAAGCTCTTTAAAAGGATAAGCATGAAAACTAAGAGCTGAACATGATAGTAGCTATTGAAAGACAAAGAACACACACAGCAGAGATAGACATGAAAATTCTATGTTATGTTCTAGGTAGAAGTGGAGCATGTTTCTCTCCCACATAAAGAAAGCTGAGTTCCAACTCGTTATGAAAAGCTAAAGAAAACTAAAAAGGAAACTAAAAGCAAGACGCTCCAAGCATAGCACATAACACATGAAGTGATAAAAATATAGGGGAACGAAAGGCGAACTGATAATGTTGATGGAGAAGGGGATGCACGGGGGCATCCCCAAGCTTAGACGCTTGAGTATCCTTGAATATTTCTTGGGGGTGCATGGGGGCATCCCCAAGCTTGAGCGTTTGACACTCCTGAATCTTTTTATCATCTTCCCTCGCACACTTGAAAACTCCCTTCATACATAACTCATCATAATCTGATTAGCGAGGTTAGTACCCATAATAAAATAATTGTTCCTTGCTGGAAATAAGGATATTCTTGAAGGTCTACTGTTTCTCAAGATTGCCAAAAGGTTTTTGCAAAGAAAAAAGCAAGCTCAAGGTTTGCAAAATGAAGGAAAGGCAAAACAGGACAGAATCTGTGAAAAACAGAACAGCAGGAAGTAAATGATTTTTTCGGGGCACTTCTGCAACTCTAATCAAAAAACTCAGAACAGACGCCCGAAAGACAATTGTACAGAGCACGCTGTCGAAAAAATTCAGACCAAAAAGATGATCTGGTGATTTTATACGAATTTTTCTATCCAAGGACAGAATCTGTTTCCTGGACAGCACGTCACAACTTTTGAACTTTCTTGCAATCAGAGGCTACACTTGGCACAAAGTTTAAAAGCAAAGATACAATGATGATGCTACTGTAGTTACAACATCAAGACACAACAAAAGCAAAATAAAATTTATTCATGTGGGCTGCCTCCCAAAAGCGCTTTCTTTTATGCCTTTAAGCTAGGCATAATGCATAGAGATCAAGTTGTATCAATTGAACCATCATCAAGATCATCAAAAAGCTCTTCAATAATACAACTAGTCTTAAGAGGACTTTCAAATAAAGGCCTCATAGAGATACTTCTAGGGAGAAGACCAAAAGGATAAAAGTCAAGGGAAGATTCATTTATAAATCCATCAAAGAGAGGTGTTTCTTCCAAAGTCTTTACAGTTTCAACCCCTTTGGCAATAGATGGATTACTTTTAGAACGGGGAGCCTTTGGAACATGAACGAACTTAGGCTCCCTCTTTGCCGGAGTTTCTACCTTTTTGGTTTTGATTGAGGAGAAGGTAGTTCCTAAAGTATCAAATATTTCCTCAATCTTGTCTATCCTAGAAGAGTCCAAGTCATGGGATTTGATGGTCTCCAAAGTTTTGAAAATTTTATGCATGGAGCTACCAAGCCTATTCAAATTCCCTTGGATCTTACGATCCAACTCGTTTATCTTATTAATGCTTGGCATCTCTAGCTCTAACTTTTCAAGTTTTTTCATAATGTGAGCTAGGGTGATGTCCTCTTGAATGCTAACAACAGGGGGATTCCCAACAAGATTTTCAATAATACTAAGAGACTCCCAAACTGGGGCCTCTAGGAAATTCCCATTGATAGCAGTATCTAGAATAAACCTATTCCAAGAAGTAATTCCAACATAAAAATTTCTAAGCAGGATAGTAGTAGGTTGCTTCTTGGTGGCTCTTTTTTGAGAATCATTAATTCTATACCAAGCATCTTTCAGACTTTCCCCACCTCTTTGTTTAAAGGTGAGAACTTCTGCCTCGTTAAAGACAAAAGGACCCGACATAATGACAACTAAAGAATGAGATAACTATTTTTGTGATTTTCTATAAAAGATATTAAAGCAAAACTGGAAGGTAAACTAACAAGACTAAAAAGCAAAGGTAAAAGATAGCGTGCAACTCCCCTATCCTGAAGAGTGGAGTCCCCGGCAACGGCGCCAGAAAGCTTTGCTTGATGGCTTCTCGCCCCTCGTTGGTTACCCCAAGTGGAAGGTTTGAGATGCAGTGTAGCGGAAGTTTTCCCTTGGCAAAGATACCAAGGATCGATTTCCCTGAGACTCCCAGTTTCAACAAGAAGGTGTCAACTGCTAACGGCGCTAGATATTAGCAATCAACGTGGACCTGCACACAGGTACAAATAACTTTGCTCCCAACGAGTACAGAGAGGTTGTCAATCCCTCCGGCCTTGTCGTTTACAAAGGATCAAACACAAGTGATAATAGTGATAGGTATTGCTGCAATAGTAAGTAAAAGCGGAAAGTAAATAGCAGATGTGATCAATGATGGTAATATGGACCGGGGTCCCATGATGTTGACTATTGATGTCTCTCTCCCAAAAGACGATAAAACAACTATGTGAGGTAAACGAATTACAGCTGGGCAATTGACAGGACCATGTGCGCAAACCAATGCTGACTATGTTGCAAGAAAGGTAGAGGTTCAAAGCATGGGCGGTACGCCAAGGCAAGTAGACCGAAATCCATCTGCATCTACTACTAATCATCCACCTTGAGATATCTATTCAGAACATCTCGCTGGTATTAAGTTGCGAGTCCCACCCATAGTGTAAACTCAAAGCAACAGACAACTGCATTAAAAGAACTTTGCGTAAAGTAAACAGTCCTTGCACCCGCCGGCACAAGCACCGTTGTTTCCCCCTTGTGGCAAAAGCACATCCCCTAGACTCATGTTTCTGTCATTCAAGCTAGTCATCGAGGGGCATGAACCCACAATCGAGCATAACGTTCCCTCTTGGAGTCACTACCTACTACTTGGCCAAAGCAATAAATAACAACGGAGAACATGCAAGAATTACTTACGAACATAAATATAAAAGAGGTAGATCAAATATATTACTCAAACACAATCTGAACATAATCTCACAATCCATCGGATCCCAGCAAACTCATCATAGCAACAGCATAAGGATTACATATGTGCCTCGATCATGTAGGGCAGCTCACGAGGTCTAATTAGTGAAGCACAAGAACAGGAGGAGAACATCACATAGCTACTGGTCATGGACCCATTGTCTAAGGGAGACTACTCACAACTCATCCGGGAGGCGTCCATGGCGGTGGAGAGGCTCCCGGTGGTGATCCTCCCCTCCGGCAGGGTGCCGGGAAGAGTTCTCCTGGTGCTCCCGATCGTGGAAGCGCGGCGGCGGCGGAACAGAGATGAGATCGCGAAAAAGAGTTCTCGTCTCGAGGGTTTCGGGACACGATATAAATATATGCCAAAGGGGGGCATCAGCGGAGGCCTGGGGGGCCCAGGCGCCCCCCCGGCGCGGCCAGGGGGGCCGCGCCACCAGGTCGCCTGGAGCCCTGGTGGCCCCCCTACGGCTCTACTTCGGTTGCCGGGAAGCTTCTGGAACGCTGATTTTTTATATAATTTTTCCGGGATTTTTCTGGCAGTTTACGTAATGGGAAAACCTGAAATACAAAAAACAGCAGAAAACAGAAACTGGCACTCGGGTGCACTGAGTTAATAGGTTAGTCCAAATATGATCAAAAGTGTATGGAAGTGCATAAATATCATAGCAATATCACCCAAAAGAGGCATGGAGCAAGCAGAAATTATAGATACGTTTTGGACGTATCAAACATATACAGAGAGAAGTGATCGACCTCTCTTTCTCCGAGAGATTGGTCGAACAACAAGTTTTCGTATATCTATCCGACGCTACTAGCTACATATATACAATATAAGATCTCTTACAATCCCTAACATCTAATGTCAAATTCCACATGGTACTCTCCGGCTTTATCTATGACGTGGTCAAGAAAGAATCCTGCCAATTCCTCTTGAATTTCTCGTATGCGATCATGTGGTAGGAGTTCATCCCGCATCTGCCACATCTAATTTGAAGAAGGGGGTCAATACATATATATGAATGAAACTCAACACAAATGATGGTAATATAATAAAATTGTGAATATTATTGCTTACGCACTACATATTGTTTTTCAGAGTAGCCCCGCTTAGAGGTCGTGGTGTTGTAGATGAATTCGCAAACGTAATATCCACAACAATCATTCCAGGCTTCCAGCCACAAGCACTGTACGACAAATAAAGTTCAATCGAACTAATAATCAAGCATTATGAATGGTATTGATGAAACTAGAATCAATGGGAGATGCGCGGAACTAGCTAGTAGTACTTACTTTCGGGTGTGTAAATCCCAGCTCTGTCGGCAGTGCCAGAACAATTGCGGTGAACTCTTTCCAAATCCTGCCAGACAAAGAAAATAATTACTTGATATCAGGAAATGAATAAATTTACCGATATGATGCGATAATGATCGATGAAACTTACTTCTGGAGCATTTTAGTCATGTCTGCATAGTCCTAGAGATCTTTTCCACTCGAGTCTAACACTACTAGGAAAAGGCCTGCTAATGGCGCACCTAATTTGGCCATTAATGGCGCATTAGTGGTGCGCCATTAGTGCCACGCCATTAGTATATTTTACTAATGGCGCACCTCTGGCGCGCCATTAGTATGCCATTAGTATATACAACAGTGCGCCATTAGTATGCCTCCCAGGGGGCCATGTATACCCAGGTGCTTTGGCATACTAATGGCGCACAACAACAAGATGCGCCATTAGTAACTTCGGCATACTAATGACGCACTGTTTAATGATGCGCCATTAGTATCCTTTGGCATACTAATGGAGCACTGTGATTTGATGCGCCATTAGTATGAATATTAGGTTTTTTTTATTTTTTTATTTTCTGTTTTTTGCACAGGTTACAAAATGTATAATTGGACAGAATATAGATAGCACACATCAACAACAGATTCATCGAATACAATAGAAGATTAGTCTCTGAATACAATTCATCATATTATTCTCCGAATACAATTCGTCATATTAGTCTCCGAATTGAAAAGACCGAACAAAGATAGAACATTATATTACAAGTCTCGAGACCGCGAGTAGCGAGTTTGTCTTCACATTACAAGTCGATATCGATCATCTAAACTACCATCACATAGAAGAGAGCTGCGGTCATCACGATGAGCATCATCACAATGAAAATCGTCTTCATCCGGTTCCTCCAACGCTCCCTCCCCTCTCCCGCTAGATAGCGGGCGTATCTAGATTCGGCCTCGGCCCTAGTGGTGTACCCTTTGTAACTGTTACCGCTGAATCGGTGAACCTGTCTCCGACACTCCTCCCAGTCGTCGTAGACTCCGGGAACCTTACCCTTGTACACGACATACGACGGCATCGCTATGCACTAGCCAAACGAAATGTTAGTACCAATTCACAGACAATACATAAGCAATATATAAGTATGCAACAGAATGATCGAAAGAGAAAAGCAAGACATTAATAGCATCGATTACATCTAAGTTGAACGACTCTCGAAACCAAAGAGACATACTACAAGTTCATTAAAGTTTAATTACAACATGAGCCAATCGATGTTTCAGAACTAGACACATCATCACTGCTTTCGACTCGACTCAAGGGACCGGAGCGTGGATGAAGCCACCGTCTATCGTGGGAGTCATGAAATCATGGGCGTTGTCAGCCTGCATTTGTAGCATTGTGTCGATGTCACTGTTGGACGGTTGATTTCTGAGGTAGAAATGCCCCGAGGTACGAAGGACATCTTGATGGATGATTTCCGCAAACTCCGACTGGATGCGAAAGAATTCTTGTCTGATGTCCGATTCCTGGATTGCCGACACGCTCGCGGCCCAATCTTTGAGTTTACTCGGTAGCAGAAGTTGATGATGGTCCCGTACGATCGCCCGCATGTGATGGATGGCGTAGTAGGCACCCTTCTGACCGCCAGGCGGCTGCTTGACGCAGCAGAACGTCGTATTGTGGGAGAACATGTGCTTGCTGGTCTTACGAATAGGCCTGGTGAAGGTGCCTCCAGATTTGGCGTAGCCGGGGAGAACATCATCAAGAACCTTCTTGACATTTGTGTAGTCTACGTTCGACTGACGGTCCGGGTCGAAATACGTGGACATGGAATATTCGGGGCTTAGGAGGATGAGCGTGCAATGTGTGTCACTGCAGAAAACACGGAATGTTAAAAGAAAAACGATCAAAATCTAAGAATTCATATGTTACGGGGCGGTTGAGGCGGAGGACTTACTCGGGAAAGTAAGGAACGAGGAAGTTATCCTTATCTCGGTTTGCCAGAATGACGCCTTCGAGGTAAGAACTCGCGACTTGCCGGTCCCCAGCGCTGCCCAAGATATTGGCACGCATGTAGAAGGGGTCGACTATCACGATGTCCGGGGTCTTGTCGCGAATGATCCGCATCTCCATACTCAGCAAAAATAGCCGAACGAAGGTGTAGTGCAGCGGAAGAAGGTTCAACATAGCGTGGATGTCATCAAACCGCAGGATGATTGTACCCACGATGGAGTTATCCACAAAGCCCTTGCCCTCTGGCACCTTGGCCGCGAAAACTGGGTATGCCACATCCTTCTCTCTGAGACGCCGCTTCTCCAAAGAAAGAACACTGTCATGCAGACTCCGCATATCACCGATTGCAGCATCGAGCATATTTCTCGGTAGCATCGGCCTACCCGCCACATGCACCCTCCTCATTACATCCTCAGGTGAAGGTGGCCCGTCCTGAGCACGGATCGTACTCGGTGCCGGCTGGCTCGCACCCATGTTAGTCTTTCTTTTGCGTGCCTTCTTCTTCTCCTGTAATGGGACCGAGTTCTGCTCACAGACCGCCTTCTTGAGTGTGTTGGGGCTGATAATATTTCGCACCTCGCCTATCTGAGGCTCGGTGAAGTCGGCAGCTGGAGGCGTCTCCTGAGAGCTGAACGGCAGACGACGCCTGTTGCAACTTGGCTTCTCCGCGGTACCAGCTAGATCGCGCACGTCTTTTGTTGGGTTGGGTTCTTGAGAAGGAGGCCCCATGAAGTCGCCACCGTACCCATGATCGGCAAAGTACTGATCGACGTTGGCAAATGTATCGTCGTCATCATCGTTCTGATCCTGTGCCATATGCATGTTTGGATCCAGTGCCATAGGGATGTCCGGCACCGTTGCGGCGGTCTTACCATGGGGACGACTTGGCGCCGGCACGACTAGTGGTGTTGTCTTTGGGGTGGTGTCCCCCGCCCCCTAACGAATCTGGCTCTTCGGCCAAAGCAGGGGCCAGCTCAGGCAGGCACTGAGGGTCATCACGTCATCATCGTCGGCCCTGACGGGTCGAATCGGAGGTAACACCTCGTCGCAGCCTGGCAGCACCCGAACCAGTTGAACCCTAAACAAGTTGGGTGGCATCTGGGTACCGTGGAACAAGGGGTTGCCCGGTTGAACGATTTTGCCCTTGGCGACATCGACCAACTCGTTGTTCACGAAGTGTAGGAGAGTGCACGGAACGTCGGCGGCGCCCTGCGAAAACATGTAGGGCGTCAGGGATGCCCAGTCAAAGGCAAGGAGATGAAGTCCTCGGCCGAGAGAGGCTTAATTAGTTACCGTGATGATGGCGTCGAGCTCGGCTAATGTCGAGGCACCGCCAACGGCGGGCGTGCAGTTGATGGAGGGGCCGCTTGCTGTAGAGGTGCCGGCCGGCGTACACCCGGGTGCATTAAGCTCCCATGCCGGCGTCGGAGACACCAATGCCGCCTCCGCCGGAGTCACCAATGGCCCCGCCATCGCGTTCTGCGAGTTGCTGGCCGTGAAGCTAGGAATCGGGGGCGGACCCTGTTGGCCGCCCGCAATCCACGCACTCAACCCCTCGATCAAGGTAGGCACAATGGCGGTGATCGTCGCCCCGAGCTATTGTTGCACTTGCTCTTGGACAATCTCCGGAATCCGCGCCACCTGTGCCTGGAGTTCTTGAACCTTGCGCGCCTGGCTTTCTGAGCTGGTCTTTTTCTCCTTTCGCCCACCAGCGTTATAGTATGACGACCATTTTGTCGACAAGCCTTTGCCGGCCACACGACCAGATGACGTCGGCTTACTGAGCTTATCCTTGTTCTTCATTACATTCAACGCCCTATTTAGAGTCGTGTCCCAAGGTTTGCTCTTAGTCGACCCCGCGCTACTGCTTTCAGTCGCCTGCGGAAGGAATGTGAATCATTTAGAAATTTGGCTTCATTAATTAGAATGCAACCATATGGAGCTAATTACACGGGGGTGTATTCCTTACCAGAACAAGCTCAAGCGCCCTGGTCTTCGGATCCGTGGTAAGCTCCTTTGTTTTCGGGTCCTTCTTGTACCGGGCCCTGACAAAGTTCCTCGTTTGCTTGTCACCGTATTTATCGAAGAGGGGCGGTAGGCCTTGCTCGGTACGGTCTGCCTCCTCCTTGTCCCATATAGGCTGCGCCACTCTGTAACCGCCGGGACCGAGTGTGTGTTCCCCTAAGTTCAGCTCCCGCATTTCTTTCCCCCACTGACTTGATTCGGAGGTTGTGGTGCTCGAGCACTTGATCTTGAAGTCATTGTAGTCATCTTCGGTGATCGAAGGATTTTTCTCCTTGATCTTCTCATAACTCTCACCTTTCTCGATCATTCTCTTCACCGTGCTTTTCCAAGTAGACAGGGCCGTGCTCATCTTCGTGAGGGCAGCATTGTTCACTTTATTCCCTTTGAGGCTTGTGTTTTGAAATTCAGCGGGGAACTTGTATCGTTCGTGTAGCTTCGTGAAGAGGAGGTTGCGCAAATTCCCTCGGTCAGGATGCCTCAGGTTCTTGGTGTTGATCGAGATGGTGCTCCGGAGAATGCACCCGAGCTGAAGCGAGTACCCCTTGACTATTCGTTCGGGCGCCGTTGGATTCCCGTCGGAGTCCACTTCAGTAACTTCCTCCTTGAGGGTGCGGAGCTCGGTCGGGCGCCGGTCCTTCCGTTGCCTCTTCGGTTGGCTGCCATCTGTGCGTGCGCCGCCATCATCAGTGGTGGCATCCTCGGCGGCACCATCAGTGGTGGCATCAGTGGGGTCATCCTCGGCGGTACCATCAGTGGTGTCATGATCGGTGGGGAAGGCGGCGTCCTCATACAAGTGAGGTTGTTGCTCCATCTCCTGGGACAGCTCCCAGAATGCCTTGCCGCCCGAACCCCCGGCCTCATCGTTGTCGCCATGTTTCTCTCTAAATAGGAACAAAGTTTGGTCAAAAAGTTGGTTATTCTCAAGGAACAAGATCATGGTCTCATCATTTAGGGTTTGTCGACACCGAGGCATCCTAAAAGCTAAGCTTTTATAATTGAGGGTTTTTCGACGCCGAGGCACCCTAAAAGGCTAAGCTTTCATCATTTTGGTTTTTATCGACACCGAGGCACCCTAAAAGCCAAGGTTTTATAATTTATGGTTTGTCGACACCGAGGCATCCTAAACGCTAAGCTGGGAAGGAGAATTCTAAGTTGGGCCTAATCACTTGGCTCTATTGCCGCCTATGGTTTAATGCAGGTAGAATAAAGGGGCACTTGATCCTACTTAATTAACTACTAAGATACCCCGGCCCATGCATTAGTCACAAGTACCCTAAATGTCCTATTTTTAGCAAGGTCATGCTAAAATTCATGGAAAATTTTAGCATGACCTTTGCTGAAAATAGGACATATGGAGTACCCGAATTTGCCGGAACGGAAGTTAATCGACATTCCAGCAAACTCAAGGGCCTCTCGGGGTACCTGCAAAATCATTATCCCCGCCTAATGAAGTCGCCAATGGGTCATTTCAGAAGATCACAAGTAGCATCATCACAAGTACAACATCATGACAAGTACAGTAGCAATAGCAGTGAATACAGGCATAACAGCAGCATCAACAGTTAAGAAAAAGTTGCAGAAGCTTGTAAAATAATAGTTTGAAGTTCAAATATTTACAACAAGGAACCAAATACATGACCACCATTATTATCATTGTGCTAGTGTGACATACAAGTAGTACTAGTGTACATGAAAAAAAAACCTAAAACCTAAAACCCCAACAGAACATCAAGCCCACCAACCGGCTAAACGAACTAAAGATCTCACTTGGGATGACAGCGAATAAACGTAACCAACCCTAACTCCAAATTAACTAGAGTTGAAGCTGGTAAACAGGAGAACAAGAGCATTAGGTAAGGGTCCACCAATGTTCAAGCATCTTTTATTTAGGATCAAATTAAGCTCCACAGAGATGCATAAATACAATATATGTGAGACTATAAACCGTAAAGCATGCCTGAGACTGAGACCAGATTCAGAAATGAACAGTAACACAAAAGACAGAAATTGTGCAAGATACTCTTGTCAAGTGTAACTTATGCCAGGTCTGAATTGCCATATATGCAACAGTAATTAAAAGGAGTCAAATGGAACAGGCTGCTAGCTGAGAGTAAGAGCACAACAACCAGATCAGACTTAGGCTAGTCTGAGAAATACTAACTAGGACTAGACCCTTGTAAGCCTATTTTGAATTAACGAAAGATTAAAAGTAGCAGGTCTATTCGTAAGGCTCCCTCTCTAACTGCTAACTGAATATTTATTTTGTAATCAACTAGGCCTTGCAAATAAAGGTTAGTCTCGCGGGGTGGCTCCCGCTAACTGCTAACTGCTCTCCCCGATCAAGATGACCAGACATGCTAGTATCGCGACACAAACATGACTACCATACTAGTAAAGGCAAGAGCCAAAGGGGTTCTGAAAAAGATGAAATTGTCACCGACTATGGCATGCCAAAGTATGACAGCAAGCACTAACATGTCTTCCAATAAGATAGAAGGAGATAAAAACTAACGAGCTCTTTCGCAACACCAAACCAAGTGCTATCGAGACGACTCTGGAGCCAGATGACTTATTAAGCCATCTTTTAGATTTTAGTGTGCTCAGTCATTCACAATTATTTTGTGGTGGTGATTTAGAGAGGAAGGAGATGAGTGAGTGAGTGTGAATGAGTGTGAGGGGTATGGTAAATGGAGATGTAATTGTAATTGGATTTGACTAATGCTTTTGATTGCTCTGTCCAATTGTAATTTGAAAAGGAAAAAAAATGCAATACATCATCACTTAATATACTCTTCTGATTCAGGCTATATATGAAACACATATATGATTGTTTCAGGTTTGTTGCATGGATTATCCTAGGGTGATATTCTATAAAAAAGAACAAAAAAAATATTCCAGAGTCACATTCTCTAAATAACAAAAGATAATCCTAGGATCATATATTCTCTAAAAAGATGACATGAGTTGAAAGTTATCTTGAAATTTAGCTGCACCTCGGTTTACCGCACAAGTGTTGGATGCCACTACTGTTTCACTGAATCTGCATATATACCTTAGTTGCTAATTGAGGTGTAGTTAAGTTTCAACTTTGAAGACAAGTAGTGCATTGCAGGTTAAGCATATGACATGAGTAAAAGCTAGGTGAAGCAACCTATTTGCTTCCAACACGAGGCAACTGGGTGTAGTACTGCAGCATCTCAAATATATTACTCCGTTCCTAAATAGTATAGGTCTTTCTAGAGATTTTAAAAAGGACTATATACGGAGCAAAATGAGTGGATCTACACTCTAAAATATGTCTATATTCATCCATATGTAGTCCCCATTCGAATCTCTAAAAAGATTTATATTTGGGAATGGAGGAAGTATATATTCTTGTCATAAGAGTGCATTGTCTAGTTGACCAGGCCTCTGCTTCGTTCAAAAATAAATAAATCCTACACCTACATAAACTTACAAAAGTTTTATTGTTAGTTTACATTGAAAAAAAAATCCCCTTAGGCCCAATCCTAATCTTCCACGTATGTCTTCCTGTTAAAACACTAAAATCTAAAAGATGGCTTAATAATTCCTAAAATGACTGAGCACACTAATTGAAAATCCCCTAACCAGAGTCTAAACCATGACTTTCTTCAAATGTCTAAACCTAAAATTCCTAAAATGACTTTGTGGTGGTGATTAGAGAGGAAGGAGGGAGGAGTGATGGCTATCTGCGTATGGAGTGGTCGCCGGCGTAGCTCCAACCGGCGGCGTTGCTGCAGAGTCGGGGGAGGCCGCGACAGAGGGCGAGGGGCTCGTCCGGGGGGGTGGGGAGGCGTCGGTGGCGTCGGGGGCGTCGGACATCGGGGGAGGAAGTCGGGTAGGACGTCGGGGGCATCCGGGGCGTCGGGGGCGCGGACGTGGAGGGGGTCGGGGGCGCGGCACTCCGCTCAGCGGGGGAGTCGCGGGGGCGGCGGCGTCGGGGCGCTGGAGGGAGAGAGAGGCGTCGGGGAGAGGGAAGGGGAGATCTGGCGAGGGAGAGAGGGAGGGTGCGGCCGGTGGGGGGCGATATGGATGGGGGGATTACTAATGGCGCACCGCACCTTTGTGCGCCATAAGTATGGAGATTCTAATGGCGCACCACCCCCAGGTGCGCCATTAGTATTGTGTTCTAGTCACTAGCCCGACTGGTCAGGTATATATTCCACCTAACCCACTACCCATCAGAACCCACCCACTAGCCCAACTGGTCAGCACGCAGCACACCCACCAGGAGGTCCTGGGTTCGATTCCCAGGCTCCCCAATTTTTTTTGGCATTTAAAATGCTGTTTGACACTTATTTGTGTTTAAATATGTTCAAACTTGTTTAAATCATAACAGTAATATTTTTTATAAAAAAGTAACAATTTTTTTAAAAATATCATCAAATTTGTTATTTGAAAATATTTATGAATATGAAAAAATATCATCAAATTTATTATTTTGAATATATCATGAGTTCATGGGTCGGCGGCGGCGGCCGGTGGAGCGGGGGAGGGTGCGGTGGGTCGTCGGCGGCGGTTGAGTAGGGGAATCGAGGGTGCGGGGGG
>LR738712.1:788361153-788405926 GCA_902687465.1 Secale cereale | reverse complement strand
CGGGGGGTCGGCGGCGGCGGCCGGTGGATCGGGGGGTGCTCGGCGGCGAGGGGGACCGGATCTGGCGAGGTGGGATAGCGATCGAGATGGAAGGGGGGTCGAGATCGAGTGTCCATGAAATTTAAAAATATCCATGATAGTTCAAAAAGTGCCCATGAAATACAATCGAGAAATGAAGGCTACGATTTAAACTAGACAATACCCCGCGCGTTGCTGCGAGAATTTACAGTAATAAAATTATTGAGAATAAAATTACAATACATGCGAACAATAGATCTCCGCAGTCCCATCATATAGGAACGGTAGCTGATCCGACATCCAACAACATTGTATAGTACATAATATTTATAATTTTACTCATGTTTCTATTTTCTTTTATGAATATTGTTCTATACGTGTGAATCATACATAGGTACTCCAAAGTCTTGCAAAAAAATGATTTACATTTGTACAGCCAAGTCACTACGTAGCTTTGCCCATAAATGTATACCCAAGTCCAAATGTAGCTTCACTCATGTGGCGGATCTAGTAGTAAATGGAGAGTGGCTGGATGGTATAGTGCCTTGTGTCCTTCTGATTTCAGTATAATTTTTCCTTAAAGAAAGATAATAAATAAGCACAATATAAACTATCCGAAAGAGATACTTGTATAGTTGTATTCATGCAGATATTTTCATCATCATGTATTGTGAGTTTTCTTCTTGACTAAAATTTAACTTGATCAGCCTATTGATAAAAAATGAATGACTTTAGCAGCAGTATAGCTAATTCTAGGAATAAGTTAGAGTAGTTCATGAGATTCTTGCATGTGTGTATAACACTGTCCTATGTGTGGCAAAAAAAAAACATTGGTTTTCCTGAAGCACATCTAGATGAGTAGTAAGTATTGCACATCCAAGTCCTATGTTATTGATTCTATGTGGAGATTCGAGCAAGTATTTCCTTTTTATTTATTTTTTCCTTTTATATTTGATTGAATCACTTAGATGTGCATGTGCCATAGACAGGCCCAAACAACACTATTGCAAAGGTTAAACTTGTACAGTTAGCCTAGTGAGAAATGAAACCTGAGATTAAAGGAATAAAAGGATGGCTCAAACAAATCAGCTCTATCCATCTTTGGGGATCATACAAATGGAAATTGCCTGATTGTCGATTTAGATTATATCTAGCTTTTTTAAAATAAATACATTGCATGCAAGAATGCATGGGAGCAACTTATTATGCTATCTACTCCAAGCATAAGTTTCATGCTTATCCAATGTAGCAACTTAAAATTCAGAGATGGGAGTTTCATTTGAACAACTAAATTAACATAATAGAAGACTCTCCCGCAAAAAAAACATAATAGAAGACTAAAAGATGCATGTCCTCATTCAGTGTAAATAGGGAAATTAAGGGATGAGTGCAAATAGCAGGATACCTAAGAAACAAAGCAGTGGTGGCCCTTGCAGACAAAACCGCTAGCACCTTTCAAGGTAGAGCGTAAACTGACAAATTTAAAGCCATAAGCCTAGGGATAAGAGGAAGCCTGGGAGGATGAAAACTGGGAGCGGACAGCTATTCCAGAGTGCACGGCGGTGGCAGAGACAACGACTCGAGCAGGCGGGCTCATCGGATGATGATCACACTATATACATGTCTCTAACTACGAATTGATGGCCAGGGGCACTATACACGACTCCCCAGCCTTGGTGGCTGGTTCCTCCTCGTGGCTCAATTTAAGGAGACGATTGAACCTGAAGCTGAAACAATGCAGCTGTAGAGGCATTTTAGCAGAGTGATTTAATAGTGGTGGAGTACTGTTCGAGATCAAGGTAGGAGGGAGACAAAGCGAAAACATATGTAACCTGTTAATAATTGCCCTTACTATTTACCTGGATTCCTATATGCACTTGTGTTTATTAAAATCACTGAAAAAAATAGCACGCTATAACTTCGCTAATAGCACGCTATAGCATATTGAGAATTGTCTCGCTAAATATATCAGTGTACAACGTCTCGCTAATAGCACGCTATAGCGCGCTATAGCACGCTAATAGCATATTTTGAGGTCGGCGCTATTTTGCTGTAGCGCGCTATTTTTTTCATTGATTAAAATCCATAATGAAAGCTAAATGGGAGAGGTGGGAAACTGGTGTAGCACACAGTGCGGTAGGATCCTTTTGGCTCGATCAGGTTACGGCTGGAAGAAAGGCACGAGAGAGCTGATTTCGATCTATTGCGTATGCTGAATGTGGCCTTTTTTCATACTACTGAAGACAGAAAAAACCCCGAAGAACATAGTATAGAACCTGTCGATGTACTTGGAATTTCACCGCCGTCGCCGCGAACCCATGACGGACACACAGGAGCAGGAGATCCTACTCATATGCGGGTGCAGCCGTGCAGGTTGCTCATCATCCCCAGATACATCACCTCTGCCTGTTCGACCAAACAAAAAAATTAATCGGTCGTCACCGAACCAATGTAGGAACCAAGGATCTGTGCTTGATGACTCGGCTCTCTGGCACCGAAGAAGGGCGACGTACCAACAAATCATGGTGCACCTGGATGCCGTTGTTCTCGAGGCCGAGGTATTTGAGGAACCTGCTGCTTGGCCACGCCTGGGCGGAGGCCGCCGTCACCGCAGTCCTGTAGATGGCGCCGAAGCCGAAGCCGACCTCATCAACGTTGCCGCCGCGCTGGACTCTGCTAGGCCGCACCTCCTGTTCCGTCGGCGCCGGGCTTGAAGTACGCAAGCATGTGCCTACAAGTTTGGTTGTCAACCGATATCCTTCCCGGCGTCGCGTCCACTCCAAGGCTGAGGATTCTAGCCAACCGACCAGGGAGTTGGATCCACCACTCACGTCCAGCCCACGGCTGAGGCCGCCGTTGCCAACAACTGCAGACCATGGCACCGCAGATTTGGACGGAGGACCATGAAACCACGGACGCACGGGCACCCGCGTGGCCGGGCCTGGCTTGGTGCTCGCCTGGTACAGAAGGGGAACATAGCCTGAAGATCCGGGGAGAATCGCAGAGGGGAGCCGAGCGGGCGGTCCTGCCGCCTGGGGGTGAGATGGGATCTCGGCGCCACACCGAACTGTACTGTACGTAGGGAAAAAGGGGTCGATGGGCTCAGTTTAATCGACGGAGAGAGATGACTGATTGGCTTCTCTTTAATAGGTTTTACACGGACTCATCGGTAATGGAAGACGGAGGAGTCCTGGTTCCATTAATCACTGGAGTTTAATATCTCGAAAAATTGACAAAGTGGAATCGCATCATTGGTTGAAAAATGCTGAGGTGGCAAGGCTGATGAGGTGGATAGGTTGCATGTCAAGAGAATTAGGATAGTGGGGATCAACTATTTAGGTATTATAGATACAATCGATCTTAGCTAGCTATCTGTTCACAATCTTCTTGCCCTTCTTTTTCGCAAATGGAGTTCTTCTGTGGAACGGACGTCCTTTAGGTAGGGTGGTCCTGCTTCTTCTTGTGGTGTATGCTGCTACTTCATCATCGTCGTCATGTTCGATCCTCGGGTCGCCGTACTTGTCGAAGTCTTGCTCATTGGCTACTCCATCCATTCCGATGATCTTCCTTTTGCCTCTCCTCACGATAACACGACTGGGCTTTGACGGGTCGGTAATGAAGAAGCATTGGTCAACTTGGGAAGCCAGTACCCATGGCTCATTTTTCGCGGTGACGTTTGCGCCCGCGGTCTTGGATTTGGCTTCGGGTATAACCATGGTGGTGTGTAATGCCCAGGATGGAATTATACCTCCTACGTGTCGAGGCACGACTTAAAGGCATAAGTCCATCCTAGAATGATCTCAAGTTTGGTATCTTTGCACGACTCATGTAAAAGAGGGATTAAAATGCAAAAGGAGATAGTTGGCTTACACTCGCCACTTCACACAATACATTACATAAGCAAATCATCATACAGAACATCACAACCCGACTACGGGTGAAGATCCAAAAGAAAGATACCAAAACAACATAAAGCCACAGGTCAGGATCGAATCCTAGTAGAAACCACTACTGAACATCGAAACGTCACAAACAAACGGTCAAACTCTTCAACAAGCTCCTGGTGAAGCACTGAACCAGCTCCTGCATCAAACTCGGCTGAACCTGCATCTGGTGTGGTGAAGTAACTGTGAGCCACAGAGGACTCAGCAATCCCGTTCCCGGGTAACAAGACTATTTAAGCCTTGGGTGAGGACAAGGCTGAAGAAAGAAAAAGAGGTGAAGGAACAAACAAGAGTCTGCAGCAGCAACTAGCACTAACTTACGCAAAGGAGAGCGAGAAGAGAAGAGCATCGGTCGAAAGATGATCACGAAGTGATCCTAGCTACAACCGGTCAAACATAACCCCACCGTGTTCAACTCCCGAATCCCTATTCGGAAATTGACAGTCACGGAACACACGCTGGTAGTGTATTGGAAACATTGTGTCAAGTTATCTACAACCGGAATTAACAAGCTCCCATCTGCCACATAACCGCGGGCACGGCTTTCGAAAGTTCAAAACCCTGCAGGGGTGTTCCAACTTGACCCATTACAAGCCCACGATCCGCGGAGTCGCAACTCCATAGTTGGGAAGACCCGAGTATCCTCGGAATCCCGTGCTCAAGTTAAACCGAACTAAGGTAAGGCTAATCCAGCAAATCCTCCCGGCGTGCCGACACCCTGATAGTAGCCGCGCGTATCTCGTCTCAGGCCACGACCGGATGAGCACAGCGTACAGTGGCCGAAACCCAAGTTGCCAAGGGGGGCCCCGCACACGACTCTAGTTTGGACCAACACTCATGTGGAGCACTGGCCCGGGGGGTTGAATTAAGAAAGAGGGTTTGCAAGGCCCTTATGCATGTTTTATTAGTTTGTTATTAGGCAAAAGTACCAATGTTGGGATTTGCTGGAAAAGACTTAGCACTTAGCGGTTTATCAAGGGGGTCCCATACACCCCAACCGTGTTAGGAACGCAAAATCAAGGAACATAACACCGGTTTATACGGTTCCTAACGGCATGAGTGGAACAAATCACCAAGCAAAAGGCTTAGCCTTCCACCCTGCCAGTATATAGATGATTTCATTTTTAGCATTTATATAGTGTGATATAACCCAACCAAACTTCAACATGAAGCAAACATCTTCAATCTTCACCTGCAACTAACAATGCTATAAGAAGGGCTGAGCGAAGCATACTTAGCCAAGCAACGGTTTGCATAGGTAGGGTGGTTAAACATGGCAATTGGTTACAAGTAGGAGGCTGACAAGAAAGACATGGGCATCGAGGCAAAACTATAGATCGAGACTACTAGCAATAGGCAAAGATAGTAATGGTATCCGGGTTCGGTCATCTTGCCTGGGATTCCTCGAGGGAGAAGAACGGATCCAAGAAGAAGACGGAGCAACAGTCGAGCGGAACCTCACAACCCCGGAACGAAACCGAAGCTAACAAGAGAGCAACCGGAAAGAAGAAACAACACGGTAAACACACAAACATAAACATGGCATACGATGCACAAACAAGTATGATGCATGTCCGGTTTAATTTGCATGGCAAGGCAAAGTGCACAAACAACACTACAAGTTAAGTGGAGCTCAATATGCAACGAGTTGCATATTGACGAAACACCACATTTTAATTATTTAGTTGACTCTCGTTATTAACAAGACAAGATTAAATGTTTTTAGCATGGCAAGAGGTGAAGCATAATAAAACTGCACAACTAGACATTTTAAATGAGGCCGGAGAATAACAACAACAAGTCCGGAAAATCCTCATGAGCATGTTTAATAATTATAAGCAAAGAACAATTCACTCATTATAATGTTGTTAACATGATGCGGATGACAAGATTAAGTTTTATGCAAGTTTTATTAAAAGGTTGACTTAAGAGGATAAGAAGCATTGTCACCGTGGTGGAAGAAAAGGGTGCCACGGCAACGATCCGAAAATGATGCAACGCAACATATCGGTACCGGTAACCCATTGAGAGTCCGGTGCAAAAGATAGATGGCGGTGTGAACGAGTCAAACGAGATGATGGGGTGATCCCGTAACCGGGTTCCCACGAGTCGGTGACGAGGCAACCGAGGAACAACAAAAGGGACGAAACGGACACGGTGCTCACACGGGAAACATTCCATACAACACAAGCAAGCATTCACGGGTCACGTCTCGGGGTTATACCTTTGAAGCGTGCGTTTCGGGGCGGTTCGAGATCGTAGAGGGACGTAGTGGAAGTAGAGGAAGTAGTTGTACACGGCCGTAGAGGAAGTAGTGGTTCTCGGCGACGGTAGACGTTCGGGCGACGGTAGACGTTCGGGCGACGGTAGTGGTACTTGGGTCTCCGAGTAGTCGTGGTATTTGGCGCTTCCGGCGACGGTAGTCGTTCCGTATGTAGTGGTACTCGAGGGTGCCGACGGATCCGGGCGTCGGTAGTGGTACTTGTCGGTCATGAAGAGGTACTAGGCGTTCGACGTTCGTAGAGGTACATGCCATCGGAGGGGTACTCGTTTCCGTAGATGTACACATATCCGTAGATGTTCAAGCGCCGGGCGGTCTTGCCGGTAGTCGTTCTCTGTTCAGGTTAACATCCAAGCAACAAAACAAAAAAAAAACAAAAAAAAACTACAGCAGCAGGGACACGGGACAGCAGAGGAGGAGGCCTCTGGGAACGGCGCTCGGGGCCGGGACACGGGGCACGGCGCTGCTCTTGCGGACGACGAGGCGAGGGCCAGCAGCTCCTGGCGCTGGAGAAGGGAGCCGCGACGGATCGACGGACTGCTGGGGTGCGGCGCTCGGGGCCAGGGGGCCGGCTCGAGGCGCGCGGACGGGGAACAGCGCGGGCCTGGCTGGCGCTCTGGAGGGACGAGGTCGGGCCGCAGGGCGGTCCTCGAGCTGGAGGCGAAGGGCGCCGGTAGACGATCCTGGCCGGCCCGCGGGAGCTCGGGGCCGCAGGGAGCAATCGGGCCAGGGGGCGAGGTCGCCGGCCTGCGGGCGAGAGGATGGCCGGCCGCTGCTCTGCTCTGGGGCGAGGGAAGGGAGCCGCGCAGCTCCAAAGGTGAGAGATCGAGATGGGGGCGAGCGGAATCGGGCACTGGGGCCTCGGGATCGAGATGGGAGAGGGTGGCGGCGACAGAGGGAGAAGGGGTTCGGGGTAGCGAGAGGGAAGAGGACGGGGAAAACGGTCGGGCTGCGAGAGAGGGTTCGACGGCGGCTCAGGGGGGGAGGAGCGAACGGTAGGGCTAGGGTTTCGATCGGCCGGAGTGGGCCTGGAGGCCTGGGCCTCTGGGACGGGCCGAACGGCTGGAGGGAGAAGGGGTTGCGGGAGGAAAAGGCCTTGGGCCCAAGGAGACCAGAGGCTGGGCTCTTAGGGAGAGGAGAAGGAGGCTTGAGCTGCTGCTCTTATTTATAACTCTTAGCAGAAACAAAATAAAACAAAAGAGAGGAAAAAGAAAAAGAGGAGGGGGGTTAGACAAGAATTAGGTCAAAGGTTATTTTTCCTGGGCTCGTAAAAATGAGCACGACCGGAGAAAATACAAAAGGCCAGGACGGAAAATAATTCAAACATATTTGAATTTAATTCAAATAGGTTTGAACTAAGACGAGATTATTGAAGTCTCCAAAAATGTTCAAATTTTGGGAGGAACCTCGAAACAACGGAAAAGAAATATTGGCAAGATTTCGAAGGTGAAACTCGAAGTGAAATAACATGGGGAATTATGCAAGTGTGTTACGGTGATTCCGAAGCCATGGAATGATTATTAATATAGCTCCATAATTATTAGGAGGCTTTTATATGTTTTAAAGAGAAGACAAACTTCCCTCGATTTAAATGGACTGAAGATCCACACGAAGTATTTAGGTTGAGATGCAAAAAAAATATGACATGATGCGATGCAAAAATAAATAACACAAGCACAAAGCAACCCACGGGCAACCCTGAACATCCGGAATCTTCTGGAACCTTCTGGAATCTTCTGGGACGTCAGTCTCGGGCGTCACATGGTGAAATACCGGTCTTCTTTTAGGTCGCTCTTGGCCCATCTGATATGGAACATCGGGACCTTCTCTCCAACGTAGCTCAGCTCCCAGATCTCCTCGATCCTTCCGTAGTATCTGTCCTTGTCATTACCGGTGTAGGATTCCTTCGTTACCCTAGAGTTCTGTTAACCATCGCTCTTCATGTCCTTGGCCTCGGTGTAGAATGTGTAGCCGTTGATATCGTACGCCTCATATGTCATCAGGTTGTGCTCGGCGCCCTGTGACAAGGCGAATATGAGTTGTTCTTCCACGGAAGAATCCTCATGTAAAGGGTACGACAGAAGCTTCTGCTTGAACCAACGCGTGAAACATGAGTTGTGCTCTTTGATTATATCTCCGTCCGTCCTCTGTTGGCCTCGGTCATTGTACGTCTTCTCAATAAAGGTTTTGTGCTCTACCACCCAAGGATCAACCACGTCTATGTGTTGTAGCGCGACTAGGTTTGCTCTTTCAAAGTCGGTGAGTCGACCCTCGAAGTCGACATGCATTTCACGGCGACCATCACGGTGACCCCATCCAGCGAGCCTGCCGAGGTGCCTGTTGACGGGCAGACCAACGGGGTTCTCGATGCCTAGATAATTCGTGCAGTAGGAGATGCACTCTTCGGTCAGAAAGCCCCTGGCTATGCTTCCCTCTGGACGTGACATGTTGCGAACGTATCCTTTGATGACACCATTCATCCTTTCGAACGGCATCATGCTGTGCAGGAACGTCGGCCCGAGTTGGATGATATCGTCCACGATATGGACCAGCAGATGCACCATAACGTCGAAGAATGCGGGCGGGAAGTACATCTCAAGCTCGCATAGTATCACCACGATCTCTTCCTGTAGCCTTCTGAGTTGCCTCACGCCAACAAACTTCCAAGAGATGACGTCGAAAAAGTTGCATAGGCCAAATAGGGTTTCACGGACGTGCGCGTCCATGATCCCACGGATTGCAACTGGAAGTATATGCGTCATCAGCACGTGACAGTCGTGAGACTTCATCCTGCTGAACTTCAGCTTCGCCCGGTCTAGGTATCTGCTTATCTTCCCCGCGTAACCGTAAGGAAGTTGTACTCCTACGAGGCAGGTGAAAAACTGCTCGATCTCCTCCTGACTTAGAGTGAAGCACGCGGGAGGGTAGTCATTTCCGGTCTTCTTGGCCTTTTTGCCTTTGCGACGACTTTCCGTGTCCTGCTTCGCCTCATCGTCATCATCATCATCATGATCATCATATATAGCGTGAAGCTCCTGCCTGATGCCCATTGATTTCAAGTCTGCCCTTGCTTTCGGCCCATCTTTGGTCCTCTCTGGCATGTTGAGCAGGGTACCAAGCAGACTCTCACACACGTTCTTCGTGATATGCATTACATCAAGGCTGTGAGGAACACGATGGATCTTCCAGTACGGCAAGTCCCAGAAAACACACCTCGTTTTCCATACCTTCAGCAGCGGCTCTGGCGCCTTTCGCTTCTTTCCCGGCTCCGGCGCCTTTTGCTTCTTTCCCGGCAGTAGGCAATCTTTCCAATTTTTCAACAACTCGTCTATTTCCTCGCCGCTCCTCGTACGCGGGCGTCCTCGGGGTTCGGTTTCACCATCGAACAGATCCTTGCGTTTTCTCCACAGGTCATCGTCGCGAAGCCACCTTCGATGTCCCATGAACACGGTTTTCGAAGACCCGGGATCTCTATCTAGCTGGCGATACGTTGTGTCATCCATGCACCTGACGCATCCAGAAAATCCGTGGACCACCTGCCGCGCGACATATCCGTAACCGAGATAGTCGTGCACCGTCGTGAGCAGCGCGACTCTCATAGGGAAATATTCTTTCTTTGCGGCGTCCCACGTATTGGCTGGCATTTTCCACAGTGTGTCTAGCTCCTCTTTCAGCAGCCCCAGATAGAGATTGATGTCGTTCCCTGGTTGTTTCGGTCCTTCAATTAGCATACTCATGTGAATGTACTTCCTCTTCATGCACAACCAGGGGGGAAGGTTGTACATCCACACAAACACATGCCAGGTGCTATGTGTGCTTCTCTGGCTGCCAAACGGATTGACTCCATCGGTGCTCGCGCCCAGCACGATGTTCCTTGGATCGTTCCCAAATTCTAGGTCTTCGAAGTTCAACGCTTGCCACTGGCTCGCATCCTTAGGGTGACTCAGCATCTTGTCTTTTTTATCTATCTCCGGATCATTTGCGTCATCTTCTCGCTTCTTCTCCTCCCTATCCGCGTGCCAACGCAGGAGCTTTGCTACCTTAGGGTCCGCGAAATACCGCTGCAGACGAGGAGTGATCGGAAAGTACCACACCACTTTTCGAGGAGCTTTCTTCCTCTTCTTGTATCGAGTGACGCCGCACACCGAACATATGGTAGACTCCGCGTGCTCGTCCCGATAAATGATGCAATTGTTCATGCACACATGGTATTTCACGTGCGGTAAATCCAGAGGACACACGATTTTCTTCGCCTCCTCCAAACTAGTGGGGCACTTGTTCCCCTTGGGAAGACGTTCGTGCCAGAATGACATGTTCTCGTCGAAGCATGCGTCGGTCATTTTGTGTTTTACCTTCATCTCCAGAGCCATGAGTGTTACTTTCAGGCGGGTATCCTCGCGCCTGCATCCTTCATACAATGGAGTAACCGCGTCTAACTCAAGTTGATCCATCTTGGCTTTCTCTCGGGCGGCAGCTCTTGCGTTATCGGTCTGCTTGAGAAGCAGCTCTTGAATATGAGGGTCCTGCACCCAGCTCATCGATGGTCCAGCGTCGTCTACTCCGCCGGCATCATTATCTTCATGATCATGCCCGTCGTCTGCTCCGGCATCTTCCTCATCATCATGTCCTGCATCTTCTACATGATGACTGTGTATAGCATCACTGTCATGATCATCTCCTGGGGATTCTTCGTCTTCTCGCCCGCCCGAGCCGCGGTGGTTGTCTTGCTGCCCTTCCTCATTTCTTGCCAGGCCCCCATGGACGACTTCGTAGTCATCTTCATCACCTTGCCACTGATAGCCATCCATGAAACCACGCAAGAGCAGGTGGTCCCGCACCTGCCCGGAATCCGGATCTGCAATAAGGCTCTTCAGCTTGCATCTTCGACACGAACATCTTATCTCCGTCTCGTTCTTTTGAAGCATCTCGGCCTTCGCGGACCTCAAAAACCTATTCACGATGCCTTCGGTCATCGTGCGCACCATGGTCGCCTGCGGGGTAGAGCAAAACGATATTTTAGAATCAAGAAAAAATTTGCCATGACTTTCCCTAAAAATAGGACAAAAAAGAATGTTTAATGCCAAAATTCTCACCGAAACGGAAATGAATCAACATTCCGAGAAAATATTGGCAAATATCGCATTTCAAATACCGGTACACCTCCAAACACAAACACATATGCAACACAACAAACATATGCAACACCACGAACATACATAGATCTAGCTAGGCCATAAAAAGTGCATGTGCACATTGTTGTATGGAGGACAACATAAATAAAGCTTCCCCCCTTACTTACCTATCAAAACAAGGTAATTTAACCACTTAATTTGAATGAATCTATGGTGGAAATGAGGTGAAAAAGAGGAGGGACCAGAGACAAGGAGGAGGTGGAGAGAATGAAGTGGGGGAGATAGTGAGTGTGGGTAGGAGAGGTTGTCCAAAATATCTTGTTGCTGCCCACTTACTAATGGTGCACCCACTATAAATGCGCCATTAATAATCAAGGTTACTAATGGCGCATCTTCAGTTAGTGCGCCATTACTAGTTTTGCAAAAAAAAAAAATACTAATGGCGCACTGTCGCACAGTGCGCCATTACTAGTTTAAACTAGTAATGGCGCACTGTGGAACAGTGCGCCATTAGTAGTTTTGTAAAAAAAATAATAAAAAATATCATAAAAAAGAACATTAATGGCGCACTTTACTGCTGGTGCGCCATTACTAGTTACAACTAGTAATGGCGCACTTTGTCTGGATGCGCCATTAGTATGTTTGGACAGGTGCACTAGTTCAAAAAAAAACTTCTTGATACTAATGGCGCACCCTGGGCCAGGTGCGCCATTAGTAGTTTGAACTCTAATGGCGTATCTGAGGTTGGTGCGCCATTAGTATATACTAATGGCGCACTGCTTGTCTGGTGCGCCATTAGTATCAATTCCATCTATAGCCCTTTTCCTAGTAGTGTAAGACGGTTACTACTCCCCGCTCAAGCTTAATATCTAGCAGAATAAAGTGGAAGCTGCGCACGCATGCATAACTCAACAATTACATTACTATAACCTCGAGTAATAAGGGAAACCGAATATGCACAAGACAGTAACACTCACTTGAAGTTATAAGGAAAGAGTATTTTCTCTTTGCTTTCATTTTTAAGCAACGATTTAACCGTCCATTCATATATGACATTTGGGTTAATGAACCCAATGTCATAGATTTGTGCTTTTCTGCATTCGACGATCTTCAATCTGCATAATATAGTGAAGATAATTATATATACATGCAATGAAAGAGCTGAGCTATATATAGAGACTTAATTACAAAAGTAGTACTTACTGACAGTAGCAAGTCACAAGTGATTAGTCGAGGGCCTTTCGATTGTATAACTGGAAAAACTCATCAAATTCAATAGAAAATAGATCCATTCCAACGAGGTTGTGTTACTCTTTAATTCTCATCGTCAAAGCATCCTTCCCAGACTCGATGCAGGTTTTCATGTACCATTCATGGAATCTTCGCATCATCGTTGTTAGAGGAGGACTGCCATCTTTGACGAGAGGCTTCCCGTACTGGTATCTGAATTCGTCCACCTCCATTGTTTCAAACTCTACATAATCGCCCAGGTAATCACCAGGATTGGTACCGGGCACCATCCCCGGCAGATTAGCGACGATATCGCTAGACACCTTGAGCGATGGGCATGATTGGTTCGCCAGTTCACCGAGCTGTGGATTTTATCCCACTTCTTCGTTGTGCTAACCTTGCATCACTTGAAGTACTTCCCGACCGTTGCGCATCTTTATATGTCTTTTTAATACATCGTTCATAGTTGGTATCCAGCGGAGGCGGTGGTGGTCGCTTCAGGGCATCGATAGTGCGCTTCGCTTTCATTGGATCTATCGTCTCCTTCGGAGGTGGAGGTTTCTGTGCAAAATGGTCCCTCACTTCGGCAGCAGAGATCTCTGCGTTTTCCTTCTCGGTCCTCTCATATGGTAACTATTCCAGTGGCTTGAGATATGGATCGTATCTGAATTGCCTCCCACCTTTGCCTGTAATGCTAGCCGCCGGAGCGGCGGCGTCCTTCCGTTGTTTCTTATGAGGCGATGAAGGAGGTGGAGTGCTCCGACGCGCCGGAGGAGCCGGAGCGGCGGCGTCTGTCTTCCGCCGTTACTGACGAGGCGAAGGAGGTGGAGTGCTCCGACACGCTAGAGGAGGTGAAGGAGGAGGCGGAGTGCCCTCACGTGCTGGAGCAGGCAGAGAAGGAGGCTGAGTGCCTTGATCACTTGCCGGAGGAGGAGGAGGAGGCTGAGTGCCCTGACTTGACGGAGGAGGAGGACGAGGCGTCCAGTTTGGAAGCTTGATGCCCTCCTTCCTCCATAGACATGTACTCCTCAAAGCATTAATCAGATGATTCTCCCCTTCACCTGTAGGGTGGTCAAGCACCGACTCCTCGAATCCCTCCGTTATTTCATCCACCGTCACAACAGCATAGTCAAGTGGAATCGGACGGCATTGAAAAGTTCTGTTAGCTAGAGGAGGTGCAACAGAGCCGACGGTCGCCTTCAACGTCAGGTACTGCCAATTCTACATTAGCTTGCAATGTTGAGCTTCCAGGATAGTATCCACAGGGTAGATAGGAGTCGTGAAGTCAGGCTGCTGAACGAGCTCCGTGGAAGCCACACTGCTTCTTCGTTGAGATGGCTGGGTAGCTTCTAGGGTAGCTTCGTGCCGCTGAGATGGTTGGCCGGCAGCTCGCTGGCTCTCAACTTGTTCCTCTAGCTTTAGTACTCTTGCATTGAGCTTCTGCACTTCGCTCAGCTCCTGTTTCCTCTTCCTATCATGCGTTTTGTAACAGCCTGCGCCGGGAAACCCATCCTTCCACGGAACGGAGCCTGGTGTGCCGCGTGTTCGTCCAGGGTGCTCAGGATTCCCGAGGGCCTCAGTCAGCTCGACCTTCTCTCTGTCGGGAATGAACGTCGCTTCCTGCGCTGCGCTGATATACTTCTGAAGTTTCTTGATGGGTATTGCAAGTTGCTCGTCCGTCCAATGGCAGTTCCCTGTTTCAGGGTCCAAAGTTCTCCCAACCCCGAAGAACCAAGTCCTTGAACGGTCTGGCCAGTTCAATGTCTTTGGTTCAACGCCTTTAGCAATTAGGTCATTCTCAGCATTGTCCCAGGACGGCCGTGCTTTGAGGTAGCCGCCTGACCCCATGCGATGGTGATACAACTTCTTTGCAGCATTAATCTGGTTTATCTCTGACATTTTTTTACTCTTGTCCGATGTATTGTAGGCCAGAAATGCGGGCCAGTGAACTCTTATCTTCTCAAATCGGCTGGTGAATTCTTGAGTCTTCCCTTTGTCGACAAACGTTAATTTCAACTCATTCTTCCACCTCCTGAATAGATTTGCCATCTTCTTAAGAGGACAAGCCTTGACCAGTGGCTCTATAACTCGCTTATTCGTATCCTCCTCTGGCGGTAGGGTGAAATTTGCCTTCCACGAGGTCCAAAGATCATCTTTCTGTCTATCGGTGAAATAAGAAACTTGAGGGTCTTCGTTCTTAGGCTTATTCCATAGCTGGATGCTGTCCATAACAATAGCTCCGCACTGAGCAGAAAATGCTTCCTTGGTCCGCCTGGGTTCAATCGGTTGGCCATCGTCCGCGATTGCTGTGATCGTGAACCTTTCATCCTGGCGCAACCTTTTCTTCGGTCCTCGTCTCATTACCAAAGTTTGGGTCGATCCGGAGGGCTATAAAAGAAGAAAGAAGAGTTAATATATGTACATACCAAAACAGTTAATGCATCAATTAGCTAGTCAGCGCAGGCTTAATTAATATATATACCTTGCCGGACTTTGCAACAGCTCCCTCCTCTGTTCGGTCACCGGAGCTGTCATCACGGTCTCCTTCTTCCACCAGCATTCGGTCACCGGAGCCATCATGATCATGTCTTTCCTCCTCCATTGTTCGATCACTGGAGCCTACATACTCTCCTTCCAGACCATCGGTTTCGTTGAGAAACGACAACACATCACGTCCGTAGCGGATTATGTCCCCCAACAATTCTTCTTGTTCTAAGTATCTTTGATCCATAGTTTTTGCAAATATTACAACATGGCAATTAATATACAAACATGAGAGATGGATATATTAGTGGCAAACATAGACCTAGCTAGCTAATCACAACAATTAATATTAATTAGTGGCCTCGATGCTTCTACGGTATGGGGTGGCCTCGACAACGCTTCTACGGTTTGGGGTGGCCTCGGGAACACTCTTTTAACTTAGTAAGTTTGGGTGGCCTCGACGCTTCTAGGGTTTGGGGTGGCCTCTGCCAGTGTCAAAACCGGCGTTTGAAGATCGATGGTAACAGGAGGCTGGGGACACGATGTTTACCCAGGTTCAGGCCCTCTCGACCGAGGTAATACCCTACTTCCTGCTATATTAATATGAGTGGATATGAATACAAGAGTTGATCTACCTCGGGATCGTGACGGCTAAACCCTAAGTCTAGCCAATGGGGATATTATAATGACGATGATCCCCCTACAGACTAAACCTCTCGGCTTATATACACGCCTCAGGAGGCCTAGGGTTACAAGGGTGACTTGGGGAGGAAGTAATCGACACATCCGGACTCAAAACCTGCCTTTCTACGTACATAGGAGTCATGACCGAATACATGGGAAAGTCTTATGCTTCTTCTTTATGCGGCCCACCAATGTGGCCCAGCTACATTGACCTAGATGCGTGAGGACCCCTGAATACAGGACTCCCTCAGTAGCCCCCGGACTTGCCTTCAAGGACGAGATTGTATCCGGCTTCATGTCTTCGGTCTTGCAAGGTGAGTCCTTCTGGATGATAATTCGGCTTCTTGAAATATTATAACCCACCGGTTCCTCGCCGCCGTCGCCTTGGCTTCCACGTGTCCAATGAATGTGAACCATCCGGGAGTCTTTTTGCAAATACCCCCCTGATTGTTCAGAGAAAACACCTAAATAAGAGAATAGATCCAATCGCTTCTCCATCTCATTCCACACGAACGAAATCCCTAGTGCCTGCAAAAAAATCTTCAGATATGGCCAGTGTCCCGAGCTCCTCCTCTCGCCCTCATGGCCCTCGTGCAGGAGTTTGGAAAAGTTGCTCCGTGTCCCATGCGCATCTGCGAACACTTCAATCGCATAGGGTATCTCCCTCCGGAGGATCTAGTCCCTGTCCGGGCCGGACTAACATCTGTTGACAACCAAGCCCTGGCAGAGAGCTTTCCCAACCCCTCCAATGGAGAGCGGGTATGTTTAGTCCCTTACCTTATAAGATGTGTGGGTTTCCTTGTCCATCCCTTTCTTAGGGGACTCCTGGAGTTTTACGGCCTCCAACTGCACAAGCTTACTCCAGGGTCAATCCTGCACATTGCAGGTTTTGTCGCTTTATGCGAACTGTTTTTGGGCTACGAGCCCACTTTGAGCTGTGGAGGAGGTACTTCTGCCTCGTCCCTCGATCGGATGAAGGATCCATATTTGAAGTTGGGAGCGCCAAAGTATGGCGTATAGCCGGGACAGGTTACCTGCCCGGTACTCCGAAGAAGGCATCCTATGAGTGGCCCTCGGAGTGGTTTTACATCGAGGATGTCGCTTTGCCGGATCCAGTTTGGCAAGGACTTCCCCCGTATTCCAGTGCTCCACCAAAGATGCTTTTCAGCTGGCGTCCTCGGGGTCCCTCAAAAGAAGAGGGAGCGGAGGTTAACCGACTGGCCGACAAGATCAAATTGCTTGCTAGTTCGGAATTTACTATAATCGAAGTGATGGCCATTTCGATGAAGCGACATGTGCAGTGCTACTTCTTGAGCTTGCGTTGTATTACCTCGAAGAGGAAAGGGAGATGCAGCACAGTAGCGTAAGTATTTCCCTAAGTTTTTGAGAACCAAGGTATCAATCCAGGAGGAGACCATGCGCGAGTCCCTCGCACCTGCACAAAAAAATAAGAACTTCGCAGCCAACACGATAAGGAGTTGTCAATCCCTTTACGGTCACTTACAAAAGTGAGATATGATAGATATGATAGTTTGATATTTTTTGTATTTTTATATATAAGAACAAAAAGAAAAAACGGTAAAGTAAAGTAGATTGTGGATTGATATGTTGAGAATAGACCCGGGGGCCATAGGTTTCACTAGTGGCTTCTCTCATGATAGCAGAATTCTACGGTGGGTGAACTAATTACTGTCGAGCAATTGATAGAAAAACGAATAATTATGAGAATATCTAGGCATGATCATTATATATAGGCATCACGTCTATAACAAGTAGACCAAAACGATTCTGCATCTACTACTATTACTCCACACATCTACCGCTATCCAGCATGCATCTAGAGTATTAAGTTCATAAGAACGGAGTAACGCCTTAAGCAAGATGACATGATGTAGAGGGATAAACTCAAACATAGTGATATAAACTGCATCTTTTTATCCTCAATGGAAACAATACAATATGTGCCTTGCTGCCCCTACTGTCACTGGGAAAGGACACCGCAAGATTGAACCCAAAGCCAAGCACTTCACCCATTGCAAGAACTATAGATCTAATAGGCCAAACCAAACTAATAATTCGAAGAGACTTGCAAAGATTTTGTTCAGTATGATGTGCACGCTTACAGTTCAATAAACTAATTTACTTTCATGAAGACATACAATGATTTTAACAAAGATTTTGATCAACAAGGATCAATGTTGTGTGTGGCCATTAATTTATACTCCAGTTTTTATGTGATTATGCAGTGTTCACATATCACAGTGTATTCGTCTATAAATCGAGTCAGGGCAGTTGGCATTCTACATTTGAATAGAATGTTTCATATTTGTTTTTAGTTTTGTTTTTCTCCTCATTAAGCGAAATTTGCCTTTTTGCAGGTTTTGTTTTGCAGAAATCCATCATGGGCGATTCATGGCACATATGAACATCCATGTACTTCAAAGATCAGCTTATCATGTATATCCTAAAGATGCATCTATATTCCCCTCCCAGTTTTCCACTGTAGATGGTTAAACATTGAGAAGTTAATATTGCGAGATATAATCACTAGTAGATAAAGGGGATTTAGCCCCGGTTCATTTGGCCTTTTAGCCCCGGTTCTGGAACCGGGGCAACAGGGTCGGTACTAATGCTCTGACCCTTTAGTCCCGGTTCAATCCAGAACCGGGGCAAAAGGGTGTCCACGTGGCCTGTGCACCGAGTCCAGGCAGGAGGGGCTTTAGTCCCGGTTGGTGGTACCAACCGGGACCAAAAGGCATGCACGTGTCAGCATTTCTGTAGCTGTGGTTTTTGTTTTTTTTTTTTGAAAGGGGAGGGGGGGTTTTAGGTTTTGGGGGGTAATTTAGGTGTTTGATATATTGTGTTAGCTAGCTAATTAATAGAGAGAAGTGTTCTCTCTTATGTCCGTGCTTTTGGTCGACGCTACATACTACACATACGTATATATATGGACTAGAGTCACGCTAGCTAGCTAGCTAGCTGCTAGCTATACTAAGCAAACGAAGGAACAGAAGATCTCGTATATATAATCAACATATATATATATGCATACAGAGAGAAGTAATAATATCGACCACCTCTCCTTCTCCGAGAGATTGGTCGAACAACAAGTTCTCGTATATCTATCGATCCGACACTACCGGGCACATATATACAATAATTATCTCTTACAAAAATAATCTCCTAGCACATGGATGCAGGGTCCACATAGTATTCTCCGTCTTCAGCGATCACGTGTTCAAGGAAGAATGCCGCCAATTCCTCTTGAATTGCTCGCAGACGATCTGGTGTTAGGAGTTCATCCCGCATCCGAAACATCTAATTTGAAGTAGGGGGTCAATACATGAAATGATGCTATAAATTTGTGAATATTATTGATTGCTTACGCACTTTAAATTGTTCATCAGTGTAGCCCCGCTCACAGGTCGTGTGGCGGATGGACTCGCAAATGTAGTATCCACAATAATCATTCCCGGGTTCCTGCCACAACCACTTTACAAGAAATAGAGCTCAATCAAACTGATAAGCAAGAATGCCAAATTGGTATTGATGAAACTAGCTAGCGCTTGAATCAAGATATAGGAGATGCGCGCGCGGAACATGCTACTATATAGTACTTACTTTCGGGTATCTAAATTGTAGCTTCTTCAGCAGTCCCGGAGCTTTTTTGCTGAATGTTTTCCAAGCCCTGCCAGACAAAGGAAACAATTAGTTGATATCAGAAATGAAGTTGCTGATATATATGCATGGTGGATAATATTGATCGATTTAACTTACCTGGCTAGCATTTGAGTCATGTCCGCATACTCCTCGGGATCTTTACGTTTAGAGTCGAAGACAGTTACTATTCCCTTCTCAAGCTTAATCTCTAAGAGAATATAGTGGAAGCTGCGCACGAATGCATGAGATCATTACATCACTATAAACTTGACTGATATATATAAGGGAAACCAAATATGCACAAGACATTAACACTCACTTGAAGTTGTAAGGAAAGAGTATTATATCTTTGTTTTCATTTACCACCAACGATCGTAGCAAGTTGGTCTCGGTATCGCCGGGACGCAATTTAACCTCGGTTGCATCTATGAGGTATGTGTTAATAAACCCAATATCACCTACTTGTCTTTTCTTCCATTCGACGATCTTCAATCTGCATAATATAGTGAGGATAATTATAAATACATGCAATGAAGATCAGCTATATAGAGAGACTTAATGACAGAAGTAGTACTACTTACAGACAGTAGCAGGTGATCGTTGTTTTATCGAGGGCCAATTGATTGAAAAATTGATAGAACTCCTCAAATGGAACAGGCAACAGGTCAATTCCAACGAGGTCATGCTCAGGTTTAACTCTCAAATACAAGTTATTCCTCCCCCCAGACTCTCTGCAGATTTTCATGTACCAATCATGCAATCTTCGCATATTCGTTGATAGAGATCTTTCATTTTTTACGAGAGGCTTTTTGTACTCGTATCTTTCTATCTGCACGTCCATGAAATCATAGTGTACATCGTCGGACGCGTAATCTGCAAGATTGGTATAACCGGGCACCATCCTCGGATCATTAGCGACCATGTCGCTAGACACCTTGAGCGGTGGGCACGATTGGTTCGCTTGTTCGCCGAGCTGGGCAATTTGTTTCCCAGCTCGCCCTTCTGCTAACCTCTGATCACTTTTTGTACTTCCGGACCGCTTGGCATCTTGAAATGTCTTTTGAATAATGCGGTCATAGTTGCCCTTCGGCTTACTTTTCGCTGGTTGCTTCAGGGCAGCAAGAGTGCGCTTTGCTTTCACCGCATCTATCTTCTCCTCTGGAGGTGGATGTCTCTGTGCTTTCAACCCTTCAAAAAAGTCCTTCACTTCGCCTTCAGCGATCTTCGTGTTTTCCCCGTCGGACCTCTCGTACGGCAACTTCTCTAGAGGCGTGAGAGAAGGACCGAATCTGCATCGCCTCCCGCCTCTGGCTGTACTGGTAGACGTCGCCGGACCAGACGAAGCGGCTGTCTTTTTTACTTGCTTAGGCGCCGGAGCAGGAGCAGCCGGAGCGGCGGCAGGTCTCTTCCGCCCTTGCTGATTAGGCGAAGGAGGAGCTGGCTGTCTGCTCGGGCGCGCCGGCGGCGAAGGAGGCGGAGTGCCGCCACGCGCCAGCGGCGAAGGAGGCGGTGTGCCGCCACGCGCCGGAGAAGGAGCCGGAGTGCCCTGATGGTCACTCGCCGGAGAAGGAGCCGGAGTGCCCTGATGGTCACTCGCCGGAGGAGGAGGCGGTGGAGGAGGCGGAGTGCCCTGACTCGTCGGAGGAGGAGGAGGAGGCGGAGGCGTCCAGTTCAGAATGTTGATTAGGTCCTTCCGCCATAGGCATGGAGTCTTCAGTGAAGAACCCAGCCGAGTCTCCCCTTCACCGGTAGGGTGGTCAAGCTGGAGCTCCTCAAATCCCTCCGTTATTTCGTCGACCATCACCCTAGCATATCCTTCTGGAATCGGCCGGCAGTGAAAAGTGTCGTCTGGTCCAGAAGGATAAACAGAGCCAGCAGCCGCCTTGACCTTCAGATTCATCCACTGTGCCATAAGGTGGCAATTTTGTGCCTCCGTGATAGCATCCACAGGATTCCTGGCAGTAGCCGTCAAGGCAAGCTCTGGCTGAAGCAGCTCGGTGGAAGCCACGCTGCTTCTCCGCTGAGATGGCGGGGTAGCTTCGGGGGAAGCTTCGGCAATTCTTTCCCGATCTGCTTCCCGTTCCTCTATCGCTTGTACTCTGGCCCGCAGCGCCTGGATTTCGGTCATCTCCATTTTCTTCCTCCTGTCGTGGCATTTGTAGCCTCCTGCGTCCGAAAACCCAGCACGCCACGGAAGGGAGCCTGGCGTGCCTCGTGTCCGTCCAGGGTGCTCAGGATTCCCGAGGGCCATTGTCAGCTCGTCGTTCTCTCTGTCGGGGATGAACGTCCCTGCATGCGCTGCTTTGATATACTGCCGCATCTTCCTGAGTGGTGTTTCCAATTGCTTGTCCGTCCAAATGCACCACCCTGTTACAGGGTCCAAGGATCCGCCAGCCCCGAAGAACCAAGTCCGGCAACGTTCTGGCCAGTGCATTGTCTCTGGTTCGATCCCTTTCTGAAGCAGATCATTCTCAGCCCTGGCCCACTTAGGCCGGGCTACGAGGTAGCCGCCCGACCCCGTGCGATGGTGATGCATCTTCTTTGCAGCATTTATCCGGTTTGTCTCCGACATCTTCTGACTCTTTTCCGACTTCTTATGGGCCACAAATGCGGGCCAGTCATCTTTGATCTTATCATATATGCCCACGAATTCTGGAGTCGTTTTCTCTTTGACAAACGTATTCAGTTTTTTCTTCCATGCCCTGAATTGGTCTGCCATCTTCGAAAGTGCAGCAGACTTGATTAAGTCCTCTATAACTGGCTTCGCCGGATCAACCTCTCGCGGTAGGACGAAGTTTGACTTCAGCTCAGTCCAAAGATCTTCTTTCTGCATATCAGTGACATAAGTCACCTGAGCGTCTTTTGCAGCCGGCTTTAACCATTGATGGATGCTGATCGGGATCTTGTCACTAACCAGAACCCCGCACTGATTAACAAATGCGTTCTTTGTGCGGATGGGTGCAATCGGCTCGCCGGAGCGCGAGATTTCTGAGATCTCAAACTTTTCATCCGGCCTCAACTTTTTCTTCGCTCCTCGTCTCTTTACCGAAGATTTGCTCGATCCGGAGGGCTAGAAAAGGAACAAAGACGAGAGTTAATGAATGAATCAATTAACTAGTCAGCACATGCTTAACTAACATATATACCTCCTGGCCGGACTCGGTTCGGTCACCGGAGCCAGCATCACGGTCTCCTTCTTGCACCGGCATTGGGTCACCGGAGCCGTCCTCACGGTCTACTTCTTCCATGTGCATTGGGTCACCGAATTCATCAATATCATAGCCTAGATCTTCCAGCCGCAGCTCTTGTTCGACCTGCTCATCGGTGTCGTTGAGAAACGACCTGACGGCATTTTGTCCGTCTGCGATTATGTCCATCAACATCGCTTCTTGTGCTAGGTCTCGGGTGTTGTCGTCCATTGTTTCTACAAATATTTACAACATGCCAATTATTATTCAAACATGACAGATGGATATATTAATGGCAAACGTAGAACTAGCTTCAACCCTCGACTGCTCGGCGATCCACAAACCCTAGACCCCCTCATGTCACTTTTTGTCTAGCTAGTGTCAAAGGATTCAACAAAACCAATACTTCATCATTAGGCAAAAGTAACAGTAGAATGATGGTACGAAGCTCTCCAAAGTTGTTTTGGAACGGAGTCCCAGATAAGATAATCCGTAACAAAAGACGGATTATCCTATCAGGAACTCCGTTCCAAAACATCTTTGCATAACTTCGTACCAAAATGCCCCGGTTACTTCTGGCAAATGATGAAGTCATGGAATTTTTCAATACTTTGACACTAGCTAGGCAACCTCTCTCGACCCCTCGACCCCCGACTGCTCGGCGATCCACAACCCTAGACCCCCTCATGTCACATTTTGTCGAGTGTCAAAGGATTCAACAAAACCAATACTTCATCATTAGGCGAAAGTAACAGTAGCATGATGGTACGAAGCTCTCCAAAGTTGTTTTGGAACGAAGTCCCAGATAAGATAATCCGTAACAAAAGACGGATTATCCTATCAGGAACTCCGTTCCAGAACATCTTTGCATAACTTCGTACCAACATGCCCCGGTTACTTCTGGCAAATGATGAAGTCATGGAATTCTTCAATACTTTGACACTAGCTAGGCAACCTCTCTCGACCCCTCGACCCCCGACTTCTCGGCGATCCACAACCCTAGACACCCTCATGTCACATTTTGTCTAGTGTCAAAGGATTCAACAAACCAATACTTCATCATTAGGCGAAAGTAACAGTATGTTGGGGATCGTAGCAGAAAATCAAAAAATTTCCTACGCATCACCAAGATCTATCTATGGAGTAATCTAGCAACGAGCATAAAGGGGAGTGCATCTACATACCCTTGTAGATCGCGAGCGGAAGCGTTCAAGAGAACGGGGATGATGGAGTCGTACTCGTCGTGATCCAAATCACCGATGATCCTAGCGCCGAACGGACGGCACCTCCGTGTTCAACACACGTACGGAGCGGGGACGTCTCCTCCTTCTTGATCCAGCAAGGGGGGAGGAGAGGTTGATGGAGATCCAGCAGCACGACGGCGTGGTGGTGGAAGTAGCGGGATTCCAGCAGGGCTTCGCCAAGCGCTGCGGGAGGAGGGAGATGTGTCACGGGAGGGAGAGGGAGGCGCCAGGGCTTGGGGTGCGGCTCCCATGCGCCTCCCCACTATATATAGGGGTGGAGGGGGCTGGTTTCTTGCCCTCCAAGTCCATTGGGGCGTTGGCAAAGGTGGGGGAAAGAAATCCCATCATTTCCTTTCCCCACCGATTGTTATCCCCCCTTTTTAGGGATCTTGATCTTATCCCTTCGGGATATGATCTTATTCCTTCTAAGGGGGGATATTGGTGCGCCTTGACCAGGGGTGTGGGGCCTTGCCCCCACTACCCACGTTCATGTGGGTCCCCCCATGCAGGTGGGCCCCACTTCGGAACCTTCTAGAACCTTCCCGGTACAATACCGAAAAATCCCGAACATTTTCCGGTGGCCAAAATAGGACTTCCTATATATAAATCTTTACCTCCGGACCATTCCGGAACTCCTCGTGACGTCCGGGATCTCATCCGGGACGCCGAACAACTTTCGGGTTTCCGCATACTTATATCTCTACAACCCTAGCGTCACCGAACCTTAAGTGTGTAGACCCTACGGGTTCGGGAGACACGCAGACATGACCGAGACGACTCTCCGGTCAATAACCAACAGCGGGATCTGGATACCCATGTTGGCTCCCACATGCTCCACGATGATCTCATCGGATGAACCACGATGTCAAGGATTCAATCAACCCCGTATACAATTCCCTTTGTCTATCGGTACAGTACTTGCCCGAGATTCGATCGTCGGTATCCCGATACCTTGTTCAGTCTCGTTACCGGCAAGTCTCTTTACTCGTTCCGTAACACATCATCCCGTGATCAACTCCTTGATCACATTGTGCACATTATGATGATGTCCTACCGAGTGGGCCCAGAGATACCTCTCCGTCACACGGAGTGACAAATCCCAGTCTCGATTCATGCCAACCCAACAGACACTTTCGGAGATACCTGTAGTGCACCTTTATAGCCACCCAGTTACGTTGTGACGTTTGGTACACCCTAAGCATTCCTACGGTATCCGGGAGTTGCACAATCTCATGGTCTAAGGAAAAGATACTTGACATTTAGAAAAGCTTTAGCATACGAACTACACGATCTGTGCTAGGCTTAGGATTGGGTCTTGTCCATCACATAATTCTCCTAATGATGTGATCCCGTTATCAACGACATCCAATGTCCATGGTCAGGAAACCGTGACCATCTGTTGATCAACGAGCTAGTCAACTAGAGGCTTACTAGGGACATGGTGTTTGTCTATGTATCCACACATGTATCTGAGTTTCCTATCAATACAATTCTAGCATGGATAATAAACAATTATCATGAACAAGGAAATATAATAATAACCAATTTATTATTGCCTCTAGGGCATATTTCCAACACAGTAGCATGATAATACAAACCAATATAGATTTCTTATTCCACATGGGTGCGTGTCCCTCATCGTCATTCGGAACAGCTAGTGCGCCGGGGCCCTTTCCGAAGATTACATGTAAATCATTGACCATAGCAAGTACGTGATCACCGGTACGCATGGCGGGCTTCTTCCGATGATCTGCCTCGCCTTTGAAATGCTTGCCTTTCTTTCGACATTGATGGTTGGTCGGAAGAAATCAACGATGGCCCAGGTACACATTCTTCCTGCACTTGTCCAGGTATATACTTTCAGTGTCATCTAAACAGTGCGTGCATGCGTGGTATCCTTTGTTTATCTGTCCTGAAAGGTTACTGAGAGCGGGCCAATCGTTGATGGTCACGAACAGCAACGCCTTTAGGTCAAATTCCTCCTGTTTGTGCTCATCCCACGCACGTACACCGTTTCCATTCCACAGCTGTAAAAGTTCTTCAACTAATGGCCTTAGGTACACATCAATGTCGTTGCCGGGTTGCTTAGGGCCTTGGATGAGAACTGGCATCATAATGAACTTCCGCTTCATGCACATCCAAGGAGGAAGGTTATACATACATAGAGTCACGGGCCAGGTGCTGTGATTGCTGCTCTGCTCCCCGAAAGGATTAATGCCATCCGCGCTTAGAGCAAACCATACGTTCCTTGCGTCCTTTGCAAACTCCTCCCAGTACTTTCTCTCGATTTTTCTCCATTGCGACCCGTCAGCGGGTGCTCTCAACTTCCCGTCTTTCTTATGGTCCTCATTGTGCCATCGCATCAACTTGGCATGCTCTCTGTTTCTAAACAAACGTTTCAACCGTGGTATTATAGGAGCATACCACATCACCTTCGCAGGAACCCTCTTCCTGGCGGGCTCGCCATCAACATCACCAGGGTCATCTCGTCTGATCTTATACCGCAACGCACCACATACCGGGCATGCGTTCAGATCGTTGTATGCACCGCGGTAGAGGATGCAGTCATTAGGGCATGCATGTATCTTCTGCACCTCCAATCCTAGAGGGCATACGACCTTCTTTGCTGCGTATGTACTGTCGGGCAATTCGTTATCCTTCGGAAGCTTCTTCTTCAATATTTTCAGTAGCTTCTCAAATCCTTTGTCAGCCACAGCATTCTCTGCCTTCCACTGCAGCAATTCCAGTACGGTACCGAGCTTTGTGTTACCATCTTCGCAATTGGGGTACAACCCTTTTTTGTGATCCTCTAACATGCGATCGAACTTCAGCTTCTCCTTTTGACTTTCGCATTGTGTCCTTGCATCGACAATGACCCGGCGAAGATCATCATTTGGTTCCTCTTGATCTTCAGCAGCTTCACCCGTTGCAGCATCATTGGGCACATCGTCTGCTTCCTCTTGATCTTCACCAGCTCCCCCCATTGCAGCATCACCGTATTCAGGGGGCACATAGTTGTCATCGTACTCTTCTTCTTCGCCGTCTTCCATCATAACCCCTATTTCACCGTGCCTCGTCCAAACATTATAGTGTGGCATGAAACCCTTGTAAAGCAGGTGGGAGTGAAGGATTTTTCGGTTAGAGTAAGACATCGTATTCACACATTGTCGGTGTACTAAGGTAGGGGTACCCTAGTACCCCAACTTGTGCACGGGCAGCGGCAGCTCCCCGCGGCAGGGTTCACCACGCGCTTGTCGGAGACCTTCCTGACCCTTATCTAGCCATTCAAAAACAAAGTATACAAGACAGAAGACCAAGACCCCGGCAAGAGGAGCTTGCCGGGAAGGCCGTCCCAGGCTCGAGATTGCTTAACTAGCACGAGGCCCTGGCAAGAGGAGCTTGTCAGGACGAATAGAAGATTTCATCTTAGAAGACCCGGCAAGGGCTCGGGGAGCGGCAAGCTTCCGGGCCCGGCAAGGTCGAGATCCCCGGCAAGGTGCTTGCCGGGGGAGGTGCGCTGTGTGCCCGCGCTCCAGCTCATCGGCCCACGCGTCGCCCTGGGGCCACTCCAGGGACGCGTGGCGGATGGCTGTGCAGCCTGGGGGACACGGTGGCACTCCACGGCAGAGGATCCATCGCCGTGGCAGACGGAGACGCAACGGCGGGAGCTTTTGGGGTCGACGGCGACGGGCATTAAATGCCCTTGTCCCCCACTGTTAAAGTAGGTATAGACCACTGTTCTGTACTGTAGCTCCACTATTCCCGCACTGTTACAACTACCACCTATTTTACATTTTTACCCCTTTCTCCTACGTTGACACCTGTCGGTGACCCCTTGCACTATAAAAGGAGGCCCATGCACAACGTGGAGGGGGTTCGTTCGGTTCGGTTCGGTTGGAAACCTAGATCATTCTCACGCTCGTGTAGCTGCTTCTTCAAGCTCCGAGCGCCCAAACTCAATACACAACCAAGCAGGAGTAGGGTTTTACGCATCCGTGCGGCCCGAACCTGGGTAAAAACTGCCCGCGCGTCCGCCTCGATATGCTCTTCGTGCTCCCTCCGCCCTCGTACCGCACAGACAAGGGGCTCCGGTCCCATAGGTGTTCGTGGTGGACAGTTTCCCCCGACATCTTTGGCGCGCCAGGTAGGGGGCGTCGAGGTTGTGCGAACCTGATCCGGCGTTCGCGCGGGCGCAATCTTCATCAACCTCTCCGAATTCGCTAGTTTCTTCATCAGCTTGATCGTCATGGCGTCCAAAGAGAAGGACCCCACGACCCTTGCAAAAGCTAAGTTTTTAAACCTTAGTATTTTCTGCTGTTTAGATATGATTTTTATTCTTCAAATCTCTACATGAACCCGTATGCTGAGGAGCCTTCCCTGCACTAGTCGCGCTCCTAATCGCTTCGAGTCCGCTCAGCGACGTGTGTAGCTGCGCTAGGGCCGGGAAGGTAAACCTTTCCGGGGCTAGTTGCGCTCCATATCGCCTCGAGTCCGCTCGGCGATGTGTGCAGCTGCACTAAAACTGGGAAGGTGTTCCGGCAAGCAAGGGAGCATTCAGCAGAAGTCCAGATTACAGCATATTAATTGCAAGCTAGAAGCTAATCAACTTGTTGTGCTGAAACGCTGTCGAGGCATCACATGTTCGACTAGCGTTGCAGGAACACGCATGGGAGGTGAGCTCGGGGGCTGGCAGCGCCCCAGAGGGTAACCTTGCACAGAGCTGCCGATCATCATCACGAGCATGGCCTCGCTATGCAAGATGCGCAGCAAGAAAAGATAAGTTTTAGAGACTAAACACAGTTACATTTCCTTTACTCTTTTTATTTGCTCTTTACCCTTGCCTGCGGAGGAGCCTTCACTACGCCAGTCGCGCTCCATGTCGCCTCGAGCCCGCTCGGCGATATGTGCAGCTGCGCTAAGGCTGGGAAGGTAAAACTTTTCTGGGAGGCGGCGTTTCTGGCGAGCCGCTAAGGACCCGTTCCTTAAGCGCTGCCGGCAGAAGTGTGCGCACCGGGAAGCCCTCTGGCAGGCATGGGCCGTCTTGATTAATGTCCCGTCCTTGTACATCAATCTGCACGCGAAGGGGCTTTGTCATGGTCAGTCCGCGCCTAGTTTCGCCTCGAGTCCGCTCGGCAAACTCAGCAGCTGCGTTCTGGCCCGGCAAGTCGCCTTGCCGGTAGTAGTACCGCCAGCAGGCTGCTGACGCCTCGAATCCAGCGCTCGCGGCAAGTGTGCGCGCCGGCAAGGCTACCAGACAGCGTAGGATAAGAGATATGTGCAAGGACGGAATTAATCAAGAGGGAAGCAGCATTTATTTAGCATGGAGACGCTTGTCTTACATGCACAAAGATTGATCTAACCAAAGATAAATTGTTTCTTTGGCAGCCGGCAAGCCCAAGGCCCGGCAAGCCTCAAGCACCACAAGCTCAAGCCGGCGTCGAGAACGCCAGAGTTCTCCGCTGAAGTCGCAAGTTTAGCAAACCTTGTCGTCGAGCCACGCGCTCCGACAAGGGGGCTCTCAACCTTGTCGTCGAGCCATATGCTCCGACAAGGGGGCTCTCAACCTTGTCGTCGAGCCACGCGCTCCGACAAGGGGGCTCTCAACCTTGTCGTCGAGCCACGCGCTCCGACAAGGGGGCTCTCAACCTTGTCGTCGAGCCATATGCTCCGACAAGGGGGCTCTCAACCTTGTCGTCGAGCCACGCGCTCCGACAAGGGGGCTCTCAACCTTGTCGTCGAGCCATATGCTCCGACAAGGGGGCTCTCAACCTTGTCGTCGAGCTATGCGCTCCGGCAAGGGAGCTTTAATGCACCATTCATCAGCACGCAGCTAAAGTCATAAGAGTTGATTACTTGTCGCCGCGCGTATACCGGTGCATGTTTTTGGGCCTGGCCCGGACAGCACTATGCGCGCTTGCCCGACCCAGGCCCGGGGGCTTCTGTCGGTATAATGAACGGGGGGTGTCCATTACCCCTGGACATGCACCGGGAAGTTATAGCCCCTAGGCGGGGAGGACATGGCGATGAAAGAAATCCACTTTTAAGACACATCTACGACCCAAGAATATTAAGGAAGCGCTCAACTCAATGACCAGGAGACAACAGACTAAATGCAGGAATTACTGTAGCGCGACCCGGCAAGCCTTGCCGGGCCAAGCGGCGAGACACAAAGTATGCAAGACAGAAGCTCAAGGCCCCGGCAAGTGGAGCTTGCCGGGAAGGCCGTCCCAGGCCCAAGATTACCTCACTAGCACAAGACCCTGGCAAGAGGAGCTTGCCAGGAAGACTAGAAGATTACACATCAGAAGACATGCCTCGGCGCAGCATGCGCCCCGGCAGGGCCCGGGGAGCGACAAGCTTCAGAGCCCGGCAAGCTTCCGGGCCCGGCAAGGTCAAGACCCCGGCAAGGTGCTTGCCGGGAGGGTTGCGCTGTGTGCCCGCGCTCCAGCTCATCGGCCCACGCGTCGCCCTGGGGCCTTTCCAGGGACGCGTGGCGGATGGCTGTGCAGCCTGGGGGACACGGTGGCACTCCTCGGCGACGGTGCCATCGCCGTGGCAGACGGAGACGCAAGGGCGGGAGCTTTTGGGGTCGACGGCGACGGGCATTAAATGTCCTTGTCCCCCACTGTTAAAGTAGGTATAGACCACTGTTCTGTACTGTAGCTCCACTGTTCCCGCACTGTTACAACTACCACCTATTTTACATTTTTACCCCTTTCTCCTACGTTGACACCTGTCGGTGACCCCTTGCACTATAAAAGGAGGCCCGTGCACAACGTGGAGGGGGTTGGGGCTCCGGTCCCATAGGTGTTCGTGGCGGACAGTTTCCCCCGACAATCACATGCGCGGAAAATTTTGAGACCAAAAAGGGTCGTCTTGGCCCTCAAAAATGGCCTGCAGGATTGGAAAAAATGAAAGTTATCGCAATTACAGCTCAAATTTTGATGAGCCGGCATATCACTTTGGTGTTCAGGTCCTTGGCGCCCCACCCATGTATGGATACAATAGGGTGTTAGGCCAACTCTCGCGAAGAAACGGTGATCAAAGAAAATACAAAAATCAACCTAGAGTCCGAATTGATCGAGACTCTCAAAGCAAGTGAGAACAAGCACCGATTTCGTCGTTTTCATAGGCGTTGGAAAGCTATTGGGGAATTGAGGTGATAGGACTTCTAGTTTTTATGATTTGGAGGATTTTACATACGTGCACACACAGGATCACGTGCGCGGAAAATTTTGAGACCAAAAAGGGTCGTCTTGGCCCTCAAAAATGGCCTGCAGGATGGGAAAAATGAAAGTTATCGCAATTACAGCTCAAATTTTGATGAGCCGGCATATCACTTTGGTGTTCAGGTCTGTCGGGGGAAACTGTCCGCCACGAACACCTATGGGACCGGAGCCCCTTGTCTGTGCGGTACGAGGGCGGAGGGAGCACGAAGAGCAGATCGAGGCAGACGCGCGGGCAGTTTTTACCCAGGTTCGGGCCGCACGGATGCGTAAAACCCTACTCCTGCTTGGTTGTGTATTGAGTTGAGCGCTCGGGAGCTTGAAGAAGCAGCTACACCGTGCGTGAGAGTAATCTAGGTTTCGAACCCCCTCCACGTTGTGCATGGGCCTCCTTTTATAGTGCAAGGGGTCACCGACAGGTGTCAACGTAGGAGAAAGGGGTAAAAATGTAAAAGAGGTGGTAGTTGTAACAGTGCGGGAACAGTGGAGCTACAGTACAGAACAGTGGTCTATACCTACTTTAACAGTGGGGGACAAGGGCATTTAATGCCCGTCGCCGTCGACCCCAAAAGCCCCCGCCGTTGCGTCTCCGTCTGCCACGGCGATGGATCCTCTGCCGTGGAGTGCCACCGTGTCCCCCAGGCTGCACAGCCATCCGCCACGCGTCCCTGGAGTGGCCCCAGGGCGACGCGTGGGCCGATGAGCTGGAGCGCGGGCACACAGCGCACCTCCCCCGGCAAGCACCTTGCCGGGGATCTCGACCTTGCCGGGCCCGGAAGCTTGCCGCTCCCCGAGCCCTTGCCGGGTCTTCTAAGATGAAATCTTCTATTCGTCCTGACAAGCTCCTCTTGCCAGGGCCTCGTGCTAGTTAAGCAATCTCGAGCCTGGGACGGCCTTCCCGGCAAGCTCCTCTTGCCGGGGTCTTGGTCTTCTGTCTTGTATACTTTGTTTTTGAATGGCTAGATAAGGGTCAGGAAGGTCTCCGACAAGCGCGTGGTGAACCCTGCCGCGGGGAGCTGCCGCTGCCCGTGCACAAGTTGGGGTACTAGGGTACCCCTACCTTAGTACACCGACAATGTGTGAATACGATGTCTTACTCTAACCGAAAAATCCTTCACTCCCACCTGCTTTACAAGGGTTTCATGCCACACTATAATGTTTGGACGAGGCACGGTGAAATAGGGGTTATGATGGAAGACGGCGAAGAAGAAGAGTACGATGACAACTATGTGCCCCCTGAATACGGTGATGCTGCAATGGGGGGAGCTGGTGAAGATCAAGAGGAAGCAGACGATGTGCCCAATGATGCTGCAACGGGTGAAGCTGCTGAAGATCAAGAGGAACCAAATGATGATCTTCGCCGGGTCATTGTCGATGCAAGGACACAATGCGAAAGTCAAAAGGAGAAGCTGAAGTTCGATCGCATGTTAGAGGATCACAAAAAAGGGTTGTACCCCAATTGCGAAGATGGTAACACAAAGCTCGGTACCGTACTGGAATTGCTGCAGTGGAAGGCAGAGAATGCTGTGGCTGACAAAGGATTTGAGAAGCTACTGAAAATATTGAAGAAGAAGCTTCCGAAGGATAACGAATTGCCCGACAGTACATACGCAGCAAAGAAGGTCGTATGCCCTCTAGGATTGGAGGTGCAGAAGATACATGCATGCCCTAATGACTGCATCCTCTACCGCGGTGCATACAACGATCTGAACGCATGCCCGGTATGTGGTGCGTTGCGGTATAAGATCAGACGAGATGACCCTGGTGATGTTGATGGCGAGCCCGCCAGGAAGAGGGTTCCTGCGAAGGTGATGTGGTATGCTCCTATAATACCACGGTTGAAACGTTTGTTTAGAAACAGAGAGCATGCCAAGTTGATGCGATGGCACAATGAGGACCATAAGAAAGACGGGAAGTTGAGAGCACCCGCTGACGGGTCGCAATGGAGAAAAATCGAGAGAAAGTACTGGGAGGAGTTTGCAAAGGACGCAAGGAACGTATGGTTTGCTCTAAGCGCGGATGGCATTAATCCTTTCGGGGAGCAGAGCAGCAATCACAGCACCTGGCCCGTGACTCTATGTATGTATAACCTTCCTCCTTGGATGTGCATGAAGCGGAAGTTCATTATGATGCCAGTTCTCATCCAAGGCCCTAAGCAACCCGGCAACGACATTGATGTGTACCTAAGGCCATTAGTTGAAGAACTTTTACAGCTGTGGAATGGAAACGGTGTACGTGCGTGGGATGAGCACAAACAGGAGGAATTTGACCTAAAGGCGTTGCTGTTCGTGACCATCAACGATTGGCCCGCTCTCAGTAACCTTTCAGGACAGATAAACAAAGGATACCACGCATGCACGCACTGTTTAGATGACACTGAAAGTATATACCTGGACAAGTGCAGGAAGAATGTGTACCTGGGCCATCGTTGATTTCTTCCGACCAACCATCAATGTCGAAAGAAAGGCAAGCATTTCAAAGGCGAGGCAGATCATCGGAAGAAGCCCGCCATGCGTACCGGTGATCACGTACTTGCTATGGTCAATGATTTACATGTAATCTTCGGAAAGGGCCCCGGCGCACTAGCTGTTCCGAATGACGATGAGGGACACGCACCCATGTGGAATAAGAAATCTATATTGGTTTGTATTATCATGCTACTGTGTTGGAAATATGCCCTAGAGGCAATAATAAATTGGTTATTATTATATTTCCTTGTTCATGATAATTGTTTATTATCCATGCTAGAATTGTATTGATAGGAAACTCAGATACATGTGTGGATACATAGACAAACACCATGTCCCTAGTAAGCCTCTAGTTGACTAGCTCGTTGATCAACAGATGGTCACGGTTTCCTGACCATGGACATTGGATGTCGTTGATAACGGGATCACATCATTAGGAGAATTATGTGATGGACAAGACCCAATCCTAAGCCTAGCACAGATCGTGTAGTTCGTATGCTAAAGCTTTTCTAAATGTCAAGTATCTTTTCCTTAGACCATGAGATTGTGCAACTCCCGGATACCGTAGGAATGCTTAGGGTGTACCAAACGTCACAACGTAACTGGGTGGCTATAAAGGTGCACTACAGGTATCTCCGAAAGTGTCTGTTGGGTTGGCATGAATCGAGACTGGGATTTGTCACTCCGTGTGACGGAGAGGTATCTCTGGGCCCACTCGGTAGGACATCATCATAATGTGCACAATGTGATCAAGGAGTTGATCACGGGATGATGTGTTACGGAACGAGTAAAGAGACTTGCCGGTAACGAGACTGAACAAGGTATCGGGATACCGACGATCGAATCTCGGGCAAGTACTGTACCGATAGACAAAGGGAATTGTATACGGGGTTGATTGAATCCTTGACATCGTGGTTCATCCGATGAGATCATCGTGGAGCATGTGGGAGCCAACATGGGTATCCAGATCCCGCTGTTGGTTATTGACCGGAGAGTCGTCTCGGTCATGTCTGCGTGTCTCCCGAACCCGTAGGGTCTACACACTTAAGGTTCGGTGACGCTAGGGTTGTAGAGATATAAGTATGCGGAAACCCGAAAGTTGTTCGGCGTCCCGGATGAGATCCCGGACGTCACGAGGAGTTCCGGAATGGTCCGGAGGTAAAGATTTATATATAGGAAGTCCTATTTTGGCCACCGGAAAATGTTCGGGATTTTTCGGTATTGTACCGGGAAGGTTCTAGAAGGTTCCGAAGTGGGGCCCACCTGCATGGGGGGACCCACATGAACGTGGGTAGTGGGGGCAAGGCCCCACACCCCTGGTCAAGGCGCACCAATATCCCCCCTTAGAAGGAATAAGATCATATCCCGAAGGGATAAGATCAAGATCCCTAAAAAGGGGGGATAACAATCGGTGGGGAAAGGAAATGATGGGATTTCTTTCCCCCACCTTTGCCAACGCCCCAATGGACTTGGAGGGCAAGAAACCAGCCCCCTCCACCCCTATATATAGTGGGGAGGCGCATGGGAGCCGCACCCCAAGCCCTGGCGCCTCCCTCTCCCTCCCGTGACACATCTCCCTCCTCCCGCAGCGCTTGGCGAAGCCCTGCTGGAATCCCGCTACTTCCACCACCACGCCGTCGTGCTGCTGGATCTCCATCAACCTCTCCTCCCCCCTTGCTGGATCAAGAAGGAGGAGACGTCCCCGCTCCGTACGTGTGTTGAACACGGAGGTGCCGTCCGTTCGGCGCTAGGATCATCGGTGATTTGGATCACGACGAGTACGACTCCATCATCCCCGTTCTCTTGAACGCTTCCGCTCGCGATCTACAAGGGTATGTAGATGCACTCCCCTTTATGCTCGTTGCTAGATTACTCCATAGATAGATCTTGGTGATGCGTAGGAAATTTTTTGATTTTCTGCTACGATCCCCAACATACTGTTACTTTCGCCTAATGATGAAGTATTGGTTTGTTGAATCCTTTGACACTAGACAAAATGTGACATGAGGGTGTCTAGGGTTGTGGATCGCCGAGAAGTCGGGGGTCGAGGGGTCGAGAGAGGTTGCCTAGCTAGTGTCAAAGTATTGAAGAATTCCATGACTTCATCATTTGCCAGAAGTAACCGGGGCATGTTGGTACGAAGTTATGCAAAGATGTTCTGGAACGGAGTTCCTGATAGGATAATCCGTCTTTTGTTACGGATTATCTTATCTGGGACTTCGTTCCAAAACAACTTTGGAGAGCTTCGTACCATCATGCTACTGTTACTTTCGCCTAATGATGAAGTATTGGTTTTGTTGAATCCTTTGACACTATAGCTAGACAAAATGTGACATGAGGGGGTCTAGGGTTTGTGGATCGCCGAGCAGTCGGGGGTCGAGGGGTCGAGAGAGGTTGCCTAGCTAGCTAGTGTCAAAGTATTGAAAAATTCCATGACTTCATCATTTGCCAGAAGTAACCGGGGCATGTTGGTACGAAGTTATGCAAAGATGTTTTGGAACGGAGTTCCTGATAGGTTAATCCGTCTTTTGTTACGGATTATCTTATCTGGGACTCCGTTCCAAAACAACTTTGGAGAGCTTCGTACCATCATTCTACTGTTACTTTTGCCTAATGATGAAGTATTGGTTTTGTTGAATCCTTTGACACTAGCTAGACAAAATGTGACATGAGGGGGTCTAGGGTTTGTGGATCGCCGAGCAGTCGAGGGTTGAAGCTAGTTCTACGTTTGCCATTAATATATCCATCTGTCATGTTTGAATAATAATTGGCATGTTGTAAATATTTGTAGAAACAATGGACGACAACACCCGAGACCTAGCACAAGAAGCGATGTTGATGGACATAATCGCAGACGGACAAATTGCCGTCAGGACGTATCTCAACAACACCGATGAGCAGGTCGAACAAGAGCTGCGGCTGGAAGATCTAGGCTATGATATTGATGAATTCGGTGACCCAATGCACATGGAAGAAGTAGACCGTGAGGACGGCTCCGGTGACCCAATGCCGGTGCAAGAAGGAGACCGTGATGCTGGCTCCGGTGACCGAACCGAGTCCGGCCAGGAGGTATATATGTTAGTTAAGCATGTGCTGACTAGTTAATTGATTCATTCATTAACTCTCGTCTTTGTTCCTTTTCTAGCCCTCCGGATCGAGCAAATCTTCGGTAAAGAGACGAGGAGCGAAGAAAAAGTTGAGGCCGGATGAAAAGTTTGAGATCTTAGAAATCTCGCGCTCCGGCGAGCCGACTGCACCCATCCGCACAAAGAACGCATTTGTTAATCAGTGCGGGGTTCTGGTTAGGGACAAGATCCCGATCAGCATCCATCAATGGTTAAAGCCGGCTGCAAACGACGCTCAGGTGACTTATGTCACAGATATGCAGAAAGAAGATCTTTGGAATGAGCTGAAGACAAACTTCGTCCTACCGCGAGATGATGTTGATCCGGCGAAGCCATGCCCAGTTAAAGAGGACTTAATCAAGTCTTATGCACTTTCGAAGATGGCAGACCAATTCAGGGCATGGAAGAAAAAACTGAATACGTTTGTCAGAGAGAAAACGACTCCAGAATTCGTGGGCATATATGAGAAGATCAAAGATGACTGGCCCGCATTTGTGGCCCATAAGAAGTCGGAAAAGAGTCAGAAGATGTCGGAGACAAACCGGATAAATGCTGCAAAGAAGATGCATCACCATCGCACGGGGTCGGGCGGCTACCTCGTAGCCCGGCCTAAGTGGGCCACGGCTGAGAATGATCTGCTTCAGAAAGGGATCGAACCAGAGACAATGCACTGGCCAGAACGTTGCCGGACTTGGTTCTTCGGGGCTGGCGGATCCTTGGACCCTGTAACAGGGTGGTGCATTTGGACGGACAAGCAATTGGAAACACCACTCAAGAAGATGCGGCAGTATATCAAAGCAGCGCATGCAGGGACGTTCATCCCCGACAGAGAGAACGACGAGCTGACAATGGCCCTCGGGAATCCTGAGCACCCTGGACGGACACGAGGCACGCCAGGCTCCCTTCCGTGGCGTGCTGGGTTTCCGGACGCAGGAGGCTACAAATGCCACGACAGGAGGAAGAAAATGGAGATGACCGAAATCCAGGCGCTGCGGGCCAGAGTACAAGCGATAGAGGAACGGGAAGCAGATCGGGAAAGAATTGCCGAAGCTTCCCCCGAAGCTACCCCGCCATCTCAGCGGAGAAGCAGCGTGGCTTCCACCGAGCTGCTTCAGCCAGAGCTTGCCTTGACGGCTACTGCCAGGAATCCTGTGGATGCTATCACGGAGGCACAAAATTGCCACCTTATGGCACAGTGGATGAATCTGAAGGTCAAGGCGGCTGCTGGCTCTGTTTGTCCTTCTGGACCAGACGACACTTTTCACTGCCGGCCGATTCCAGAAGGATATGCTAGGGTGATGGTCGACGAAATAACGGAGGGATTTGAGGAGCTCCAGCTTGACCACCCTACCGGTGAAGGGGAGACTCGGCTGGGTTCTTCACTGAAGACTCCATGCCTATGGCGGAAGGACCTAATCAACATTCTGAACTGGACGCCTCCGCCTCCTCCTCCTCCTCCGACGAGTCAGGGCACTCCGCCTCCTCCACCGCCTCCTCCTCCGGCGAGTGACCATCAGGGCACTCCGGCTCCTTCTCCGGCGAGTGACCATCAGGGCACTCCGGCTCCTGCTCCGGCGCGTGGCGGCACACCGCCTCCTTCGCCGCCGGCGCGTGGCGGCACTCCGCCTCCTTCGCCGCCGGCGCGCCCGAGCAGACAGCCAGCTCCTCCTTCGCCTAATCAGCAAGGGCGGAAGAGACCTGCCGCCGCTCCGGCTGCTCCTGCTCCGGCGCCTAAGCAAGTAAAAAAGACAGCCGCTTCGTCTGGTCCGGCGACGTCTACCAGTACAGCCAGAGGCGGGAGGCGATGCAGATTCGGTCCTTCTCTCACGCCTCTAGAGAAGTTGCCGTACGAGAGGGCCGACGAGGAAAACACGAAGATCGCTGAAGGCGAAGTGAAGGACTTTTTTGAAGGGTTGAAAGCACAGAGACATCCACCTCCAGAGGAGAAGATAGATGCGGTGAAAGCAAAGCGCACTCTTGCTGCCCTGAAGCAACCAGCGAAAAGTAAGCCGAAGGGCAACTATGACCGCATTATTCAAAAGACATTTCAAGATGCCAAGCGGTCCGGAAGTACAAAAAGTGATCAGAGGTTAGCAGAAGGGCGAGCTGGGAAACAAATTGCCCAGCTCGGCGAACAAGCGAACCAATCGTGCCCCCCGCTCAAGGTGTCTAGCGACATGGTCGCTAATGATCCGAGGATGGTGCCCGGTTATACCAATCTTGCAGATTACGCATCCGACGATGTACACTATGATTTCATGGACGTGCAGATAGAAAGATACGAGTACAAAAAGCCTCTCGTAAAAAATGAAAGATCTCTATCAACGAATATGCGAAGATTGCATGATTGGTACATGAAAATCTGCAGAGAGTCTGGGGGGAGGAATAACTTGTATTTGAGAGTTAAACCTGAGCATGACCTCGTTGGAATTGACCTGTTGCCTGTTCCATTTGAGGAGTTCTATCAATTTTTCAATCAATTGGCCCTCGATAAAACAACGATCACCTGCTACTGTCTGTAAGTAGTACTACTTCTGTCATTAAGTCTCTCTATATAGCTGATCTTCATTGCATGTATTTATAATTATCCTCACTATATTATGCAGATTGAAGATCGTCGAATTGAAGAAAAGACAAGTAGGTGATATTGGGTTTATTAACACATACCTCATAGATGCAACCGAGGTTAAATTTCGTCCCGGCGATACCGAGACCAACTTGCTACGATCGTTGGTGGTAAATGAAAACAAAGATATAATACTCTTTCCTTACAACTTCAAGTGAGTGTTAATGTCTTGTGCATATTTGGTTTCCCTTATATATATCAGTCAAGTTTATAGTGATGTAATGATCTCATGCATTCGTGCGCAGCTTCCACTATATTCTCTTAGAGATTAAGCTTGAGAAGGGAATAGTAACTGTCTTCGACTCTAAACGTAAAGATCCCGAGGAGTATGCGGACATGACTCAAATGCTAGCCAGGTAAGTTAAATCGATCAATATTATCCACCATGCATATATATCAGCAACTTCATTTCTGATATCAACTAATTGTTTCCTTTGTCTGGCAGGGCTTGGAAAACATTCAGCAAAAAAGCTCCGGGACTGCCGAAGAAGCTACAATTTAGATACCCGAAAGTAAGTACTATATAGTAGCATGTTCCGCGCGCGCATCTCCTATATCTTGATTCAAGCGCTAGCTAGTTTCATCAATACCAATTTTGCATTCTTGCTTATCAGTTTGATTGAGCTCTATTTCTTGTAAAGTGGTTGTGGCAGGAACCCGGGAATGATTATTGTGGATACTACATTTGCGAGTCCATCCGCCACACGACCTGTGAGCGGGGCTACACTGATGAACAATTTAAAGTGCGTAAGCAATCAATAATATTCACAAATTTATAGCATCATTTCATGTATTGACCCCCTACTTCAAATTAGATGTTTCGGATGCGGGATGAACTCCTAACACCAGATCGTCTGCGAGCAATTCAAGAGGAATTGGCGGCATTCTTCCTTGAACACGTGATCGCTGAAGACGGAGAATACTATGTGGACCCTGCATCCATGTGTTAGGAGATTATTTTTGTAAGAGATAATTATTGTATATATATATGTGCCCGGTAGTGTCGGATAGATATACGAGAACTTGTTGTTCGACCAATCTCTCGGAGAAAGAGAGGTGGTCGATATTATTACTTCTCTCTGTATGCATATATATATATATGTTGATTATATATACGAGATCTTCTGTTCCTTCGTTTGCTTAGTAGCTAGCAGCTAGCTAGCTAGCTAGCGTGACTACTCTAGTTCATATATATACGTATGTGTAGTATGTAGCGTCGACCAAAAGCACGGACATAAGAGAGAACACTTCTCTCTATTAATTAGCTAGCTAACACAATATATCAAGCACCTAAATTAACCCCCAAAACCTAAACCCCCCCTCCCCTTTCAAAAAAAAAAACAAAAACCACAGCCACAGAAATGCTGACGCGTGGGAGCCTTTTGGTCCCGGTTGGTACCACCAACCGGGACTAAAGCCCCTCCTGCCTGGACTCCGTGCACAGGCCACGTGGACACCCTTTTGCCCCGGTTCTGGATTGAACCGGGACTAAAGGGTCAGAGCATTAGTACCGACCCTGTTGCACCGGTTCCAGAACCGGGGCTAAAGGCCCAAATGAACCGGGTCTGATCCCCCTTTATCTACTAGTGGCAGCATCTATTGTGTTTTCGATGTAGGAGTTTTTGCCAGTTCTTCACTCATGTAGATTTCATACCTCTATTGTGATTTGACAACTCTTGGTGTTAGCTTTCTATCAAGCTTGAGTTCATCAAAATCAAAGTTCATTTGCCGAAGGTATGCCCGTTTTGGTCTTAATTACTTGCATTCAACTCTTGTGCTTTTGTATTTTGGTAGAGGGCACGCGTTCCGCTTGGGCTGGGTCTTCTGTTGCCCCTCAACATTTTGTGGTAGTACCGCTTGCTACTGCTGGTAGTACCGCTTACGCAGTACTTCCGCTGGTTGGTGTCGTGGCTACCTCTGGTTGTGTTTAGTCTTCTGCATGCCCTCTAGCAATTTGCGGTAGTACCGCTGCTTCCAACGGTAGTACTGCTTGATGCGGTTCTTCCGCTCTGGCGCCGCTTGAACTACTGCCGGTTTGTTTGTTAGCCTATTGACAATTAGCGGTAGTACCGCTTGCTGTAGGCGGTGGGACCGCTCCGGTGAGCCTCAGTGAAACTGCCGCTCTTAGAGGTAGTACCGCTTGAGCATGACCAGTGCATAAAAGGGGGTCTTCTTCGCCCATTGCTCCTAGCAACTTTGACAAGCTTTATCCTCCATTATTGACCTCTAAAAGCATTGCTTTATCTCTATCCCTCCCATGGTTCTTGCATCATTTTGAGGAAAAAGAGAGAGGATGTCTAGATTCTATATCTACATTTCCACCAATCCATCTTACGTCTAAGTGAGGGGAACCCTTTGGATCTATATCTTGGAGTTATTTTGTGTTCTCCTTGTTCTTCCTCACATATTCGTGCATAGCTTTCGTTACTTTGTGGGATTTGAGTGATGTGGGACTTGAGCAGTTAGTGCGTACTTGCCATTGCATTGGTTGCATTGCTTTGAGTTCTCCACAGTGATACATGGAAGTGAAAGTCCAGAAGCTTACTAGTACCTTTTGGGTATTTGGGTGTCCTAGATGATTGGTGGTGTCGCAAAGCTCAATCATTGTTGTGTAAAGCTTCGGGAAAGCTTTGGGGTCTCTAATACGTCCATTTTATATCATGTTTTCCTACTACTATTTCTAATGCTTTCGAGCTATATTTCGCCTTTTGATGCAATTCTAATGCCTTTTCTCCCTTAATTGCAAGTTATATTACAAGAGGAAGATTGCCGGCAGCTGGAATTCTGGACCTGAAAAGAGCTACAACAGAGATAGCTATTCTCTTGAGCTCCAAATGACCCTAAAAATTTCCGAAGATTTTTTTTAATATATAAAAAATACTAGAAGCAAAATGCACTGGAGGGGACCCACTAGGGAGCACAAGCTCAGGGGCGCTCCCACCCCCCTGGGCGCACCTAGTGAGCTTATGGGTTCCACGTAAGGCCTTCGTGGCCCATCATCTCCTAGATGAATCCATTTTCCCTAGAAAACTAATCAAGAGAAGACATTTGGAACGAAACGTCATCGTCTCGAGGCGGAACCTAGGCAGGAGCACTTTTGCTCTCTGGCAGAGCAATTCCACCGGGGAAACTTCCCTCTGGGAGGGGGAAATCAAAGCCATCGTCATAATCAATGTTTCTTTCATCATCGGAGGACTCATCTCTGTCAACATCTTCACCAGCACCATCTCACCTCAAACCCTAGTTCATCTCTTGTATTCAATCTTTGTCTCAAACCTCGGAGTGGTACATGTGGGTTGCTAGTAGTGTTGATTACATCTTGTAGTTAATGCTAGTTGGTTTACTTGGTGGAAGATCATATCTTTAGATTGTTAATCATATATTATTCTCCTCTTATCATGAACATGAATATGATGTGTGAGTAGTTTCTTTTATTCTTGAGGAAACGGGTGAAGTCTTGTTATAAGTAATCATGTGAAGTTAGTTTTCATTCAATATTTTGATGATGTGCTATGTTGTTCTTCCTCTAGTGGTGCCATGTGAATGTCGACTACATGACGCATTATCATGTTTGAGCCTAGGGGAAGGCATTGTGGGATCAGTCAGTAGATGATGGGTTGCTAGAGTGATAGAAGCTTAAACCCTAGTGTATGCGCTATTTTGTAAGGGGCTGATTTGGATCCATATGTTTCATGCTATGGTTGGATTTATCTTAATTCTTATTACGTAGTTGTGGATGCTTGCAAGAGGGGATAAGAATATCTAGATTATGTGTTAAATTAAGAATAGCACCTTAGCACCGGTCCACCCACATAATAACTTATCAAAGTAGTGAACGTGAGTCAATGAATCGCGATGAAGTTAACTAGACGAGATTCCCATGTGTCCTCTAGAATGTTTTTCTCACTTTAAGAAGTACTTCTGGCTTGTCCTTTGCAATAAAAGGATTGGGGCACCATGTTGCACCTTGTTACTATTGTTACTTGTCACAAATTATCTTGCTATCAAGCTATCTATCATAACTATTTGTCAGCACTTGTAGATAATACCTTGCTGAAAACCGCTTATTGATTCCTTCTCCTCCTCATTGGGTTCGAAACTCTGACTTATCGAAAGGACAACGATTAATCCCCTATACTTGTGGGTCATCAGTCTCCGATTAAGTTGTGGAGATTGCCCCAAACAATTTGTACGGGTTCGGTGACCGCCACCAAGGGTTGCCATTTTTATGGGTTCGGTGACTGCCCCGAAGGGTCGCCGTTTGTATGGGTTTGGTGACCGCCCCCAAGGGTCGCCATTTGTATGGGTTCGGTGACCGCCCTAAAGGGCCCTTAGTGGAATCACAGCACTTTGCATTGTGTGAGGACGTGAGGAGAATATGGTGGCCCTAGTGGCATTTTGGGGAGCATTGTGCGTCCACACCGCTCTGACGAAGATTAGCATCTGCAAGGGTGTGAACTTCGGGATACATCGTCGACTCTGCGTGCCGCAGTTATGTATTACCTGAGCCCTTTACTTATGCAGTTACTTTGTGATGTCCATGGTGATTCATGGTATATATCTTGCTATCACATAGTTTTCGTATCTTGCTTAGCATAAGTTGTTGGTGCACATAGTTGAGCCTAATATATTTAGGTTAATTTTGTGCTTGAAAAATAAAATGCTAGTTTTATTCCGAATTTGTTCAAGCCTATCACGTAATTGTTTTTAAACTCACCTATTCACCCCCCCCCCCCCACCTCTAGGCGACATCCACGGCCTTTCAACTAATATGTAGTACTGATACTGATAGACTGTATGTTGTTCCCTACATTAGTGTAATGATGTGTGTACATTAACTTTCAGGTAGAGTACCAAGGTTGGGTGGTGAAGCAGGCAACAGTCGTCATCCCGTCAATTTGACCGCTTCCTCGCTGAAGTGAACAATCATGTGCCCTAGCCGCATAGGCTTGCAAAGAGCAACAATGGCGAAGTAGTGTGCACAAGAAAATGGAATTAACCAAGTGATTAGATGGTCACTGTCCACGAATCCATGATTCCTGGTGCGATTGACCCTATGCCTAGCATGTTAGGTCATTGGTACAAGTCCCATTCTGCCTTGTACAATGCAATGTGTGCTTAAGGAGGTGCTTAGTAAGATAAACCGATTCACCTTATAAGTGATTTGGTATGCAAGGAGGAAAACTATTCATGAGAACATCCTTTACTCGACTAATAGATTCCTTAACTCGTACTCCCTCCGTTCCTAAATATAAGTCTTTGGAAAGATTCCACTATGGACCACATACAAAGCGAAATGAGTGAATCTATACTCTAAAATGTATCTATATACATCCGTATGTGGTTTATAGTGAAATCTCTCCAAAGACTTATATTTATGACGGAGGGAGTACTTATTAGAGTTGAATGTATTGCTGAGTTGAACCAGTGCAAGACCTCAACCGGTGACCAACTCAGAACCAC
>LR738712.1:788336049-788349610 GCA_902687465.1 Secale cereale | reverse complement strand
ATCGGGAGTTTATATCGACACGACATACGTACATGGGAAAATAATATATATTATCGGGGAGGAGGTATATCGACCCCCCCCCACGCGTTGAAGTTATCGGGAGAGGGTATATCGACCCACCCCCCATGTGTTGAAGTTATCGGGAGTTTATATCGACACGACATACGTACGTACATTCTATTTTCTCTTCTTCTCCACTATTCCTTTCTTCTTCTCCTCTTCTTTTTTCTTCTTCTTATATTTATTTCTCCTCTTCTTCCTCTCCTCTTCTTCTTTCTTTCCTCTTCTTAGATAAAACTTTTCTAAAAATGTAACTTTTGCCGCTCATGTCAAAGTTATCGGGGAGGGGGTATATCAACCCCCGCCCCCTCATGTCGAAGTTATCGGGGAGGGGGTATATCAACCCCCGCCCCCTCATGTCGAAGTTATCGGGGAGGGGGGTATATCGACCCCCCACCCCCCTCATCATGCATATATAGCTACCACATACATATATACATTGAAAAAAAATTACATATATGCAACAAAAACATTAATACACATATGAACAAAAAAACATGCTCTGAACATATATATAGCCATATACATACATATACACATTATATATACATATGAAAAAAAATCTAATAAAAAATAGTGCCGGGGCGCGCGGCGCGGCGGCTCACAGTGGGGGTGGCTGGCGACGATGACGGTGACAGCGGGGGCGGCGAGGGCGCTGGCGTGCGGGGGCGGGCCGCGGGCAGGGGCCGGCGCGGCAACGGCGTGGTCGGGCGCTGGCGACGACAGGCGCGGGCGACGGCGACGAGGGGCGCGGGCGACGGCGACGAGGAGCAGGGCGTCGACGTCGGGGCAGAGGGTGGCGTCGGCGTCGGGGCAGGGGCGCGTCGGGGCGGAGATGAGACTGAAATTTCTAAGTGTGAAATTATATAGTAATGCCTTTAGTCCCGATTTGTGCCACAAACCAGGACTAGAGGTGGGCATTAGTCCCGGTTGGTGCCACCAACCGGGACCAAAGGACTTTTTCAGCATCACAAAGGGCGGGAGGCGGCGGCCTTTGGTCCCGGTTGGTGGCACCAACCGGGACCAAAGGCCCTGTGCTGGCGCGGGTGCGGTGGGATGTTTAGTCCCACCTCGCTAGTTGAGAGAGCTCGGGTGTGGTTTATAAGCGCTGTTGCGCCTACCCACTCGAGCTCCTCACAACTGCACGCTTACGGGCCTAATTTGTACACTGCTATGCCTGTTGGGCCTGCTGGGCCTTCTGCAGGCCTAAATCCTGGCCCATGGTTGGGTTTCTAGTCGTATTCAGGTCGTGTTGGCCCAGTAGGTGGCATTTTTTCTTTTTTTCTATTTATTTTTTCATTTCTAATTAGAACAAAATACTTATAGTTTTTTAGTGATTTCTTTTTTCTTTTAGGTCACAAAAATTATAAACTTTCTGTTAGTGCCATTAGTTTTAAAATTTGAATTTTTAAAAATTTGTGTGAATCACTAGTTTATGAATAACTTTACTATAAAAATTTATTTTCGAGTCATTCTTTTTCCTGCTATTTAATATTACTGTGTTTTATCATTATACTCAATTTGATAATTTTAGTTAGTCATAACAAATATTATAGGCATTTTTTTTTCTTTTTTGCTATTTATTTTTTCATTTCTACTTAGAACTAAATACTTATAGTTTTTGAGTGATTTCTTTTTTCTTTTAGGTCACAAAAATTATAAACATTCTATTAGTGCCATTAGTTTTAAAATTTGAATAGTTTAAATTTGAATTTTTTAAAATTTGTGTGAATCACAAGTTTGTGATTAACTTTACTAAAAAAATGAACATAGATGCACCTATAGAGAAAATTCGACCTAAATTCATAATCAATTTCTATGAATTTCAGAGAAATTCATTATGAATTTACGTCAAATTTCCTGTATAGGGGCATCTATTTTCACTTTGAGAGGAGCTCAACAAAGCAGAGAGGGACGGGCTTATAAACCGGTGTGGGTGCCCTTCGGTTGGCGAGGTGGGACTAAACTCTAAGCGCAACAGGACCATGGTCATGGGCCAGGGGCGAGCCCTATTTTTTTCCAGTTTTTTTGTTTTGTTTTCTGTATTATTTATTTTCTTTTGTTTTTTGCTTTATTTTTTTTAAAAAAAATCATTTGAAGTCAGCAAAATTATAAACTTTCTGTTAGTGCCATTAGTTTTAGAAAAATTCTAAACTTTTTGTTAGTGCCATTAGTTTTCAAATTTGAATAGTTGAAATTTGAATTCTGTGAAATTTGTGTGAATCACAAGTTTGTGGTTAACTTTACTACAAAATGAACATAGATGCACCTATAGAGAAAATTCGACCTAAATTCATAGTTTTCAAATGAACTCTGGAAAAGTGGGCATAGCATGTGCATGTACAAAACGGACAATGGTATCATACTCGTCTGTTACAAAGTTGGCATGGTATCATCATAATAGTTGCGGAAGAAAGTCTTCACTTTTTCTTCGCTTGTGTCATTTGCTTATTGCGCCGTAACCATGCATAATCTTCATCGTTTATCAGGATGCTTGGGTCAGCCTTGACTTTGAAGGGAGGAATTTCATGAAACTTTTCATAATCTTCAGATATGTCTGTCTTGCCCTCCACTCCCAGGATGTCCCTTTTTCCTGAAAGAACTATGTGGCGCTTTGGCTCATCGTATGATGTATTCGCTTCCTTATCTTTTCTTTTTCTCGGTCTGGTAGACATGTCCTTCACATAGATAATCTGTGCCACATCATTGGCTAGCACGAATGGTTCGTCAGTGTACCCAAGATTTTTCAGATCCACTGTTGTCATTCCGTACTATGGGTCTACCTGTACCCCGCCTCCTGACAGATTGACCCATTCGCACTTAAACAAAGGGACCTTAAAATCATGTCCGTAGTCAAGTTCCCATGTGTCCACTATGTAACCATAATATGTGTCCTTTCCCCTCTCGGTTGTTGCATCAAAGCGGACATCGCTGTTTTGATTGGTGCTCTTTTGATCTTGGTCAATCGTGTAAAATGTATTCCCATTTATCTCGTATCCTTTGTAAATCAATACAGTCAAAGATGGTCCCCTGGACAACAAGTACAGCTCATCACAAACAGTGTTGTCACCTCTGAGACGTGTTTCCAACCAACTGCTGAAAGTCCTGATGTGTTCACATGTAATCCAGTCATCGCACTGCTCCGGCTGTTTGGAACGCAGACTGTTCTTGTGTTCATCGAAATACGGGGTCACCAAGGTAGAGTTATGTAGAACTGTGTAGTGTGCTTGAGACCAAGAATATCCGTCCCTGCATATTATTGAGTCCCTTCCAAGCATGCCTTTTCTAGTCAGTCTCTGATACGTCCAAAACGTATCTATAATTTCTGCTTGCTCCATGCCTCTTTTGGGTGATATTGCTATGATATTTATACACTTCCATACACTTTTGATCATATTTGGACTAACCTATTAACTCAGTGCACCCCAGTGCCAGTTTCTGTTTTCGGCTGTTTTTGTATTTCAGGTTTTCACATTACGAGAACTGCCAGGAAAAATCCAGAAAAATTATATAAAAAATCAGCGTTCCAGAAACTACCGTGCGCCCGAAGGACAGTCGGGGGGGGCCACCAGGGCCCCAGGCGCCCTGGCGGCGCCCCCCCCTGGGCCGCGCCGGGGGGGCGCCTGGACCCCCCGAGGCTCCTCCGATGCCCCCCTTTGGCATATATTTAAAGCGTCTCGAGAAACCCTTGAAACAGGAACTCTTTTTCGCGATCTCATCTCTGTTCCGCCGCCGCCGCTTCCAAGATCGGGAGCACCTGGAGAACTCTTCCCGACACCCTGTCGGAGGGGAGGATCACCACCGGGAGCCTCTCCACCACCATGGACGCCTCCCGGATGAGTTGTGAGTAGTCTCCCTTGGACCATGAGTCCATGACCAGTAGCTATGTGATGTTCTCCTCCCGTTCTTGTGCTTCACTAATTAGTCCTCGTGAGCTGCCCTACATGATCGAGGCACATATGTAATCCTTATGTTGTTGCTATGATGAGTTTGCTGGGATCCGATGGATTATGAGATTATGTTCAGATTGTGCTTGAGTAATATATTTGATCTACCTCTTTTATATTTATGTTCATAAGTAATTCTTGCATGTTCTTCGTTGTTATTTATTGCTTTGGCCAAGTAATAGGTAGTGACTCCAAGAGGGAACGTTATGCTCGATTGTGGGTTCATGCCCCTCGATGACTAGTTTGAGTGACAGAAACATGAGTCTAGGGGATGTGTTGTTGCCACAAGGGGGAAAACAACGGTGCTTGTGCCCGCGGGTGCAAGGATTGTTTACTTTACGCAAAGTTCTTTTAATGCAGTTGTCTGTTGCATTGAGTTTACACTATGGGTGGGACTCGCAACTTAATACCAGCGAGATGTTCTGGATAGATATCTCAAGGTGGATGATTAGTAGTAGATATTGATGGATTTCGGTCTACTTACTTTGGCGTACCGCCCATGCTTTGAACCTCAACCTTTCTTGCAATGTAGTCAGCATTGGTTTGCGTTCGTGGTCCTGTCAATTGCCCAGCTGTAATTCGTTTACCTCACTTAGCTGTTTTATCGTCTTTTGGGAGAGAGACATCACTAGTGAACATCATGAGACTCCGGTCCATATTACCATCATTGATCACATCCGCTATTTACTTTTCGCTATTATTTACTATTGCAAACATTATCTATCACTACTATCATTTGCGTTTAATCCTTTGTGAACTACAAGGCCGGAGGGATTGACAACCTCTCTGTACTCGTTGGGAGCAAAGTTATTTGTATCTGTGTGCAGGTCCACGTTGATTGCTAATCCGTGCCGTTAGCAGTTGACACCTACTTGTTGAACCTAGGAGTCTCTGGGGATTCGATCCTTGGCATCTTTGCTAAGGGAAAAAACTTCCACAACACTGCATCTTACACCTTCCACTTGGGGTAACCAACGAGGGGTTAGAGGCCCATCAAGGAGTATTTTCTGGCGCCGTTGCCGGGGACTCCACTCTTCAGGATAGGGGAGTTGCATGCTATCTTTTACCTTTGCTTTTAGTCTTGTTAGTTTACCTTTCAGTTTTTGCTTTAGTATCTTTTATCGAAAATCACAAAAATAGTTATCTTGCTTGCTTGCTACTATGGGTTCCACCGAGAACACCAAGTTGTGTGACTTCACTAGTCACAACAACGATGACTTTATCAGCACACCTATCACTACACCTGCCACTTCAGCACCTTCATATGAAATTAAACCTGCTTTACTGAACTTAGTCATGAAAGATCAATTCTCCGGTGCTGGAGATGATGCTGCTTTACACTTGAACAACTTTGTTGAACTCTGTGATATGCAAAAGTACCAAGAAATAGATGGTAATATTGTTAAGCTTAAGCTTTTTCCTTTCTCCTTGAGAGGAGGAGCTAAAATTTGGTTTCAGTCTTTGCCTAGAAATAGCATAGATTCATGGGACAAGTGCAAAGATGCTTTTATTGGAAAATACTATCCACCTGCTAAAATTATCCAACTAAGAAGTAACATAATGAATTTTAAACAATTGGATAATGAACACGTTGCCCAAGCTTGGGAACGTATGAAATCTCTTATCAAGAACTGCCCTACTCATGGTTTGACTACTTGGATGGTTATCCAAACTTTTTATGCAGGCTTGAACTTTACCTCGCGGAACTTGTTAGATTCGGCCGCGGGAGGAACCTTTATGTCAACTACACTTGGTGCTGCCACGAAGCTTCTCGATGAGATGATGACCAACTATTCCCAATGGCACACCGAACGCGCTCCAACAGGTAGGAAGGTAAACTCTGTCGAGGAGATTTCCTCCCTAAATGAAAAAGTTGACTTGATCATGTCTCTACTTTCGAAGCAATCTTCTGTTGATCCTCGTGATGTTCCTTTAAATTCTTTGATTGCTCAAGAACAAGTAGATGTGAACTTTATCTCTAGAAACAATTTTAATAACAATGCTTATAGGAGTAATTTTGGTAGCAATCCTTATGGGAACAGCAATGCTTATCCTATCACCAAGAACTCCACCCAAAAAGATAGAGACTTGTCTGGCTATGAGAAACTTCTAGAAATAGAGAAGGCCACTAAGAATTACATGCACACCCAATATGAACAAAACAAAACCTTCTCGAGGCAATTAAATGAGCATACTGCTATCTTGCAAAACATTAGTAGACAATTAGAGAGCATAAATATTGAGATTTCTAACCTCCAGACTAGGCTCACTATCACTGAGACCCAAGTTTCCAACATGTCCCACACACAAGCCACTTTGATAAACCAAATGGCAGCTAAACCCGAAGTGGTTGCACCCCTAAGGGAGGAAGAAGATAGAATTAAGAGCCTTCCTACCCACCACATTGTTGCTACTATCCAAGTTGTTGAGGATATCCAAACTCTTAGCACCCAATGCACTCCTGGTCCCGATGTGTTGCTCCTGCACCAAGATAATGTGTGCCTTGATCAGGAGCTCCGCCAAATGCAAGGACTTGACGGTCCCATTATCACATCCCCGCACAACAGCCAGTAGGAAGCTCAGTTTGTTTGATCATGTATGCACCGCTAAGTTGAAGCACTTGGCCATGGCCATCTTCGCTATCTCACACGATGGGCCAGGCCCAAAATCTCAAGTAGGTTGGTTACTAGGGCCCTGATACGTCCAAAACGTATCTATAATTTCTGCTTGCTCCATGCCTCTTTTGGGTGATATTGCTATGATATTTATACACTTCCATACACTTTTGATAATATTTGGACTAACCTATTAACTCAGTGCACCCCAGTGCCAGTTTCTGTTTTCGGCTGTTTTTGTATTTCAGGTTTTCCCATTACGAGAACTGCCAGAAAAATACCGAAAAAATTATATAAAAAATCAGCGTTCCAGAAGGTTCTCGGTAGCCAAAGTACAGCCGGGGGGGGCACCAGGGCTCCAGGCGCCCTGGTGGCACCCCCCCCGCTGGGCCGCGCCGGGGGGGCGCCTGGGCCCCCCGAGCCTCGTCTGGTGCCCCCCTTTGGCATATATTTAGACCGTCTCCCAAAACCCTTGAGACGGAAACCCTTTTTCGCGATCTCATCTCTGTTCCGCCGCCGCCGCCGCTTCCAAGATCGGGAGCACCAGGAGAACCCTTCCCGGCACCCTGCCGGAGGGGGGGATCACCACCGGGAGCTTCTCCACCACCATGGACGCCTCCCGGATGAGTTATGAGTAGTCTACCTTGGACCATGGGTCCATGACCAGTAGTTATGTGATGATCTCCTCCCGTTCTTGTGCTTCACTAATTAGTCCTCGTGAGCTGCCCTACATGATCGAGGCACATATGTAATCCTTATGCTGTTGCTATGATGAGTTTGCTGGGATCCGATGGATTATGAGATTATGTTCAGATTGTGTTTGAGTAATATATTTGATTCACCTCTTTTATATTTATGTTCGTAAGTAATTCTTGCATGTTCTCCGTTGTTATTTATTGCTTTGGCCAAGTAGTAGGTAGTGACTCCAAGAGGGAACTTTATGCTTGATTGTGGGTTCATGCCCCTCGATGACTAGCTTGAGTGACAGAAACATGAGTCTAGGGGATGTGCTGTTGCCACAAGGGGGAAAACAATGGTGCTTGTGCCCGCGGGTGCAAGGATTGTTTACTTTACGCAAAGTTCTTTTAATGCAGTTGTCTGTTGCTTTGAGTTTACACTATGGGTGGGACTCGCAACTTAATACCAGCGAGATGTTCTGGATAGATATCTCAAGGTGGATGATTAGTAGTAGATGCAGATGGATTTCGGTCTACTTACTTTGGCGTACCGCCCATGCTTTGAACCTCAACCTTTCTTGCAATGTAGTCAGCATTGGTTTGCGTTCGTGGTCCTGTCAATTGCCCAGCTGTAATTCGTTTACCTCACATAGCTGTTTTATCGTCTTTTGGGAGAGAGACATCACTAGTGAACATCATGAGACTCCGGTCCATATTACCATCATTGATCACATCCACTATTTACTTTTCGCTTTTACTTACTATTGCAAACAATATATCTATCACTACTATCACTTGCTTTTAATCCTTTGTGAACTACAAGGCCGGAGGGATTGACAACCTCTCTGTACTCGTTGGGAGCAAAGTTATTTGTATCTGTGTGCAGGTCCACGTTGATTGCTAATATCTGGCGCCGTTAGCAGTTGACACCTTCTTGTTGAACCTAGGAGTCTCTGGGGATTCGATCCTTGGTATCTTTGCCAAGGGAAAAACTTCCGCAACACTACATCTCACACCTTCCACTTGGGGTAACCAACGAGGGGCGAGAAGCCTAGCAAGAGTTTTTCTGGCACCGTTGCCGGGGACTCCACTCTTCAGGATAGGGGAGTTGCACACTATCTTTTACCTTTGCTTTTTAGTCTTGTTAGTTTACCTTTCAGTTTTGCTTTAGTATATTTTATCGAAAATCACAAAAATAGTTATCTTGCTTGCTTGCTACTATGGGTTCCACCGAGAACACCAAGTTGTGTGACTTCACTAGTCACAACAACGATGACTTTATCAGCACACCTATCACTACACCTGCCACTTCAGCACCTTCGTATGAAATTAAACCTGCTTTACTGAATCTAGTTATGAAAGATCAATTCTCCAGTGCTGGAGATGATGCTGCTTTACACTTGAACAACTTTGTTGAACTTTGTGATATGCAAAAGTACCGAGAAGTAGACGGTGATATTGTTAAGCTTAAGCTTTTTCCTTTCTCCTTGAGAGGAGGAGCTAAAATTTGGTTTCAGTCTTTGCCTAGAAATAGCATAGATTCATGGGACAAGTGCAAAGATGCTTTTATTGCAAAATACTATCCACCTGCTAAAATTATCCAACTGAGAAGTAACATAATGAATTTTAAACAATTGGATAATGAACACGTTGCCCAAGCTTGGGAACGTATGAAATCTCTTATCAAGAACTGCCCTACTCATGGTTTGACTACTTGGATGGTTATCCAAACTTTTTATGCAAGCTTGAACTTTACCTCGCGGAACTTGTTAGATTCGGCCGCGGGAGGAACTTTTATGTCAACTACACTTGGTGCTGCCACAAAGCTTCTCGATGAGATGATGACCAACTATTCCCAATGGCACACCGAACGCGCTCCAACAGGTAGGAAGGTAAACTCTGTCGAGGAGATTTCCTCCCTTAATGAAAAAGTTGACTTGATCATGTCTCTACTTTCGAAGCAATCCTCTGTTGATCCTCGTGATGTTCCTTTAAATTCTTTGATTGCTCAAGAACAAGTATATGTGAATTTTATCTCTAGAAACAATTTTAATAACAATGCTTATAGGAGTAATTTTAGTAACAATCCTAGACCGTTCCCCTCTAATTCTTATGGGAACAACAATGCTTATCCTAGCACCAAGAAGTCCAATACTGAACTAGAGATTATGCTTAAAGATTTCATCACTACCCAAAAAGCCTTTAATAAGAGTGTAGAAGAAAAACTACATAAACTAGATGATCTCTCTTTGAAGGTAGACCACTTAGCCAATGAGATAGAATTGCTAAAAATTAAAACTTCTCCTCTTGAGGAGAGGAAGGTCACTCCTATGAATGCTATTCAAGTGCAAATTAATGAAAACATTAGGATGATGGCTAAACTTAAAGAAAGATGGGCTAGAGAAAGGGAGGAAGAAGATAGAATTAAGAGCCTTCCTACCCACCACACTGTTGCTACTATCCAAGTTGTTGAGGATATCCAAACTCTTAGCACCCAATGTACTCCTGGTCCCATTGGACCTATTAATGGTGATGCTATGACTATAGAAACTACCAAACAAGTGAACCTAAAGGACACCACTACCACTTTACTTAATGCTAGTGACCTTGATTTTGATAATTGCACTCTTACCGAAGTTATTGATTTCCTTCACAAGATGTCTAGAGATCCCCGCATTAGCACGCTTAACCTTGCCTTCACAGAGCATATCACTAATGCTCTCATCAAAGCTAGGGAGGAGAAACTTAGAGTAGAAGCCTCCATACCTAGAAAGCTAGAAGATGGTTGGGATCCTATGATAAAAATTAAGTTGAATGACTTCTCTTGCTATGCATTATGTGATGTCGGTGCTAGTACCTCTGTCATGCCCAAAAGAATATATGATATGCTTAAATTGAAACCTTTTGATTCTTGTTCTTTTGGTGTTCATCTCGTTGATTCTTCCATAAAGAAACCTTTAGGGAGGATCGACGATGTTCTTATTGTTGTCAATGATAATTATGTTCCCGTTGATTTTACTATTATGGATATTGAATGTGATCCTTCGTGTCCAATTATTTTGGGACGTCCCTTTTTACGCACCGTTGGTGCTATCATTGACATGAAAGAGGGTAATATAAAATTTTCAGTTTCCTCTCAAGAAAGGGATGGAACACTTCCCTTGAAAGAAGATCAAGTTACCTTTTGAGTCCGTTGTATGGGCTAGCTATTCTTTTACTCTTGATAAAACTTGATCTCTATGCATTATGCCTAGCTTAAAGGCATAAAAGAAAGCGCTCTTGGGAGGCAGCCCACATGAATAAAAATTTTATTTTGCTTTTGTTGTGTCTTGATGTTGTTTACTACAGTAGCATCATCATTGTATCTTTGCTTTTCATATTTGTGCCAAGTATAGCCTCTGATTGCTAGAAAGTTCAAAAGTTGTGAGGTGCTGTCCAGGAAACAGATTCTGTCCTTGGATAGAAAAATTCGCATAAAATCACCAGATCATCTTTTTGGTCTGAATGTTTTCGACAGCATTCTCTATATAATTGTCTTTCGTGCATCTGTTCTGAGTTTTTTGATTTGAGTTACAGAAGTACCCCGAACAAATCAATTACTACCTGCTGTTTGGTTTTTCACAGATTCTGTCCTGTTTTGCCTTTCTTTCATTTTGCAAACCAAGAGCTTGCATTTTCTTTGCAAAAACCTTTTGGCAATCTTGAGAAACAGTAGAACATCAAGAATATCTTTATTTCCAGCAAGGTACAATTATTTTATTATGGGTACTAACCTCACTAATCAGATTATGATGAGTTATGTATGAAGGGAGTTTTCAAGTGTGCGAGGGAAGATGATAAAAAGATTCAGGAGTGTCAAGCGCTCAAGCTTGGGGATGCCCCCGTGCACCCCCAAGAAATATTCAAGGAGACTCAAGCGTCTAAGCTTGGGGATGCCCCCGTGCATCCCCTTCTCCATCAACATTATCAGTTCGTCTTTCGTTCCACTATATTTTAGTCACTTCATGTGTTATGTGCTATGCTTGGACCGTCTTGCTTTTAGTTTCCTTTTTAGTTTTTCATAACGAGTCGGAACTCAGATTTCTTTATGTGGGAGAGAAACACGCTCCACTTCTACCTAGAACATAACATAGAATTTTCATGACTATCTTTGTTGTGTGTGTTCTTTGCCTTTTAATAGCTATTATGATGCTCTGCTCTTAGTATTCATGCTTATGTTTTTAAAGAGCTTGTGTTTAGTTGGTTGCTTGAACTCTCTTTAATTATCATGCTTATCTCATTAAGAGAGTTTGCTTCCGTTGCATTGGTTAATATGTCTATGATAAAGATGCTACGTGCATAATGGCGCTTAGTAGTTCAGGTTTTCTTATGGTTAGTCTCAAATAGCTGGGGGATTCCCAATGTGTTATTGGAGTACCAACATGATTTGTTTTCCAATGATGTGGTATGGTTTAGTAATATCTTCCCTCAAGAATTTACTTTGATTGACTTGGCGTATCCTCACGCATATTTAAGACTGTAAAGAAGGTCTATCAAGCCTTGATGATCTTTTATTTCTGAGTAGCGATATAACTTCCATGCCTGATTCAATGTTGCTTTGTCGCTCTGCATGATTATGACCGTCATTGCTCTCTTAGTTGGTCGCTCCCAGTCTTTTGCTAACCTCCACCTGTACTAAGCGGACTGACTGCTTGTGCATCCACATCCTTTTAAACCAGTTATGCCATATGAGTCCACCATACCTACCTATATGTGGTATTTCACCGCTACTCCAAGTAAATTTACATGTGCTACCTTTAAAACCTTCAGTTTTTGCAATATATAGCTCATGGGAAAGTAGCTTAAAAACTATTGTGGTAAAGAATATGTCGCTTATGTATCTTATTTCTTATAAGTTGCTTGCTGAGCGGTATCCATGTTTCTGGGGACGCCATCAACTGTTACACTTTTGTTGAATATCATGTGAGTTGCTATGCATGTTCGTCTTGTCTGAAGTAAGGGTGATTTGCCATGGGTTGAATGGTTTGAGTATGCATATTGTTAGAGAAGAACATTGGGCCGCCAACCAAAGCCATGTATCATGCTGGAAGTTTTAGCTTGGACATTAATCCTCAATCTCTTATGAGAATATGCTTAAGCATTAAAGAGGAGTCCATTATCTATTTTCTATGTTGTCGCGGTATGGATGTCCTCAAGTTGAGATCTATCAAAAACGAGAAATCAAATGCGATCTATCTCCTTGGACCTTTGTACAGTTGACATAGAGGTACCCCTTTGTGACACTTGGTTGAAACATATGTAATGCAATGACAATCCATGGAAATCCGAGCTAATTAGGACAAGGTGCGAGCACTATTGGTATTTGATGCATGAGGCTTGCAACTTATAGGATGTCTTATGCATAACACATATGAAGTACTACTACCGTTGACAAAATTGTTTCTATGTTTTCAAAATAAAAAGCTCTAGCACATGAGTAATCCCTGCTTCCCTCTGCGAAGGGCCATTCTTTTACTTTTATGTTGAGTCTCCACCTTCTTTCTTCAAAGCACCAACTACTGAGAGCATGATTGTCATTCTGAGTGTAATGTGCATTGTCCCAAAGTAGCATTGTCTTTTGCATGATTGTGATATTGTTTATTTTGAAATCATTGTATCTAGTCATCACTTAAACCTTCGAGGTGCCCCTGCATTTATGTTTTGCATCACTAAAGGGGGCAAGCTAGATATCACTTTATCATATTTGCACACCATGTTCATTGGAAATCTATTTGATGTTTCAATATCATATTGTAAAACTTTCAGTTCTTGGTGATTTTCTCATGAGGCAACTTAATTACTACAGATTCATTGTCTCAGTAAGCTTTTGTCATATGACTATGAAAAAGTCCTATATGGTTAATAGCATGTCACCACAGAAATTATTCTTGTTATCATTTACCTACTCGAGGACGAGCAGGAATTAAGCTTGGGGATGTTGATACGTCCAAAACGTATCTATAATTTCTGCTTGCTCCATGCCTCTTTTGGGTGATATTGCTATGATATTTATACACTTCCATACACTTTTGATCATATTTGGACTAACCTATTAACTCAGTGCACCCCAGTGCCAGTTTCTGTTTTCGGCTGTTTTTGTATTTCAGGTTTTCACATTACGAGAACTGCCAGGAAAAATCCAGAAAAATTATATAAAAAATCAGCGTTCCAGAAACTACCGTGCGCCCGAAGGACAGCCGGGGGGGGGCACCAGGGCTCCAGG
>LR738712.1:788324045-788336017 GCA_902687465.1 Secale cereale | reverse complement strand
CCCCCCCGGGCCGCGTCGGGGGGCGCCTGGGCCCCCCGAGGCTCCTCCGATGCCCCCCTTTGGCATATATTTAAAGCATCTCGAGAAACCCTCGAAACAGGAACTCTTTTTCGCGATCTCATATCTGTTCCGCCGCCGCCGCCGCTTCCAAGATCGGGAGCACCAGGAGAACTCTTCCCGGCACCCTGCCGGAGGGGAGGATCACCACCGGGAGCCTCTCCACCACCATGGATGCCTCCCGGATGAGTTGTGAGTAGTCTCCCTTGGACCATGAGTCCATGACCAGTAGCTATGTGATGTTCTCCTCCCGTTCTTGTGCTTCACTAATTAGTCCTCGTGAGCTGCCCTACATGATCGAGGCACATATGTAATCCTAATGCTGTTGCTATGATGAGTTTGCTGGGATCCGATGGATTATGAGATTATGTTCAAATTGTGCTTGAGTAATATATTTGATCTACCTCTTTTATATTTATGTTCATAAGTAATTATTGCATGTTCTCCGTTGTTATTTATTGCTTTGGCCAAGTAATAGGTAGTGACTCCAAGAGGGAACGTTATGCTCGATTGTGGGTTCATGCCCCTCGATGACTAGTTTGAGTGACAGAAACATAAGTCTAGGGGATGTGCTGTTGCCACAAGGGGGAAAACAATGGTGCTTGTGCCCGCGGGTGCAAGGATTGTTTACTTTACGCAAAGTTCTTTTAATGCAGTTGTCTGTTGCATTGAGTTTACACTATGGGTGGGGCTCGCAACTTAATACCAGCGAGATGTTCTGGATAGATATCTCAAGGTGGATGATTAGTAGTAGATATTGATGGATTTCGGTCTACTTACTTTGGCGTACCGCCCATGCTTTGAACCTCAACCTTTCTTGCAATGTAGTCAGCATTGGTTTGCATTCGTGGTCCTGTCAATTGCCCAGCTATAATTCGTTTACCTCACATAGCTGTTTTATCGTCTTTTGGGAGAGAGACATCACTAGTGAACATCATGAGACTCCGGTCCATATTACCATCATTGATCACATCCACTATTTACTTTTCGCTTTTACTTACTATTGCAAACAATATATCTATCACTACTATCACTTGCTTTTAATCCTTTGTGAACTACAAGGCCGGAGGGATTGACAACCTGTCTATACTCATTGGGAGCAAAGTTATTTGTATCTGTGTGCAGGTCCACGTTGATTGCTAATATCTGGCGCCGTTAGGAGTTGACACCTTCTTGTTGAACCTAGGAGTCTCTGGGGATTCGATCCTTGATATCTTTGCCAAGGGAAAAACTTCCGCAACACTACATCTCACACCTTCCACTTGGGGTAGCCAACGAGGGACGAGAAGCCTAGCAGTCTCCCCTCATACCGCGATTTAGGGAGACCTATCTTATTAAGGCCAGGAATGAAGTCAACACAAAACCCGATGACATCCTCTGTTTGATGGCCCATGGAGATGCTTCCTTCTAGCCTAGCACAGTTATGGACATATTTCTTTAGGACTCCCACGAACCTCTCAAAGGGGAACATATTGTGTAGAAATACGGGCCCCAGAATGACAATCTCGTTGACTAGATGAACTAGGACGTGCGTCATGATATTGAAGAAGGATGGTGGGAACACCAGCTCGAAACTGACAAGACATTGCGCCACATCACTCCTTAGCCTTGGTACGATTTCTGGATCGATCACCTTCTGAGAGATTGCATTGAGGAATGCACATAGCTTCACAATGGCTAATCGGACGTTTTCTGGTAGAAGCCCCCTCAATGCAACAGGAAGCAGTTGCGTCATAATCACGTGGCAGTCATGAGACTTTAGGTTCTGGAACTTTTTCTCTGGCATATTTATTATTACATTTATATTCGACGAGAAGCCAGTCGGGACCTTCATACTGAGCAGGCATTCAAAGAAGATTTCTTTCTCTTCTTTCGTAAGAGCGTAGCTGGCAGGACCTTCATACTGCTTCGGAGGCATGCCATCTTTTTCGTGCAAACGTTGCAGGTCCTCCCGTGCCTCAGGTGTATCTTTTGTCTTTCCATACACACCCAAGAAGCCTAGCAGGCTCACACAAAGGTTCTTCGTCACGTGCATCACGTCGATTGAAGAGCGGACCTCTAGGTCTTTCCAGTAGGGTAGGTCCCAAAATATAGATTTCTTCTTCCACATGGGTGCATGTCCCTCAGCGTCATTCGGAACAGCTAGTGCGTCGGGACCCTTTCCAAAGATTACGTCTAAATCATTGACCATAGCAAGTACATGATCACCGGTACGCATGGCGGGCTTCTTCCGGTGATCTGCCTCGCCTTTGAAATGCTTGCCTTTCTTTCGACATTGATGGTTGGTCGGAAGAAATCGACGATGGCCCAGGTACACATTCTTCCTGCATTTGTCTAGGTATATACTTTCAGTGTCATCTAAACAGTGCGTGCATGCATGGTATCCTTTGTTTGTCTGTCCTGAAAGGTTACTGAGAGCGGGCCAATCGTTGATGGTCACGAACAACAACGCCTTTAGGTTAAATTCCTCCTGTCTGTGCTCATCCCACGCACGTACACCGTTTCCATTCCACAGCTGTAAAAGTTCTTCAACTAATGGCCTTAGGTACACATCAATGTCGTTGCCGGGTTGCTTAGGGCCTTGGATGAGAACTGGCATCATAATGAACTTCCGCTTCATGCACATCCAAGGAGGAAGGTTATACATACATAGAGTCACGGGCCAGGTGATGTGATTGCTGCTTTGCTCCCCGAAAGGATTAATGCCATCCACGCTTAAAGCAAACCATACGTTCCTTGGGTCCTTTGCAAACTCCTCCCAGTACTTTCTCTCGATTTTTCTCCACTGCGACCCGTCAGCGGGTGCTCTCAACTTCCCGTCTTTCTTACGGTCCTCACTGTGCCATCGCATCAACTTGGCATGCTCTACGTTTCTGAACAGATGTTTCAACCGTGGTATTATAGGAGCATACCACATCACCTTCGCAGGAACCCTCTTCCTGGCGGGCTCGCCGTCAACATCACCAGGGTCATCTCGTCTAATCTTATACTGCAATGCACCGCATACCGGGCATGCGTTCAGATCCTTGTATGCACCGTGGTAGAGGATGCAGTCATTAGGGCATGCATGTATCTTCTGTACCTCCAATCCTAGAGGGCATACGACCTTCTTTGCTGCGTATGTACTGTCGGGCAATTTGTTATCCTTTGGAAGCTTATTCTTCAATATTTTCAGTAGCTTCTCAAATCCTTTGTCAGCCACAGCATTCTCTGCCTTCCACTGCAGCAATTCCAGTACGGTACCAAGCTTTGTGTTGCCATCTTCGCAATTGGGGTACAACCCTTTTTCTGATCCTCTAACATGCGATCGAACTTCAGCTTCTCCTTTTGACTTTCGCATTGCATCCTAGCATCGACAATGACCCGGCGGAGATCATCATCATCGGGCACATCGTCTGGTTCCTCTTGATCTTCAGCAGCTTCACCCGTTGCAGTATCATTGGGCACATTGTCTGGTTCCTCTTGAATTTCACCAGCTCCCCCCATTGCAGCATCACCGTATTCAGGGGGCACATAGTTGTCATCGTACTCTTCTTCTTCGCCGTCTTCCATCATAACCCCTATTTCTCCGTGCCTCGTCCTAACATTATAGTGTGGCATGAAACCCTTGTAAAGCAGGTGGGAGTGAAGGATTTTCTGGTTAGAGTAAGACATCGTATTCCCACATTTAGTGCATGGACAACACATAAAACCATTCTGCTTGTTTGCCTCAGCCGCATCGAGAAACTCATGCACACCCTTAATGTACTCGGAGGTGTGTCTGTCACCGTACATCCATTGCCGGTTCATCTGCGTCCATTATATATAATTAAGTGTGTCAAAAACCATTACAGAACATCATAAATAGATAATTAAGTGACCAAATTAATAGAAGTTCATCATCACATTAAAACCAAAGTACATACATAGTTCTCATCTGACAACATATAGCTCTCCAAATCATCTAATTAATTTTCACCATACATTGAAACTATGTAAAACATTTCAATGCGAAAACAAATGCGATCATAATCGCAACCAAGGTAACAATTGATCCAACGACATAATGATACCAAGCCTTGGTATGAATGGCATATTTTCTAATCTTTCTAATCTTCAACCGCATTGCATCCATCTTGATCTTGTGATCATCGACGACATCCACAGCATGCAACTCCAATATCATCTTCTCCTCCTCAATTTTTTTATTTTTCCTTCAAGAAATTGTTTTCTTCTTCAACTAAATTTAACCTCTCGACAATAGGGTCCATCTTGATCTTATGATCATCGACGACTTCCGCAACATGCAACTCCAATTCCATCTTCTCCTCCTCCGTTTTTTCCAATTTTTTCTTCAAGGAAATGTTTTCCTCTTCAACTAAATTAAACCTCTCCACAAGAGGGTCGGATCGAATTTCCGGTTCAACTACCTCCTACACATAAAAAAACATCTATGTCAGGTTGGTCGGCATAATTTTCATAAACACTAAAACAAATAGTTATAAATTAAAGATAATATACCACATCCGAATCGTAGACAGGACGAGGGCCCACGTGGGCGGATATCAAAACTATCTCACTATATAATAACAAGCAATAATAAACGTAAGAAAATAAGAAAAATATCTAAAGCAATAATAACAAGCAATAATAAAAGTAAGAAAAGCATGGACATAACAAGAGGCTCACCACGGTGGTGCCGGTGACAAGATCGGCGGGGGCGATCGACGGCGGCAAAGACGGGGACGGGACGTGACGGACCGCTAAACCTAGACAAATCTCGGAGAAAATGGAGCTTGGAGTTCGAGCTTCGAGAGGAGAAAAGCTTAACTAGTGTGGCTCGGGCATTTCATCGAACACCTCATGTGCATAGGAGGTGAGCTAGCTAGAGCACCACAGCTCCCCCCGACGGCGATGAAGACGGGGACGGGGTGTGACGGACCGCTAAACCTAGACAAATATTGAGGAAAATGGTGCTTCGAGGTCGAGCTTGGAGAGGAGAAAGCTTAAGTAGTGTGGCTCGGGCATTCCATCGAACACGTTGTGTGCATAGGAGGTGAGCTAGAGCACCACCAAGCCCTCTCCCCCTCGGCCAGAAAAAACAGAGCAGTGTGCTCTGCTCTTACGCGAGGGGGTATATATAGGCACCTCATTGGTCCCGGTTGGTGACATGAACCGGGACTAAAGGGGAGCCTTTGGTCCCGGTTCAAGTCACCAACTAGGACCAATGGTGGTGGGCCAGGAGCAAGGCCCATTGGTCCCGGTTCGTCCCACCAACCGGGACCAAAAGGTCCAGACGAACCGGGACCAATGGCCCACGTGGCCCGGCCGGCCCCCTGGGCTCACGAACTGGGTCCAATGCTGTAATGCCCCGGATGTAATACTTTCCCTTTTGGGTATATAATATATCTCCGGCTTCATCTATTTCCATTTCGGGTTCTTTGTCTTTTGGGCTTTCGTCGTTTTTGTTGTGAGAGTGTGTGGCATTCATTCATATCATGTAGACATGTGCATTGCATTGCATTTGTGTTGTGGGTTGCATCCGGTTCGTGGCGTTCCTTCCCGTTGTCCGTTTCGTGTTCCGGAGCTCCCTCACGTGTCCGTGACGTCCCGTAGGCCTACTTTGTTGTTCGGGCGTTTTTCGTTACCGGTGTGCCGCGAGGTTGTTGTGTGTGTTGTTGTTTTGTTGTGTGCAACCCGCCTCTCAAATCTCGTCTCGTTTGGACTCCGTTGACTTTTCCCTCCGTTGCCCGTGTGGGTCCGATGTGCCTTCACTTCGTGCCCCGGAAATACCCCTGCTGCAGTCTCTTTTCTCCGTCTAGGCCCTTTTATTCCATCCCCGCGATCGGATCCGTTGGATCACGATCGGAGGGCTCCTAAACACCCCTAGCCTCAAAACCCTAGTCTAAAACTGCTACATATAGACCCCCTAGTCTATTTTTTGGGCATCCCTATCTCCTTCTTCTTCCTCCTCTCTCCCCTCTTTTTTTTTCCTTTTTATCTCAGATCCAATCCACTGCTCTCGGATCCCGAAGGATCCCTGGGATCGAGCCGATCCGCCGTCGCTAAACCGCAGCGCTCCAGCGCCGAAGTCAACGCACCGCCGTCTTCGTTCCAGATCGGGCCGACCGCTCCAGGCCAGGTCAGCCGATCGACCGAGCCAGGCGGACCCGATCGCGCGCCGCAGCCGCACCGGGCCGGTCCAGGGGGGACCGCTTCGCCGGGCCGTACGCCAGCTCAACCGCGCCGCTCAGAGCGACCGCCCGAGCAGGCCGCTCGCCACCAGCCCATCGCCACTTCGCGCGGGCCGCTCCTTCCCCCGCCGAACCGGCTGGGCCGCACCAGCCTCGCCTCGCCTTCGCCTCCGTCGGGCCTCCCAGCAGCCGCCCGGCTGGGCCGGTTCTCCCCTCCGCCGCCGGCCCGTACCAGTTCCACCGCGGGCCGCCGCAACAGTGCCTCCCCGCGCGGGCCAGATCCAGCCGCCGGCCCACTCCGTTCTTCAGATCTGTTTTTTTTCAGATCCTAAGGTTGTTTCCCCACTAAGTCCCCAGATCTGTTTATCTGAAATGCAATCTTTGAACTGCTCTAACTTTGTGCCTGTTGCTCCGTTTTGCGCGTGTAGCATGTCCAGATGTTCGTGGAGTTGTGCTCTACGTTTTACCTGTTGTAGTCATGCATGTTAGATGTCATCTTGACACTTGTTTTGCTGTTGCAAGAGTGCATCATGTTATAAACTGCTGTTATGTGTTATTTTCATGCCACCTTTGACATGTGATATCTTTTAGCTCGTTTGTCCAAACGATGCAAATGACATGTCCACGTGTTCGTCTTGCCACGAACTACGTGTTGCTTGTGATAGGTTGCATGGTAGATTTATTATTGCCTTGTTATCATTGTTGCAAAGTGCCATGTTCATATGTTGTGTTTTCACTTGTTATGAAATGCCATCTTGTTGAGCTCGTTGCAATCGTTGTGTTCACCTCTATGATGCATGCTTGTGTGTTTCGGGATCACCGTCATATGTTTTTTGATGAGGTGCTTACCCTTTGCCATGTTTAGTTTCGAGGTGTCTCAAACATGCTCTTTTGTGTGCTAAGATGATATTGCTGTTTTAGGACTTAGTGAAATTTCACTAAGTCTGAAATCTGTTATGTTCCGATGCCATGTTCGTGTGATGTTCTAGGAAAAAGCATGATAGTTTTGGGGTGGATTTTGATTGTTCCTTGTAGTATATATTGTTGTCTTTCCATCCATGTCCTCACATGTCCATTTGAGTGGCTGTAGCATGTTTATCTTTTGCTCTAAAGTTTCAATAAAATTCTGCTGCCAGAATTTTATTTCAAAGTTCAATATGTCCAAGATCATTGCTATTGATCCGTGACTCCGTTGGGGGTGCACTTTGGACCTAGTTGCTGTACTATATGTCTAGTTTGTGTTCAAGTTCTTTGCCATGCTTTTTGGGTGCTGGAGCTTAATTATTTTGAGCTCCCAAGTTGCTATGTTGCTGTAATTTTCAGCTTTCGCTCAAATCTTGTTTCGGGCATAACTTTTAGCCCGTAACTCCGATTTCAGCGTTTCTTATATCAAACTTGGGTGATTTTCTGTGTAGATTAATAATATCAGGTTGTTATCTTGTTTTGAGGTGTTTTGCTTGAGTGATGCTTTACGTGCTCCATGTGCATCTATAGTGCATCCATCATGCATCCATGTTTTTCGAGTGCGCATTGCATCTTGTTGATTGGTGCTTGGTGTGATTGTCTTGTTTAGAGCCGGAAGCTGAGAACGAGTACGAGGTTGAGCACGAGGTTTCCAACGAGGTTGAGCACGAGGACCCTTCTTACGATCCGAACGACTTCTCTTCAGGCAAGATGACCGAACCCCGATAACATTACTATCTTTGCCTATTGCTAGTAGTCTCGATCTATAGTTTTGCCTCGATGCCCATGTTCTTCTTGTCAGCCTCCTACTTGTAACCAATTGCCATGTTAACCAACGTACCTATGCAAACCGTTGCTTGGCTAAGTACGCTTCGCTCAGCCCTTCTTATAGCGTTGCTAGTTGCAGGTGAAGTGAAGATGCTTGCTCCATGTTGAAGTTTGGTTGGGTTATATCACACTATATAAATGCTTTAAATGAAATCATCTATATATTGGCAAGGGTGGAAGGCTAAGCCTTTTGCTTGGTGTTTTGTTCCACTCATGCCGTTAGGATCCGTATAAGCCGGTTTTATGTTCCTTGTTTATGCGTTCCTAACACGGTTGGGGTGTATGGGACCCCCTCGATAAACCGCTAAGTGCTAAGTCTTTTCCAGCAAATCCCAACATTGGTACTATTCGCCTAACACAACTAAAACCTTTCCGAGGGAGTAATTAACCCGAGGCTTAATTAATTCAACCCCCCTGGGCCAGTGCTCGACTTGAGTGTTGGTCCAAACTAGAGTCGTGTGCGGGGCCCCCCTTGGCAACTTGGGTTTCGGCCACTGTACGCTGTGCTCATCCGGTCGTGGCCTGAGACGAGATACGCGCGGCTACTATCAGGGTGTCGGCACGCCGGGAGGATTTGCTGGATTAGCCTTACCTTAGCTCGGTATATCTTGAGCACGGGATTCCGAGGATACTCGGGTCTTCCCACTTTGGAGTTGCGACTCCGCGGATCGTGGGCTTGTAATGGGTCAAGTTGGAACACCCCTGCAGGGTTTGAACTTTCGAAAGCCGTGCCCGCGGTTATGTGGCAGATGGGAGCTTGTTAATTCCGGTTGTAGATAACTTGACAATGATACTAATACACTACCAGCGTGTGTTCCGTGACTGTCAATTTCCGAATAGGGATTCGGGAGTTGAACACGGAGGGGTTATGTTTGTGAGCTTGTAGCTAGGATCACTTCGTGATCACTTCTTGCTGATGCCTTCTCTTCTCGCTCTCACTTGCGTAAGTTAGATGCTAGTTGCTGCTGCAGACTTGTTCTTTCTTCAGCCTTTTCCCTCACCTAAAGGCTTAAATAGTTATGTTACTCGGGAACGGGATTGCTGAGTCCTCTGTGGCTCACAGTTACTTCACACACCAGATGCAGGTCCAGCTGTGAGCTATCCAGGTGATGGCACCGAGCTGGATTGGGAGTACGACGAGGAGCGTAGTCGGTACTACGTGCGCTACCCGGACGATCAGTAGTGGAGTCTCTTACTAGGATTCGATCCGCCTGTGGTTGTTTTATCTGAGTTTGGTACTTTGACATTTGGCTTTTGCCCTTAGAGGGTTGTAGTGCTCTTAATGTATGATGTTTGAGACTTGTACTGCATTTCTGTGACGTGGCGATTGTAAGCCAACTATTTTAAGTTTACTATCCCCTCTTTTACATGAGTTGTGCAAAGATTACCAGACTTGAGATCATTCTAGGATGGAATTATGCCTTTAAGTCGTGCCTCGACACGTAGGAGGTATAACTCCATCCTGGGCATTACAAATGCCCCCATTGGTCCCGGTTCTGGACTGAACCGGGACTAATGGGCTGACCCGGCCTGGACCTTTGCCCCGTTTTCTACTAGTGTAGGTAATTATGCCATTTTTTAGCTAACTAAGCCTATTATGTCAATTTGGAGGAAAATAAGGTAAGTATTGGTCATTTTTGTGCTAACATAAGTAATTATGCCATTTTTTAGCTAACGCATGTAATATGGATAATTTTGGAGCTAACCTAGCTAAAATGGATCATATTGGAGCTAACCTAGGTAAACTTGGTAGTTTTGGAGCTAACCTAGGTAAAATGGATCAAATTGGAGCTAACCTAGGTTAAATGTGTCATTTTGGAGCTAACTTAACTAATTATGCCATTTTTAGTTAACTAAGCATAAATATGTCATTTTTTACACAAGTAAGCCAAGTGTACGTCATTATTGAGCAAACCTATGTAACTAAGCATATTAGAGATAACTTAGCATATTAGAGCTAACTTATGTCATTTTGGAGGAAACAAAGCTAAGTATAGATCATTTTGGAGATCTGACATACCTGACATAGTTCACTCCTCCTTCTCCTTCTCCTTCATCATCCTGATGCGCCTAGAGCGGCGAGGCCATGGGATGTAGTCTTCTACCACAACTGGCATGGTCATGTCGCCCGACTGTGGGATTGCTGCCGCCACCACCATCGCGAGGTTATTGTCTGGCACAACCACCATCGCGAGAACATCTTCAGGCAGCACATCGCTTGCCAATCGTCAGCTACCACCATCTCTTGCCCATCGTCAGCCACCACCATCGCTTGCCCATCGTCAGCCACCACCATCTCTTGCCCATCGTCAGCCACCACCATCTCTTGCCCATCATCAGCCAACACCTCCTCATCCCCACTCTGCTCCTCTTCTTCCCCACTCCATTCCAGATCAACCTCGATGCTGCTTTCGCTGTAGCCAGACTCGATGCTGCTAGTGCTGTAGCCAGAGTCGCTACCGCTGCTCCGATTGCCTAACCAAATGCAACAAAGTTTTTTTAACAATTAGTGTGAGACAAAGCCAAATCGAGAGGAAGAAGAGGCAGAGCGTACTGACATCATCGTCGTCCTTATAGTTCATGCGGCACATAGTCGTGTTGAACACCTTCACGGTGAGCATGGCATCGTCGTCGTACCTGAAGACAAGGAAGTACCCGTGCCTCAGGTCGTAGGCATGAACAACGTGCTCCCAGCCATGACACAGGTACATGTGGCCCTTCCTGATCACCACCTCCACATCCCAATGCCTATGAAGCCCGCTGCTGGCATGTCACAGCATCACATTCTTTGGCCGATAGCTGTCCAACATCTCCATGAAAGTGTCAGGTAGCCTCTGTAACATGGGTCAAGGAGTTATGTAGCAAACATTAGAGTTATGATAAAGAGATGGGTGAAGGGGAGATCTCTCCTTTTATATACCTGCCTCTTGGAGGAATTTTCAAGTATGATCGTGAAGAACTCAAAATCATCTAGCTCGTACTCCACTGTGGCAGAGTGTAGCCTGCGGCGGCGGCCTCCCCCCATCTCTGATAATCAACAACATCAACAACACTTAATTAATTTTGTAGGTTAGTTGGCAATGGCAATTGGCACCCTTCAAAACTAGGAATTTCTAGACATGAAAGAAACTGAAAATGTTGAAAAACAGAGCATTTATATCCAATCAATGTTTCCAAATTAGTGGGTTTTTGGACCACCAGATAACACTTCAGATAACACAAAGCAGCACCATTTATATCCAATCAAAGAACGGCTTCAACAATGTTTTCAAATTAGTGGGTTTTTGGACCACCAGTACACAACTTACCATAAAACAACAACTTATAAGAAATAACCCTACCATATAAAACCCTAAAACTGATAGGATCCTAAAAGCACCAAATAATAATAAACTACACTCAGGAGCACAACACCGAGATCAGTGTTAACAAACAAACGCAATAACTCCACATCAACTTGTAAAAAAAATCCAACATCAGCATCACCCCCATCTTCTTCTTTTTCTTCTTCTCCTCATCATCTTCTTCTTTTCTTCACTTCCTCTTCTTCTTCTTCTTCCTCTTCTTCCTCTTCTTCTTTTTTTCATCTTTCTTCTTTCTTCTTAACATAAACTAAACCTAAACTAGTCTAAATCTAAACCTAATCCTAAAATAACAGAAAAAAAACCTAAACTATATTGAAAAAACAGAAAAATACAGAAAAAGAGGAGAAGAGAGAGAGCTCACCGGTGGAGGAGGGGGCCTGGTCGTCGGGGCGGCGGGGTGCGGGGCTGCGGGGCGACAGGGCGCTGGGCCGGCAAGGCCGCGAGACCGCGGGGCGGCGGGGCGCCGGGCCGGAGGAGTGGCCATTGTCGGCGGGGCTGCGGGGCCGCGGGGCGCGGAGCCTGAGGGGCTGAAGGGGCGGCGGTTCGTGGGGCGATATGCTGCGGCGCGGTGGGAGGTCGAGGGGCG
>LR738712.1:788309965-788324035 GCA_902687465.1 Secale cereale | reverse complement strand
TACCTATGCAAACCGTTGCTTGGCTAAGTACGCTTCGCTCAGCCCTTCTTATAGCGTTGCTAGTTGCAGGTGAAGTGAAGATGCTTGCTCCATGTTGAAGTTTGGTTGGGTTATATCACACTATATAAATGCTTTAAATGAAATCATCTATATATTGGCAAGGGTGGAAGGCTAAGCCTTTTGCTTGGTGTTTTGTTCCACTCATGCCGTTAGGATCCGTATAAGCCGGTTTTATGTTCCTTGTTTATGCGTTCCTAACACGGTTGGGGTGTATGGGACCCCCTCGATAAACCGCTAAGTGCTAAGTCTTTTCCAGCAAATCCCAACATTGGTACTATTCGCCTAACACAACTAAAACCTTTCCGAGGGAGTAATTAACCCGAGGCTTAATTAATTCAACCCCCCTGGGCCAGTGCTCGACTTGAGTGTTGGTCCAAACTAGAGTCGTGTGCGGGGCCCCCCTTGGCAACTTGGGTTTCGGCCACTGTACGCTGTGCTCATCCGGTCGTGGCCTGAGACGAGATACGCGCGGCTACTATCAGGGTGTCGGCACGCCGGGAGGATTTGCTGGATTAGCCTTACCTTAGCTCGGTATATCTTGAGCACGGGATTCCGAGGATACTCGGGTCTTCCCACTTTGGAGTTGCGACTCCGCGGATCGTGGGCTTGTAATGGGTCAAGTTGGAACACCCCTGCAGGGTTTGAACTTTCGAAAGCCGTGCCCGCGGTTATGTGGCAGATGGGAGCTTGTTAATTCTGGTTGTAGATAACTTGACAATGATACTAATACACTACCAGCGTGTGTTTCGTGACTGTCAATTTCCGAATAGGGATTCGGGAGTTGAACACGGAGGGGTTATGTTTGTGAGCTTGTAGCTAGGATCACTTCGTGATCACTTCTTGCCGATGCCTTCTCTTCTCGCTCTCACTTGCGTAAGTTAGATGCTAGTTGCTGCTGCAGACTTGTTCTTTCTTCAGCCTTTTCCCTCACCTAAAGGCGTAAATAGTTCTGTTACCCGGGAACGGGATTGCTGAGTCCTCTGTGGCTCACAGTTACTTCACACACCAGATGCAGGTCCAGCTGTGAGCTATCCAGGTGATGGCACCGAGCTGGATTGGGAGTACGACGAGGAGCGTAGTCGGTACTACGTGCGCTACCCGGACGATCAGTAGTGGAGTCTCTTACTAGGATTCGATCCGCCTGTGGTTGTTTTATCTGAGTTTGGTACTTTGACATTTGGCTTTTGCCCTTAGAGGGTTGTAGTGCTCTTAATGTATGATGTTTGAGACTTGTACTGCATTTCTGTGACGTGGCGATTGTAAGCCAACTATTTTAAGTTTACTATCCCCTCTTTTACATGAGTTGTGCAAAGATTACCAGACTTGAGATCATTCTAGGATGGAATTATGCCTTTAAGTCGTGCCTCGACACGTAGGAGGTATAACTCCATCCTGGGCATTACAAGTTGGTATCAGAGCCTTCTCCGACCTAGGAGCCCCCACTGTTTGATCGAACCGTTGACGGTTGAGTCTAGGCACACACTAAAAACTTTTTGAGTCCTATATTATATCGGAGAGTAGGATTTCTTTGCTTCCCATCCTTTTTCTCTCTGGTGAGGACTCCTGACGTCTACTCTTGTCTCTCCTATCTTCAAAAATTGCACAAAATTTTTTTAGGAATCCCGCGAGTATTCTGGGATTGTTTCGATATTCTTGTGACAAGGATATTGTTCCCGATGCCTCCTGTTACCGAGGAGTTGAGCTTCGGGGTATCATTGTAACAAGCATATCGCGACAGTACTAAATACTTAAGACGGCCGACATCGAAAATCTCCCCTATACGGCCAGTGGCAAGATAACCCCGACATCACCCAGTACTGGGGAGGTAGTTCGGGAGTATTGCCATAGCTTGTTATAGTGGATGCTTTTCGAAGGTCCGAGGTACACAGTTTCCGAGAAAGACTAGTTATGTGTTGAAGGATGGATACACCTGGATGTAGGTTAGAGTTGATTGCGCGGTGCTTCCCGTGTATCCCCAACACCTGATTGCATAACTGGAATCTTTCGGAAAACTATAGGTGACCGTAGGCATTCTTCCAACGAATGCAGGTTAGTGAGTTCGGGGTTCGACATTGAGTGAAGGAGTTATATGACCGAGGTTACTATCAGGAGTTGCATCTTAAAGGGTCCTTGGCTATGCTGATCCGGGGATTGCAAAACCTTTTCGTAACACGCTCATATGCTTTCAGCACAAAGATGTTAGAACGAAACTCCTCTCTTGTGTTTGTTCCTTTCTGTACCTTGTTGTTTTTATTATTTTATCCTTTTGATCCCTATGTGGCTTCTCGTGAAGACTGATGTTATCAATTAACTGAGAAATTCATTCGTTCCTTTTGTTCGAATGATTATTGTGAAGACTTGTTGCAATTCATTCCATTGATTCAGCTTATTCCTTTTGTCAATCAGTTGCTGATTCGTGGTCATCTCTTACAGGATGGCTCCGAAAAGGGTTCCGAATGCTAACCCAGAGGGTGAAGAGGTTCCAGAACGTCCTCCTTCCCCTCCTCCTCCGCCTGAGGCTTGGAGAGCAATTATGCAGACTACTGCTCAGAACACTCAGTTGATGATGCAGATGATGCAGCAAATGCAAGCTATGCAAGCTAATCAAGCTAATCAGGGTGTTCCAATGAACCAAGGCAACTTCTTCCAGCAGCACCATGCTACTCTCAACCAGTTCCTGGCTAACAATCCTAAAGCTTTCAGTTACTGTGTCGACCCTCTTGATGCTGAGGATTGGTTGACCGACATAAAGAAGCATTTTGAGTGAAGTAACGTGAAAGAAGATGACTATGTGAAGTTTGCAGCCTTCCAACTGAAAGATCAAGCAGCTGACTGGTGGCAGCAGTATAAAGACTCAAGGCCGGGTCAAGTGATCTCTTGGGAGAATTTCTGCAAGGATTTCCGCTCGCATCACATTCCTACAAGTGTCATCGAGGGTATGCGTGAGCAATTCCGCAACCTCAAGCAGGGCTCCATGACAGTCTATCAGTATAATGTCAAGTTCCAAAACCTCGCTCGCTATGCAAAGCAAGACATTCCTGATGCAAAGAGCAAAATCTATCAGTTTCGTGGAGGTCTCAAAGATGAACTTCAGCTTGCTCTCACTTTGTTCGAGCCAGACGAATTCGATAAGTTCTATAACATGGCTTTGAAACAAGAAGCAGCTCAGCTTAAGATGGAGGCTTCTAAGAAGAGAATTCGAGATGCTGTTCACTCTACCTGTAATGCCCAGGATGGGACTATACCTCCTACGTGTCGAGGCACGACTTAAAGGTATAAGCCCATCCTAGAATGATCTCAAGTTTGGTATCTTTGCACAACTCATGTAAAAGAGGGATTAAACTGCAAAAGGAGATAGTTGGCTTACACTCGCCACTTCACACAATACATTACATAAACAATCATCATACAAAACATCACAACCCGACTACGAGTGAAGATCCAAAAGAAAGATACCAAAACAACAAAAGCCACAGGTCAGGATCGAATCCTAGTAGAAACCACTACTGAACATCGAAACGTCACAAGCAAACAGCCAAACTCTTCAACAAGCTCCTGGTGAAGAACTGAACCAACTCCGGCATCGGACTCGGCTGAACCTGCATCTGGTGTGGTGAAGTAACTGTGAGCCACAGAGGACTCAGCAATCCCGTTCCCGGGTAACAAGACTATTTAAGCCTTGGGTAAGGATAAGGCTGAAGAAAGAACGAGAGGTGAAGGAAACAAAACAAGAGTCTGCAGCGGCAACTAGCACTAACTTACGTAAAAGAGAGCGAGAAGAGAAGAGCATCGGTCGAAAGATGATCACGAAGTGATCCTAGCTAAAGCCGGTCAAACATAACCCCACCGTGTTCAACTCCCGAATCCCTATTCGGAAATTGACAGTCACGGTACACACGCTGGTAGTGTATTGAAACATTGTGTCAAGTTATCTACAACCGGAATTAACAAGCTCCCATCTGCCACATAACCGCGGGCACGGCTTTCGAAAGTTCAAACCCTGCAGGGGTGTTCCAACTTGGCCCATCACAAGCCCACGATCCGCGGAGTCGCAACTCCATAGGTGGGAAGACCCGAGTATTCTCGGAATCCCGTGCTCAAGTTAAACCGAACTAAGGTAAGGCTAATCCAGCAAATCCTCCCGGCGTGTCGACACCCTGATAGTAGCCGCGCGTATCTAGGTCTCAGGACACGACCGGATGGGTGATGCTACAGGTTATACCAAATACCTCGGGTTGCCCCAAGGCGGCCCTGCAGGACCCCCGTTTGGGACCAACACCATCAGCGCTGGCCCCCCCTGCTATGTAGAAATAAAGGATCCTCGAGGGAGCGACCCTCTATGCAAATTTAATTATTTAATTAAGTTGTTATTATGAGGCAAATAGTACCAAATGTTGGGACTTGCTGGAAAAGACTTAGCACTTAGCGGTTTATCAAGGGGGTCCCATACACCCCAACCGTGTTAGGAACGCAAAATCAAGGAACATAACACCGGTTTATACGGTTCCTAACGGCATGAGTGGAACAAAACACCAAGCAAAAGGCTTAGCCTTCCACCCTTGCCAGTATATAGATGATTTCATTTTTAAGCATTTATATAGTGTGATATAACCCAACCAAACTTCAACATGAAGCAAACATCTTCGATCTTCACCTGCAACTAACAATGCTATAAGAAGGGCTGAGCGAAGCGTACTTAGCCAAGCAATGGTTTGCATAGGTAGGGTGGTTAAACATGGCAAATGGTTACAATAGGAGGCTGACAGGAAAACATGGGCATCGAGGCAAAACTATAGAGCGATACTCTAGCAATAGGCAAAGATAGTAATGGTATCCGGGTTCGGTCATCTTGCCTGGAATTCCACAAGGGAGAAGAACGGATCCAAGAAGAAGACGGAGCAACAGTCGAGCGGATCCTCACAACTCCGGAACGAAACCGAAGCTAACAAGAGAAGCAAACCGGAAAGAAAGAAACAACACGGTAAACACACAAACATGAACATGGCATACGATGCACAAGCAAGAATGATGCATGTCCGCTTTAAATATGCATGGCATGGCAAAGTGCACAAACAACACTACAAGTTAAGTGGAGATCAATATGCAACGAGTTGCATATTGACGAAACACCACATTTAATTATTTAGTTGACTCTCGTTATTACAAGACAAGATTAAATGTTTTTAGCATGGCAAGAGGTGAAACATAAAGAAACTATACTATTTAGGCATTTTAAATGAGGCCGGAGAATAACAACAACATATCCGGAAAATCCCCATAAGCATGTTTAATAATTATAAGCAAACAACAATTCACACATATAATGTTGTTAACATGATGCGGATGACATGATCAAGTTTATGCAAGTTTTATTAAAAGGTTGACTTAAAAGAGATATGAAGCATTTGTCACCGTGGTGGAATGAAAGGGTGCCACGGCAACGATCCGAAAATGATGCAACGCATCATATCGGTTCCGGTATCTCGTTAAGAGACCGGTGCAAAAGGTGACGAAGCGAGTCAAACGAGATGAAAGAGGTGGGGTGATCCCGTTGCCGGGTTCCCACGAGTCGGTGACGAGGCAACCGAGGAACATGACAAAGGTGGAACGGGCACGAAGCACACACGGGAGACATTTCATACAACACAAGCAAGCATTCACGGGTCACGTCTCGGGGTTATACCTTCGAAGCGTGCGTTTCGGGGCGATTCGGGATCGTCGAGGGACATAGAGGAAGTAGTTGTTCACATCCCGTAGAGGTACACGGGGCGACGGTAGGGGAACTTGTCCATGAAGTCGTTCTCGTCCGTAGTTGTTCACGGTTCTCCGGCGACGGTAGACGTTCGGGCGACGGTAGTGGTACTTGCGGCGTCGTGGTACTCGTTCACGTAGTCGTACACGGATGTAGTTGTTCACTTCTCCGAAGGGTACTTGTCGCGTTGTCTTGTGTCGGCGTTCGTAGGGGTACTTGGTCGGGTCGCCGTGTACTCGTTCGCGTAGTCGTACACGGATGTAGTGGTACTTGGCGCATCACACATGTAGTCGTTCACGGGCTCGTTTTTTCGTAGAAGATCGGTTCGTCGAGGTACTTGGTCGTCTCGGTCTCGTACACGGTTCATCTGTCCAAAAAATACAGCAAAACAACACACAAAAGAGAAACAACAGCGGCAACACGGCGAGGCAGGGGCCGCGGGATCTTGCGCGCTGGACGGAGGGAGACGGCTGCGGGGCTGCACGGGATGAAGCGGTGCTGCGGGACGCGGTCATCCACGGCGCTGCAGGGCGAGGCGAAGGGCCTCGGGCGCTTCTAGAGGACGGGCCGCAGGGAGGATGGCCTCTGGCCGCGGCGCTGGGAAGGGAAGGCGCCGGCCTGGCCTGGCCGAGCTTCTGGAAGGGCGCGGAGGCGCCGGGGAGGGAGCCAGCTGGCGAGGCAGAGGCCTCGCGCTGGACGGGGCGCCGCGCGACGGAGGGAGCCGGGAGGAGGTCGAGGCTGGAGGGGCGGCTCCAGCCGCGGCTGCTGTGCTGGCCGGCGGGCAGAAGGCGCCGGGGCCACGGGCCTCTTGGGAGCGGAGGGACGCCGGGCTCGCGCTGCGGTGCTGGCTCCTGGCCGCGGGCGACCTCGCGAGGCGGGGCGCATCGGGGAGGAGGACCCCTGGCCGGCGCGCGCGGGACTCGGGGAAGATCGAGCGAGCGGCGAGGAGGGGCTCGGGAGGAGCGAGGCGCAGAGAGATGCGCGAGGGAGAGGGAGAGGCTGCCGATGGGATCGGGCAGAGCGAAGGAAGGGAAGGAGAGAGCGAGAGGGAGAGAGAGGGAACGGGGCTGGCGGCGGGGGTCGGGACGAGAGGGAGAGAGCGAACCGGGGCTTCGCTAGGGTTTCAGGGATGCGGGCTGGTGGCGGCTGGGCCTGAGGCCAGCTGGGCCAGAAGGGAGGAGGAGAGGCCTGGGAGCTCTTTTATCTATTTCTTAAACAGAAATAAAAAGAGAGAGAACAAAAATACAAAGAAAGAGCCACGGAATAAGAAGAAAAATGATGGACATTTTTGTAAGGCTTTACGGAATATTACCAACCCAACAAAATAATTCCAACAAAAAGGGAAGTGCAAACTAAAACATTTAGCTTGCAATAAAAGGAGTTTAGGTAAAAGGAGGAGCCTCGAAACAACGGAAAGAAAAATTACCGGCAAGATTTTGAAGGTGAAACTCGAAGTGGAAAAGACAATGGGGAAATTATGCACGTGTGTTATGTTGATTCCGAAGCAATGGAATATTTATTAATATAGCTCCATATTTATTAGGAGGCTTTTATATGTTATAAAGAGAAGACATCTTCCCTCGATTTAAATGGACCGAAGGTCCACACGATTTATTAGGTTGAGATGCAAAGATTAAAATGACATGATGGCATGATGACATGATGCAATGCAAAAAAATAAATAACACCAGCACACAAAAAAACACACGGGCAACCCGGAACATCTGGAATCTTCGGGAAGCTTCTGGAATCTTCTGGGACGTCGGTCTCGGGCGTCACAACTCTCCCACACTAACAGAGGATCTCGACCCGAGATCCTAGAGATATCACCGGGTAAAAAACGAAAAAGAAGAGGTAAACAAAGTTGCTTCTTTGACAGACGAGTGAAACCAAAGAACCTTGAGAGGTTAAACAAGCTTGAAAGAAAGAATGCAACGGAGATGAACGAATATGAAAACTCCGTTAGAAAAGAGTAACAAGGAGCATAATGAGAACCTTGAAGGTTGAAAGACATGAAACAATAGCTCACGGATGATGAAAGAATATGAAACTGCAACTGTATAGCCAAGGAATAAGAATGACAGAATTTGGACAGCACTCCGTCTGAAAATGGAAGGAATTGGACAAGAACTAGAGAAGATGGATGATAGTTGATGAAAACAACAACACATCCTCCGAAACAATTAAAAGAATGGCACAAGGGTAAGAAAGATTCAGACAGCACTCCGGTTGAAAAGAGAGGCAAAACTAGATAAAAGACGGAACTTAAATGAAGAATACAACACTCCGGTTAAAAGACTAGAAAAGAAAAGAACATGATCTTGAAAAAAAAAACGAGATGATGGTTCGGATAGAGCAACATCACAAGGCCTCCGGAACGAAAGAATAGAATATAGATCAATGAAAGAATGAATGGAGAATAAAATGACAACTTCTCTCAAAATGAATTTGAAAGAGCATCCTTACGAAGAAGGGTTGAATGAAGTTGTTGGAAAAATCAACAACGAAAAGAATAAGCTCGAAGTGGGCTTATGGAAAACATCTCAAAATTAAGAGGTGACAACCAGCCACTGACGAGAACAATTGATTTGAATTGAGATCAACAAGGAGACGAAAGAGTTATTTTACCGGAATGATAAATGAAGAACTTGGGTCATTTATAAGCACCATAATAGCAAAACCTTAGGGAAAAGCTTTAGGTGAAATCCAACCCAAGATAACTCCAATGAATAAATTGAAAGGGTTGAAAGATCTCCTGTACAAAGAAGATGATGGTTTTTAAATATCTCATTCTTGATAACTCGTGAATCATGAACATGAAGGAATTGTCAAGAATGACATAACACCATCTAAAAAGAAAAGGTAGAAAGGATTGCACTTGGAAGCATGAAGAAGACTGCTTGAGCTCCAACAAGAATCTTGATGAAGACTTCAAGGATGAATTAAAACATGATGAACCACCATGAAAACTCCGGTAATGAAAGCATGAGAAGTGAAAGAAGAAAAGAATAAGACTCAAGGCCTGCGATGAATTAGATGGAGCTTTGAAATGATAATTGAAATAACTTCCGGAAAACAAGATGAACAACTTGGAACCGAGGATATGGTATGATGAACAAGCTCCGGAACAAGAGATTAAATGACCTTGAAGGAATAAGAATAAGAATTATGTCATGCATAACCTTCACCAATTAAAATTGATGACAACCAAAGGATTTGGCATACTACTTATTCTCGTTGGAAAGAATTAAAGAGAGATCTAGCACAAGCTTGGATAAATCTTCAACAAGGCACCGGTAGGATTATGAAAAGGACAAATGAATTGATATGGTAACAAGGAAGAGTAAATTTGAATGAACCACCGTAAAAATATGGAGACGAACGAAGAGGCATCAATGAAGAATATTTGGGAGGGCGAAGTTAAAAACTGAGAGCGAAGAATCTTTTGAAATGATGGCCTTCGGAGGATCACAAAGAAAAGAATTCAAGAAATGCTCCAGATGGGTATAAAAAGAATTCCTCACAATCGAAACAACTATGAGGATGGCATGAAGCTAGAACCACGAATCTTCAAGAGAAGGGCCAAGATTTAAGAGAAACACTTCTCCGGTCTCCAAATGTTAAGAATGAAGACTAGAAATGCCAAGAATAATTTCGAGATACTCCGGACGACTGACAAGAGGAAGGTGGAGCAAAAGATGGAAATCATTGAAAACAAGCTTGGAGAAGGCATGTGACTGATGGGAATCATTCTTACGTCACACTTTGAAAAGAATTCTCCGGAAAAAGAAGAGTCAGGTAAGATCCTGGGAAAAGACCTGTGGGTTAAGGCCCACTCAAAGAAATCACCGTTGGAAAAGATTGCTTAAGAGATATTGCACCGGTTGAATTAAATGACCTGAGTAAGATAACAATCTCAAAAAAAGCTTGACAGGATTAAGAATGAAATTATGAATCTTCAGCACTCCAGATATGAATAGCAAGAGGAGAAAGATTAATTGGTGCACCGGAATAAGAAAGCATTGTGAAAAATAGGAAAAGGATAAGATGAACACCAAATTCTTGAATTACATCCACCGGCAGAATTAGAGAACAAAAGAATGATGAACTTGAAGCTCTTGAGCAACTTCAAGATAAATCACCGGATAAGAACATTGAAGGAAAGAATGAAGAAACATCACATGAATAAAATGGATATTTCATCTGAGAATTTCTGGCTCCAAGAAGAAAAAGGGTGGGAGGGAGGGGAAAAACAAAGACAACTTGGGATGAACAAAAAGGACACCGGTTGAAAAGAATTAACATGAAGATCTTGATGGTCAAGAGGAATTAGCACTCCCATAGAAATATGAGAACACCGATAAGGAGGTATGGAATCATCATTTGACATCGAAGCAGCTCGAATACCAGAATCAAAACAAAACAAAGGATAGATATACAGCATGATCTTCACAATATCATTCGAACAGAGGATTGAACGAATGAATTCCACAGGTACATCAACTCGACGAGAAGCCACTTGGAGAACAAAAGATAAAATAAATAAATAAATAAAAGGAACAAGGATCAGATAGAACAAATACAAGATAGAAGTTTCGTTCCGCATCTTCGTGCTGAAAGCTCATGGAACATGTTACAAAAGGGTTTTGCAATCCCCGGATCAGCATAGCCAAGGACCCTTTAAGATGCAACTCCCGATCAGAACAAGTCCATAAAACCACTTCACTCAATGTAGAACCCCGAACTTCATATCGAGCATCCGTTGGAAGAATGCCTAGAACTACTAGATGAACCCACCTATAGATTTCCGAAAGTTTCCAGTTATGCAATCAGGTGTTGGGGATACACGGGAAGCACCGCGCAATCAACTCTAAACCTACATCCAGGTGTATCCATCCTTCAACACATAACCAGTCTTTCTCGGAAACTGTGTACCTCGGACCTTCGAAAAGCATCCACTATAACAAGCTATGGCAATACTCTCGAACTACCTCCCCAGTACTGGGTGATGTCGGGGTTATCTTGCCACTGGCCGTATAGGAGAGATTTTCGATGTCGGCCGTCTTAAGTATTTAGTATTGCCGCGATATACTTGTGTCAATGATACCCCGAAGCTCAACTCCTCGGGAACAGGAGGCATCGAGAACAATATCCTTGTCACAAAAACATCGAAACAATCCCAGAATACTCGCGAGATCCTAAAAAAAAAAATTGGTGCAATTTTTGAAAGTAGAAGAGAAAAGAGTAATCGTCAGGAGTCCTCACCAGAGAGAAAGGGGATGAGAAGCAAAGAAATCCTACTCTCCGATATAATATAGGACTCAAAAAGTTTTTCAGTGTGTGCCTAGACTCAACCGCCAACGATTCGATCAATCAGTGGGGGCTTCTAGGTCGGAGAAGGCTCTGAATACCAACTTGTAATGCCCAGGATGGGACTATACCTCCTACGTGTCGAGGCACGACTTAAAGGTATAAGCCCATCCTAGAATGATCTCAAGTTTGGTATCTTTGCACAACTCATGTAAAAGAGGGATTAAACTGCAAAAGGAGATAGTTGGCTTACACTCGCCACTTCACACAATACATTACATAAACAATCATCATACAAAACATCACAACCCGACTACGGGTGAAGATCCAAAAGAAAGATACCAAAACAACAAAAGCCACAGGTCAGGATCGAATCCTAGTAGAAACCACTACTGAACATCGAAACGTCACAAGCAAACAGCCAAACTCTTCAACAAGCTCCTGGTGAAGAACTGAACCAACTCCGGCATCGGACTCGGCTGAACCTGCATCTGGTGTGGTGAAGTAACTGTGAGCCACAGAGGACTCAGCAATCCCGTTCCCGGGTAACAAGACTATTTAAGCCTTGGGTAAGGATAAGGCTGAAGAAAGAACGAGAGGTGAAGGAAACAAAACAAGAGTCTGCAGCGGCAACTAGCACTAACTTACGTAAAAGAGAGCGAGAAGAGAAGAGCATCGGTCGAAAGATGATCACGAAGTGATCCTAGCTAAAGCCGGTCAAACATAACCCCACCGTGTTCAACTCCCGAATCCCTATTCGGAAATTGACAGTCACGGTACACACGCTGGTAGTGTATTGAAACATTGTGTCAAGTTATCTACAACCGGAATTAACAAGCTCCCATCTGCCACATAACCGCGGGCACGGCTTTCGAAAGTTCAAACCCTGCAGGGGTGTTCCAACTTGGCCCATCACAAGCCCACGATCCGCGGAGTCGCAACTCCATAGGTGGGAAGACCCGAGTATTCTCGGAATCCCGTGCTCAAGTTAAACCGAACTAAGGTAAGGCTAATCCAGCAAATCCTCCCGGCGTGTCGACACCCTGATAGTAGCCGCGCGTATCTAGGTCTCAGGACACGACCGGATGGGTGATGCTACAGGTTATACCAAATACCTCGGGTTGCCCCAAGGCGGCCCTGCAGGACCCCCGTTTGGGACCAACACCATCAGCGCTGGCCCCCCCTGCTATGTAGAAATAAAGGATCCTCGAGGGAGCGACCCTCTATGCAAATTTAATTATTTAATTAAGTTGTTATTATGAGGCAAATAGTACCAAATGTTGGGACTTGCTGGAAAAGACTTAGCACTTAGCGGTTTATCAAGGGGGTCCCATACACCCCAACCGTGTTAGGAACGCAAAATCAAGGAACATAACACCGGTTTATACGGTTCCTAACGGCATGAGTGGAACAAAACACCAAGCAAAAGGCTTAGCCTTCCACCCTTGCCAGTATATAGATGATTTCATTTTTAAGCATTTATATAGTGTGATATAACCCAACCAAACTTCAACATGAAGCAAACATCTTCGATCTTCACCTGCAACTAACAATGCTATAAGAAGGGCTGAGCGAAGCGTACTTAGCCAAGCAATGGTTTGCATAGGTAGGGTGGTTAAACATGGCAAATGGTTACAATAGGAGGCTGACAGGAAAACATGGGCATCGAGGCAAAACTATAGAGCGATACTCTAGCAATAGGCAAAGATAGTAATGGTATCCGGGTTCGGTCATCTTGCCTGGAATTCCACAAGGGAGAAGAACGGATCCAAGAAGAAGACGGAGCAACAGTCGAGCGGATCCTCACAACTCCGGAACGAAACCGAAGCTAACAAGAGAAGCAAACCGGAAAGAAAGAAACAACACGGTAAACACACAAACATGAACATGGCATACGATGCACAAGCAAGAATGATGCATGTCCGCTTTAAATATGCATGGCATGGCAAAGTGCACAAACAACACTACAAGTTAAGTGGAGATCAATATGCAACGAGTTGCATATTGACGAAACACCACATTTAATTATTTAGTTGACTCTCGTTATTACAAGACAAGATTAAATGTTTTTAGCATGGCAAGAGGTGAAACATAAAGAAACTATACTATTTAGGCATTTTAAATGAGGCCGGAGAATAACAACAACATATCCGGAAAATCCCCATAAGCATGTTTAATAATTATAAGCAAACAACAATTCACACATATAATGTTGTTAACATGATGCGGATGACATGATCAAGTTTATGCAAGTTTTATTAAAAGGTTGACTTAAAAGAGATATGAAGCATTTGTCACCGTGGTGGAATGAAAGGGTGCCACGGCAACGATCCGAAAATGATGCAACGCATCATATCGGTTCCGGTATCTCGTTAAGAGACCGGTGCAAAAGGTGACGAAGCGAGTCAAACGAGATGAAAGAGGTGGGGTGATCCCGTTGCCGGGTTCCCACGAGTCGGTGACGAGGCAACCGAGGAACATGACAAAGGTGGAACGGGCACGAAGCACACACGGGAGACATTTCATACAACACAAGCAAGCATTCACGGGTCACGTCTCGGGGTTATACCTTCGAAGCGTGCGTTTCGGGGCGATTCGGGATCGTCGAGGGACATAGAGGAAGTAGTTGTTCACATCCCGTAGAGGTACACGGGGCGACGGTAGGGGAACTTGTCCATGAAGTCGTTCTCGTCCGTAGTTGTTCACGGTTCTCCGGCGACGGTAGACGTTCGGGCGACGGTAGTGGTACTTGCGGCGTCGTGGTACTCGTTCACGTAGTCGTACACGGATGTAGTTGTTCACTTCTCCGAAGGGTACTTGTCGCGTTGTCTTGTGTCGGCGTTCGTAGGGGTACTTGGTCGGGTCGCCGTGTACTCGTTCGCGTAGTCGTACACGGATGTAGTGGTACTTGGCGCATCACACATGTAGTCGTTCACGGGCTCGTTTTT
>LR738712.1:788283869-788299505 GCA_902687465.1 Secale cereale | reverse complement strand
TGCGGGGCCGCGGGGCGCGGAGCCTGAGGGGCTGAAGGGGCGGCGGTTCGTGGGGCGATATGCTGCGGCGCGGTGGGAGGTCGAGGGGCGGCGAGGGCGGCGGTTGGTGGGGCGGCGCTGCGGCGCGGCGGGGGGTCAGGGGGGCGGCAAGGGCGGCAGTGGCGATTGGGGTCGGATGGGAGAGGTGTCGAGTGGCAGAGAGGTAGCTGGTGCCGTTAGGTGCAGTTAGGTAGCGTTTTCTTTGCCGTCTGCTAGCAGACGTCAAAGATTCTTTGTCGTCTGCCGGCAAACAGCAAAGAGGTGGGGTGGACCGTTGCAGTGTACTGGCATCCAGTGGACCCCACCACGACCTCTTTGCCGTCTGCTAATAGACGACAATGTACTGGCTGATGGCAAAGATAATCTTTGACATCAACCAGTGATTTGCCGTCAGTTATTTGGCAGCTAACGGCAAAGACTTTCTTTGTCGTTCGCTAGCAGACGGCAAAGAACTGACAGACGGCAAAATCCCTGATTCCAGTAGTGCAAGCGTCCTTTTTAATGACGAAGTCGTGGACCGATCGTGGCCCGCCTATCAGCCAATGAACCGCCACCCAAGCGTCCTTTTTAATGATGAAGTCGTGGACTGATCGTCCACATTCTCGTCCCCGTGGCATCTTCCCGCTTTCACACTCGTCCTGCCCCCGTTGAACCCCGACCAACCCTAGACCACGCCGTCGGGCGGCCATGGCCAAGCCAGGGAAGCACGACACTGAGGCATCATCTTCTTCAGGCCCGCGCGTCGCCGCTGGCTTGACCATCGCTCGGTGCGCCGCCGGGACACGGACCACCCATATGTGAAGGTAGAGGTGTACCAGCGCTACTAGGATACCTCCACCCTGTTGTCGTGGTCGGACGCCCACCTATCGACCGCCTGGCACATGAGCCCAGATCGGGTGCCAGTGTCGGCCATTCCGGTGAACGGTCACATGCGACTCCTCGGGATCAAATACCGCTATGCCTTGTTGTCGTCGAATCTCGTTGATGATCCCAGGTACACCGGCATGTCCTCAATTTGTTGGAATTATGTGTCCTGCAACTATATTCAAATTACTAGTAGTTAATCATATTCAGAATACCTCATTATGGAATTATACATGTATTTATGCATGGAATTACTTTACATGATTATCATGGAATTATCACTTGTTGGAACGTACTTAAGTAATATGCTTAAGGAAGCTGGTCGATTATCAGTGGAATACAATATACTATTTATATTGGAAAGACTACCCGGGTACAGTGATAATCGGAAGGAGCTAGATCGTATAGTTAGATTACAGCCCTAATGTTGATCTACATGATTAGAGGAATTTACACTCTATTATGACGCGTTGCTCACAAGCGCGTGCTCCTGGGACATAACGGGTAGAATCCGTTAACAGACAAATATGATCGTGGTTGATAATTTGATCTGGACTCTATCCCGAAAACTAGTGAAAAAAACTAGGAATCTTATATCTGTATAAGAGGTGGACTCTTTGGAAAGACAATATAAGAAGGTCCCTACCCCCTAGCCTCAGATATGCGAATTGTGAGCGGCACCACGGATAAGCGCAGAGGAATAGGGGGTAGACCATAAACCCTAAATTTCTAACATTGGTATCATGAGCAAGGTTCGGCGCGTAGCCTTACCCTGGTCCATCGCGAACTCTGACGCCTCCTGTGGCTGCCGGGATCGCCGGATTTCTACTCCACCGTCCGCATCAATCGATCGCCACATATGCGACGCGCTAAGCTTATGGCCGGCATTCTCCTTTGCCAATGTTGCGTACTCTACCGCTGATCAAATCCGTTGCGTATCGACGGCCGCCCTTGTGACTTCAGTGGCTACCGAAGAGAAAAAGTAACAGGCAAGCTGACATCGCCACTCCCTGTGAATCAATAATTTACTGCACGAAGATCAAGGGATCTTGGAAAGCAAAGGACAGGCTTAATTCCTACACACGTGACCGAGGAACACTTTTGCTTGGTTCTTCTTGTTGGCAATTAATGATGGAGTGCGGAAAACAGTAATTCGTATACACGGAAGACAGTCTACGTCTCCCTCGGTCGTTCAGGTTGATACTTCATGTGGACCATGCAAGGATTACAAAAGACGGGCTCACGTCGTTTATTCAATGGATTTCTGATGTCTACGTATGGATCATACCGGAATAAATCAGGCTAGTATTTTACATGGAAATCGTTGTTGGTGCCTGCTTCCGTTTGTCCGTGTACTCGTCAAGTCCTCCTCCCTGATGAGTGATGCTACTCTGGAATCTTCAACTGCGACTTGCCAAGCCGAACAAGCTAGCTGGTCGGAAACTGCAGGTCAAGCGACAAGCGTCCACACCTACTGCCGCTGCTACGTACATCATCAAGAGCATCAACTGCACGGCCAACAGCCTGGCTGAAAGAACCACATGCACTTTTGCGCAAGCCAGTGCTATGAGGGAAGGGATTACGAATCCTATACTATCGATTAATTGGTTTGTTTTATTATATTATGGATTAATTTTCTAACTTGTTTGATTGCTAATCTACTGCATGCAAGTCACAACAAGGAAAATAAGTCTACTCCTTGGAAGAACTTAAGGAGGACTCCGGATTAAATGTGCAGATGCACTGCACGGAGCAAATGATTATACTGACAATTGCTATGGTGAAAATATTGTCTGGAAAATTACACATAACCTGGAAAGGGATTTCAAAGAAGTGTTTTTTATGGATCATCACTTGTGTATGGAGGAATATGAGAGTCGCTCCAAGGACAAGGAAATTGGCTCTTCATTTATCGGTATGTCTAATGATAATATTTGCACTATATATATTTATTTGTGGGTACTCTTTCAAATAGTTGGATTATGGTGTTGGTTCATATATATCATTCATTGTTGGAATACTATAGCAACTTTATTGGCATGTAACAATTTCAAAGGAAAATCGATGTACTTTGGATTGGAAATTAAGTCATGAAACTTCCTTGTGGAGGAAATGTATTATTGTTATAGGACACTATGTGAAACTTCAATTTGAAGGGTTTTAATTTATTATTCTATCTTGGAACCCATTGATTATGAAATACTATTTGGAAAAGGAAGAGTGAAAATATTGCTCAATGGTTAAATTAATGCATTATGGTTTTTCTCACAATGGTCTATCTATCATGATGTCCATTGGAAGTTAGCAAACCAAATTGTTTATATTTGGAAAGGATAACTCCATATGGAGGAATACCAACAATGGGAACACATGCTTGGAATCTTATTATCTACATCATCAATGACTTGGTCACATATCTTGGAACGGGATCAAAAGGATTATTGATTCTGGAATTGTAAACTTTAGTGGGAGGACTATGGTACATGTGAAGCATATATGATTTTGTTTTAATACACCATCTTTTCATTAAGGTGGAAGGAGATAAAAGGCTTCACATTGTTTCTATTTGATTTACTTATGGCATTTCTTTGGACATCCTCACTAGAGGTCAGGTTATTTATTTTACCTCATTCATTGATGATTGCACTTGATATGGTTATGTTTAGACTATTTCAAAATACAAGTCAGAATGTTTTATTGTGCTTGTCACGTGTTATACTGAAGTGGAAAATCAGTTGATTAAATAATATCATAGTTTTAACAACTGATTGATGGGGGGATTACACTTCAGGAATATATCATTTGTATGTAAAGAGCATGGAACTATTCACCATTGTAATATACCGTACACTCCACAATTGAATGGAGGAATTAACTATCTTGTATACTCCCTTGTTTCTTTGGAAAGAAGCATTGCATACTATCATTTGTTAATATCATTCTCCATCTAGTACAGTCACTTGATTGAAAGGAAATCTTATATTTTGACATGGATTTCTCAGTTAGTACAAAACACACACCAGGAATTTTTCATGGTTATTCTAGTGGATCAAAGGGTGTTTCCTTAGTTATCTAGAAAAGGAATACTGGTGGAAAGTAGGAACACAATTATTTTTATGATCAAGGGTGGAATTGTTGACAATCATACTGGAATATAATCTTGACCCCAAGGAAACTACAAGTGATACTCCCAACATGACATGCTTAGGATAAGTGGGAGGAATTAGCTTGGAATATCATGTTTGGATAATTGTTATGTCTTGGTAGGGCATGCCACTCTAAATTTTAGAGGAATCGCTAAATCCTCTTAAGTTTTTTTTCTTAATGTCAACTATGGGTGGAAGAATTGCGGGAAGGAATAAACTCGAATGAGGAAGAGCATAGTTTGGGAACTTAATATCATACCAAATAACCGCAAGCCTATTGTTTGGAAGTGTTTTTTTTGTAAGGAAATTTGTCTCACTGGAATATTATAATGTCACTCGTGTTACTCAATTCTTCACACAAAGGGAAATATACTTTTTGGAAACTCTCTCTCCTGGAATTTTGAGAAAGAGGAACAAAAGACATTGTTTGCTAATTGAATAAATTAATGTATAGTCTTATAACAAGCTTCACATCAATGGAATAGCATGTCATATGGTTTTCTAAATCAAGCAAGGCGGCCATCTACAAATGTAAGTGTAAATTATTTTGCATTATTATTGTATATGTTAACATTGTTTTGTTGTTTGCAATGATAAAGTCACATTGATGGAAGTGAAAGCTTGATCATCTTTTAACTTTCGTATGAAAGGAACATATGAAACATCCTATGTTTTACGAGTTGAAATACATAGAAAATATTTTGAAGTGATTCTCTATGGAATATTGCAAATCTGTTAAAATACCTTCGATAAAGGGAATCATACTCAGTGAGGGATTATATTTGAACTACTGAGGAAAAACAGAATAATAAATGGTACTGGAAGTCGTAGGTATCTTCATTATATTATCATACCTTAGCTACCGGAATTTATGCTGCATTCAAGCAGTGGAAAGAAAGACGAGCAGCTAAGGGAATCTCACACATCATATAAGACTGTGGAAAGTGCATCACAACCTGTCACTTGTTTTGTAATTTATATTGATGTTAAACACATTGAGGAAGCTATTACTGTATCTACGAGATGAGAAATAAGTCCAGGTACGCATATTCAATTATTATTTGTAGTACTAATGTGGTGCAGGTTCACTGACCGATGTCAGGAATTTCTTTCAAAACATGGTTATTGATGGAGCTTCATTTACTGATTGGATTTGATATTTATGAGGTTTTCAGAATTTATTCAACATGGTTATCTTATACTTGACTCGATGTGGAATTAATCATATTATTGATATGTGTGATGGAAAATAATTGATGTGGAATTCCACTTGAGGAAGCAAAATACTCAAGGTGCCTATAAAGGTGGAATTACACTCGAGGAAATAAGACTTGAGGCGTCGAGGACAGCTATGCTGGAATTATTAGGCGGAAACTAAGGTCTCTAGTGATCTTAAGTGTCACAACAAGGAAACATTCTGAGGGAAGGTATCACTATATATATTTCTTTGAATTTTCAACAAAGTGCTAATATGATTGTTGATCCCTTGATTAAGCCTCTTAGTCAGGAGATATTTGGTAAGCATGTTAAGCCTATGGGTTTACGAATATTTGAATGATCGTTTTGGACAAGTGGGAGATGTTGGAATTATGTGTCCTGCAACTATATTCAAATTACTAGTAGTTAATCATATTCAGAATACCTCATTATGGAATTATACATGTATTTATGCATGGAATTACTTTACATGATTATCATGGAATTATCACTTGTTGGAACGTACTTAAGTAATATGCTTAAGGAAGCTGGTCGATTATCAGTGGAATACAATATACTATTTATATTGAAAAGACTACCCGGGTACAGTGATAATCGGAAGGAGCTAGATCGTATAGTTAGATTACAGCCCTAATGTTGATCTACATGATTAGAGGAATTTACACTCTATTATGACGCGTTGCTCACAAGCGCGTGCTCCTGGGACATAACGGGTAGAATCCGTTAACAGACAAATATGATCGTGGTTGATAATTTGATCTGGACTCTATCCCGGAAACTAGTGAAAAAAACTAGGAATCTTATATCTGTATAAGAGGTGGACTCTTTGGAAAGACAATATAAGAAGGTCCCTACCCCTAGCCTCAGATATGCGAATTGTGAGCGGCACCACGGATAAGCGCAGAGGAATAGGGGGTAGACCACAAACCCTAAATTTCTAACACAATTTAGGTCACTTGGTTATGGGATGAGCACAAAGTGCGCCAGCAGACCTTATTTGCTGGCCATCCTAGCCTAGTGCAGTCACGTTCTAGGGCACCGTGTCCTCCAAGCCCTCCCCGTCTGCGCTTTAGGGCATGACTGAGCGGACATGCGCCCTCGCCGCCCCCACCTAGCACCAGATCCACATCAGCCCATGATGGTCGAGGAGGAGAAGGAGCTGCTGAGGAGGGTCATGACGGACTTAGTGATGGAGTTTGAGAACGCCTAGTGGGATGGTCTGGAGGTGCAGATCGTGCTTTCGCCCGTCGGGGATGTTGTTTTCCCCGATCTAGAGGAGGTAGACGACGCAGAACCCCATTGGAACTCGGCGGTGCTGGGGCCATCCTGATCGTGGACTTCAACCTTGTCGTGTACGCCAGTGTTGGTGTCTGCGTCGGCCGTGTTGGTTGGCACCGACACATGATCACCGCTCGATGTGCCACCACCGCCGCCCCTGCAGTGCAGCCGCCATAGGCGCCACCAGCCCACCTATGGCCGCCGCCTCCGTTCGTCGACCTTAGCGCGCACGAGGAAGACTGCAGCCAAGACAGTGGCGACGCCATGCAGTGAAGACGATGGCGACGACTTTATTTTTTATAATAATTTTGAGTTTGTTTGATTCATGATGAACAGTTCGCCATGACTTGGACATTAATGTAATATATATAGTTATCATTTAGATTACTTTTTATCTTATTTTTTTGTTTGAATTTTAGTTTAAATTTGGATGCTTTCGTCAAATGCGACGGGCCATCGGGTGCGACAACCGGTGGACGACCGCAAATTGGCACTTGTATCCGTTTTGCCGACCCAAACAGACAGAATTAGAATAAAGCGGGTGTCTGTTTCCAACAACTATTGGAGTTGGCCTTAAAACACACAGCCATAGAGCAGGTATAGGAATCTGTTACCCATGTTCGGCCCATTATCCCTGGACTAGGCCGGGCCGGCCTATAACAGTAAGATGGAAATATCGAGGCTGTGAAGGTGCGCTGCTGATTCTCGCAAAAAAAAGAAGGCTGCGCTGCTCATCCGAGAGCTGGAAGAATCGGCGGCGCCGCCGCGGGAGATCGACGCGCATCCTTCTCCATCTTCCTCAGCGTCGGCCGCCGCTGCTTCCTCGTCCTGTACGCCTCCTTCTTTCTGCGTCCCATCCCGTTTCTCTTCACTTGCGGATGTTGCATCAGATCCGCCTACATCTGCAAGATTAAGGCATATATGGATTCTGCTTATTCTCGAAGAAGAACTATCTAGATTGACACTTTCCCTGCTTTAGATGTCCAACATTGCAGATAATGATAGAGGGTGTCCGTCAGTAATTGTCAATTTGCTAGGAAAATCATATGTGCTCTGCTTTAATTTTTCAGCCAGTATCAACACTGGCCAGATACAGTATTAGTTTGAGAAATACTAGGCGACTCTGGTGTGTAATCTGTATGAACAAAGCTCTATATGAAACTTCAACAACTCATCATTGTTATATATACCTTGTTTCACATGCCTAACCTTCCCCATAAAATTTGTATTAGGTGTATATGAACAAAGCTGTATTAGGTGTCTATCTAACTTCCCCATAAATTTTGGACGGAGATCCAGTGACATGCCTTCATCATTGTTGATCTTATTCGGAGCTTCTCGGGAGTGACAACTCAATGCGATTAGTACCTCTGTTCAGTTCAGTGTATGATGGTAACGTAGTGTCGTATTAATGTCCTGACGAGTAACGACACGCACCAGTCATGTTTTTTGGAATCTTGGTAGCTCATCTTGCTAACTCATCTTCTTTTTTATACAGTTATATATACCTTGTTTCACATGCCTAACCTTTTTCTTGAATTTTGTGTCGAACAGGGAGAGCGCCATCGTGCAAGTAATGGCCAACATGCCATGTTCTGCTTCTGTCTCCGCACTCTTTGCTTCATCTCGGCCACAAGGATGGGCAGAGCTCCCGGACGACCTGCTCCGACCCGTTGTTGCTCTACTACGTTCGTTCCGTGACCTTCCCTTCGGTACCACTTGTCGTCATTGGTGTGATCTCCTCTCAGCACACAGGTCCTCTGTCCAGCCTCTGCTCCTCCACCCCAATCTACGTACCGACGGTGGACAGACTCTCTCGCATAACTGTTGGACCTTATTCCACAAATGCACATGGAGATTGGCTGACCCTGCTGCCACCTCATCCTCTCGCAGTTTTCTTTCCTTGAGTGACCTCAGAAGCATGACCTTTCTGCGCTACTCCCATGATCAGCTCATCTTCTACGACAACAATGGGTTCCATATTGTTAATCCATTCAGTGGCACTAAGGTTGGTCCTCCTTCCCTCCGGTCAGTGGGCTTCACTTGCATCAGCTATGTCACCTTAACTGCCCCTGTTGCATCCGCTGATTCGCATCTCCTTGTCGGTGCTGGAGCCTGTCTTTTCCTGTGGCGCATCGGGAGCGACTCTTGGACAAAACACAGTCCTAAAGTTGGTCGTTTTTCGATTGCACAAAATGTGGCCTTCAAGGGCAAGACATATGCCCTCGGGTCTTTCGGGTGGTTCTACATCATTCACTTCTCACCCAGTCTCATTATTCAGAAGTTTAAAGTTGTGTTTGACGAAGATAAAACCGAAGATCTCTGTTCAGCAAATGACAAAGCATGGCTAGTGGTGTGTGGTGACACGCTTCTCTTGATCAAACTTGTGGATGCCGGAAGAAGGATGCGCTCGGAGGCCTTCCAATTCATGGCCTTCAAGCTTGAGTCAGTGGACACCATGACCAAGAAGGCAAGGTGGGTGAAGGTGAACAAGTTAGATAACTGGGCCATCTTTATCAGCGTTGACGAGCGATGCGAGGCGTTGCCGTGCATGAACCCGGAGGGATGGGGAGGGAGGAGCAACCACATATACTTCCCAAGTTATCAGTCTGAAAAACCTTGGGCTGCAGTCCAACTATGGAAAATATGTTATTACCATTCGACATGTTTGCAGCTCTTCAACACTGGAAGACCATACCTGAAATTGGAGTCAACATGGGTCTTCCCCGCGCGTTTCCTTTCCGTCCTGCGATAATCTTACGGCCGTGAGTGCGGTTGGTGATTAGCTTCTGATACAGCTTTAGTGGGAGGATTCTACCATGTCGCAGTTGCAGGATGAGTAGTTCACTGAATCTTCTTGAGGGTGATTCAAAACTTGCATTACAAACCGAAGTTTAGATTAAGTTATCAGATTATGTACTGTCCTTTTTTTTCTGCGGCGATTACAAGGGATCCATATGTTTTATTTCTCATTTATTACAGATTGTGGAGTTTTCTTGTACTTGGGCACTCGATAACATGGGCTAGGCCTGTAACTTCCCTTTCATACATAGATACCTAAGGTGTTGGTACTGAAACAGAGTAATTGTACTATGGTTGTTCATTATTCACATGATGTGCTTGAGCATATGACAGTCTCATTGGGTGGAAATGTGAATATTGAAAACATAGCTACAATTTTCTAACTGAAAATCGTACGCCATTTCCGGCTGGAGAGTTGCAAGTCCATAGCCATCAGGTTAATATAAACTGCAAGTTCAGCCAACAAACATATAAGCAGCATCACAAAGTTTATATTTCGCACCAACAAAGACTAGGCAGACAGCTCTGCGTGCATTTGATTATCTCTGTTTAAAAGGAGATCAAGCTACAGATAAATGTATGGACCAAACAAAATCACATAACTAAAATAAAAGCCCAGGCACATCTGACATGGTGCACACAAAAAATGCTGAAGAGTGATATCAAGACGCAGGAAGCTAGTATTGTTTCAGGATGCAAACCCTTATCTCTTGTATGCAAAATAGGAGTAATTAACGGTTCAGCAAAAACAGCAACATGTAGCACAAGTTTTGCCTCCAGGAACGTGCACTGGGTAGCAAACAGAGATTATTACAAATCTTGAAGTACTCCGTCAGAGGAGCGGAAACTAGAAGGAACATAGCGACCAAACACAAAAAAGTCCCCAAGTGCATCCAGCAACAACAAGACAACTGTGTCGTACAAAGACACGATCTCACACCCAAGCTGCAAAGGATGTAGGATTGCGAGCAAGATGAGCATTGATCGTCGCAAAACAAGGTTCTGGCTCCAACTCCTCATTTTGGTTGCCATCTACTGGGTATGAAAATACTCGAGCGTTTTCATCCAACTGGTAGACAAGGCCACCCCTTAAACCCATCCTCTCTGGGTTCACTAAGTATCGTGGATGTCCAATACGTTTCTCGCCAAAGAAGAACGCCCACTTCTTCAAGCCTCCCTCTTCTACTGTCACATACTTTGCAGGTTCAGCTGAGAAGTCAATGGAGAAGGCTTCCCCGTTACGACCAAGTAGGAGAAGTGTGTCTTCACAAGCCACCAAATTTCCGGAAAGCACGTACGGGTCCATATAATCTCTGCAATCAACTCTTAGTACCTCAACATGAAACTGAGGTGTCAAATGCACGGTGTATAGTTTTTGACGTATCCTCATAATGATCTGGCCTTTGAAGGACACCATCTCCTTGATCAAATGTGCATTTAGAAAATCGCAGTGCAACCAAGAGGGGCTCCCAACTGGCCAAGCGTACAGGCAGTGCGGGCTGCTGACAAATAGATATGAATCTGGTGACGCTTCTGGAGATATGAAGGTTTTGTAGCATAGTTGATTCAATGGGAAAGGTGGTGCTGCAACCGTAGTGCAAGTGAGCACGTCCATAATGACAAGGGATCTGTCGTAGCAGAAAATCGCATGACCATAAGAACATTTGATGACTGCCATTTTGTCCAAAATACTTGGAGGGGTCAAGCGACACAACAGAGTACTTGGATATACAGGATCAATGAGCTCCCATGTGTTTCCAATGTTCGAGCCAGCTGAGCTTGTCTGGTCGGCACAGTTTCGGAAAATAACAGGTGGGAAGAGCTTGCCTAAGGTTGATTTGATTGACATGAATGCAGCATACCAGCTAGGGCAGGTGGTGATGAATGCAAGAAGCTCACGAGTTGAACCCAACAGGACAATGATGGAGTGCAATAATCCATGTGGTAGGTCCGCCCAGCCTTCGGGTCCAATCATGACACGGTGCACGGAGATGGGGGCGTTGGAGCTCCGGTTGATGTTTTGCATGATGTCAGCTTCGAATTCTGCATTAAGGATCATGAAAGGACAACAATTTTAGCAATGGACTTGAGTTAACTATATATTATAAATTACTATCACCATTTTAACTCACTTGGTACTATTACGTCTATTATAGTTATACAAACACACTAAAAATGTTTGTACAAACTATAAGCATAATACACAGTAGAGTAAAGACTACTGTATTGCCATCCAAATGTGCATGTGCCTCAAGAAAATTCGATCATGATAAAATTCATTAACATTTGAAAAGAAAAGGCAGGTTATGTATTTTTCTTTCCACCGGATGTTATTTATATGTGTTGCGCAATAGGTTTGGCTCTTATCTCGACCTCGATCCCAGGCCCGCATATACGCGCTAAATTTTATTAAAATTGAAATTAAAAAGTGCAAGCAATATTGAAATTCTAAGATTGTTCTACACTGATAGTGGTAAACCCATGAACTATTTCATATTTTTCATATAGTATAAACACAACAAGATCGCACATCCACCAACAACACATACACTCAGATCCCCAAATCATCCATGGCAGAGTCAGGCTAACAAGAACAAAACTGCGATGAGCGCGTCAGAGGAGGTCGCCCTAATGGGGGTGATGACGGGCCAATGAAGATGATCCTGGGCAGCCTTGCGCGATGGAGAACTCTGTCTGACCGTGGACCGTGGCACCAGTCTGCGAATATATATTCTCGGCTAACCCATGAGACCATGTCCTACATGGAAATTGACTTAACCTAGATCATCGTATACTACATATTTTGAATCTAGCTTGACTCAAACACGTGAACTCCTGCTAGTACATATACATGACTTTGGTTCGTCCCCAAAGAACTAAAGCCACGTGACATGCAAGCACCAACTACATCATGTTCCAAACAAAACAATCACGATTATGCTAACACTAGCGCCGGCCCTGCACCACCAATGGCTGTCATGAGTTCCCAATTCCAGCAGGAGGTGGGGAAGGTCTCGTCCACGATACCAGAAATCACTCCAAAGCTACTTGTAAGTGCAAATCAGAGCAATGGGGCAGAACTCGACATCAACTTGGTTCCTTCCCCTGCCGGGGCTGACCCCGGAGGACGGAGGTGATCCAAGACCAGGCCTCCTTCATGAGTCCTGCAGCCAACAAGGAAAATGAAGTTGGTGATGTCAACCTCAACAAGGCTCCTCCCCTACCCCGGTACCATGAAAGTCAAGCACCACAAAGATATGAATAGCCTCAAGGGTAAGCCAAGGGAGGAAATTGATCCATCCCTGGTGAACACTGTGGCGGTGTTGGGTAAATGCATGGGACGTGATAGTGACTCTGGTAGTGAGTTTGGGACGACACCTGGTTACAAGGGTCCTGGTCTGAACAAGAAGGCATGAGGTGACTGTAATGAAGGTGGCATGTGCAACATAGGTGTGTTTGGTGGTAAGGAAGCTATCGGCCCATGGGTTGCAGATGAATGACATGTGATAAGGAAGGCTGTTAGGAGAAATGAGCCGCTTGATCTAGAACTATTGGGGCCTCGGGCAGTCCGGGATAGATGAAGAGCAAGTTTGCCTCGTGCGCACATATACCACTTGATGATCGTTTTACTTTCTGAAACTCGCAATGTGAATAGAATTTCAATAATCTTAGGTGAATGCTAGGCCACAAGATTGTATGGTTCACGATGGTAAGGGCAAGGTTGCCTTGCGTTGTTCTGAGATGAAAGAACTAAAAAAAAAGACTACCATATGAGCTGAGGTACATCGATGTCTTAATTCATGATGATTCCCATGGCCCGAAGTGTCGGGCTACATGGTGAACCAAGGAGTTAGCAAGACGTCGCATCTGGTGTTTACTCAAAAGAATAAAGCCAAATTCTCATAGCACTTGTTTATGATAGGTGATTTTCATGAGACGATGTGGCAGCATGAGCACTACTCAGTAGCTTGGATATCCGAGAGAGAAATAGCAATTTTAGAGAAGCCTTGTTCTAGTGAGATCTTCATAATTGGGGTTATAAGGGGCCATCCTAAACATACGGTAATAAGCATTATGGCAAAAGCAATGTGACTGTCGTGTTGAAAGTGTGGTTGCATTGTCCTATTGGTGTGATTTATTCAGAGTGAACAGTGGTACACACATATGCTGCAACCACTTTCCTCTATGGCTGTAATACGGGAGACAGATCAATGTTCATAGCAACATGAAATCCTTCCGGTATGAGTAGATATGGGAAAGAGTACCATCGCTGGAGGGAACTATTGAAGTTCCTAGCCGATGACTGCACTAAGCTGGGAGTGCTGCAACATGATGTTTGGTCCTGCACATGAAATATTTTGGGTTCATGATAAGGAGTACTCACTGGCTGAGAAGGAATATCATAGTTACATACCGAAGGCAGCATCTTATTGGTTGCGGATGGTCTGAAAAGCATCTTAAGAAAGCGGGTCTTGGAAGGGAAGTTAATGCCTATGAAAAGTGATGGGGGAGCCTCGGTGTCTCTAACCTAATGTTTGTTGATGACAACATTTTCTTCAAGGCCATAGGAAGAGTGGCGAGGGTAGTGAAGGACACTCCAAATCTATTTCAAAGGTGTACATGTTAGCTTCTTAGCCCAGCTAAATGCTCTTTATTATTTAGTGAAAATTCCCACCCCATGTCCAGTAAGAGATAAAGGTCAGCCTTGGACCTTGGTGTTGTGGCTTCAACTTTTGAGAGTAAATATTTGAGTTTACCAATCCCGGAAGGTAGGATGTTTGACCTGAATTTCAGTCGATCATGGAAAGGTTCACAAAAATGTGCAAGGACTTGACAGAAAAGTATATGGCCCATGAAACTAAAGAGGTCTTGATCAAGGAAGCGGTTCAGGCGCTTCCCACTTACTTCTTTGGATTGTTCAAATGTCCTTGGGCTTTTTGTGATAAGTATGAAGAACTTATCTGGCACTTTAGGTGGGGCAATGAGTAAGGACATCACAAGTCCATTGGCTCTCTTGGTACCAACTCGTAAAACAAAAGAAGGAAGTGTTCTAGGATTTTGGGGTATGCATATGTTTAACCAAGCTCTCTTGGCAAGGCAAGGGTGGAGACTGATTCACAAGCCGGATAGTGTATGTTCCAAAGTCTTGAAATGAGAATATTATCCTCGTGAGGATATTCTGGACATGGTCATTTCCTCGCATGCATCACCCGCTTGGAGTTAAGATACTCAAGGAAGGCACCATCTGGCGTATATAGAATGGATGAAAAATTAAGATTCAGAGAGACAACCGGATTCTGAGACAGTATGGCCTCAGGTTGCCAATTCACTAAAACTCAAGGTTGAGGTGGGTTAACCAGTTGATTGTCTAGATAAAACATGAACGGAATATTAACCTTGTCCATAGGCTATTTTCTGACTTAGATGCAGAGGAGATATTTCGCATAAGTCACTCTTCTACGTGATGGATGACTTGCTTATAAACTTGCCACCCAACTCAAATTCAGGTACAATTCGTCTGCTTCTAGCTCTTCACGTGCGACATATAATTGGAGTATTTGGGTTGTGATTCGGAGAGCTAAGGTTCCAGAGAAGGTTAAGGTCTTTGGCTAGAGGTTGCTACTGGCTCACTGGCTACACAATTGTGTAAATTTATAAAGGCGCTCACTATAACACCATTTGTGCTATTTCTGGTAATAGTGTGGAACATGAATTCCAATCTCCACTGTGGCTTTGTGGTGTTGGCTAGTGTCCCATCAATACTTCTTTTTTTTAGGGAATTGGTGTCCTGTCAATACTTAATGCCCTCATGTCTAATGATTGCAATCAGTCTATAGTAATATAGAGGTCTAGTGTTTTCCCTCAATTAAATAAAATAAACACAACTCGAAGATCAACTACATTTTTACCTTAATTTTCCAGAAAAAAACAGGGGAGTTCTTCTCCTACCTTCTTCAATGCTGACAACGGAGGGAGAAGTGGAGGCAACAACTACCTTCTCCGATGCCAGTCGCAGTAAGACGTGGCCATCGAAGACAGTATGCTACTTTTCTCCATCGCCAATCGTCATGTTTGCTCCAGATCTGGGGAAAACGGATGCCTTCGACCGCGGTGACTCCAAATCTGATGCGGCTGGTCGCCCACACCTGGGACTCCAGATCTGGATGGAAACACGGCAGTATCCCACGCGGTTGTCTCAACGCATCATCCACCGCTCAACCGTGAGCGGTTTTAGCGCAGTTGGCGTGGAGGTCGAGGGGGAGGGGTAACGTGTGTGGCGAGAGAGAGG
>LR738712.1:788266589-788283760 GCA_902687465.1 Secale cereale | reverse complement strand
GTAGAGAGAAGGGGAGGGGGGAGAGAGGCGTGTGGGTTTGTTCTTTATAGAAAAGTTTTATCGAAGTACCAAGGGGGACCTTGTCAAACTTCCAGTGATTTTTCTTGCTTTTGGCAACTTTATACCTTACTTGTATGAGGTGAACAAACTCTATTACTAAGAAAATAGGGAGGTTAGATTGTGCATGCTTGTGAATCGTGCACTCACTTTTTGACAAGTTGTATTCTCCCATTTGGGAAAGGGTGCAGCACCTCCTTGTTCCCGTTAGAAGATTAGGTGAAGGCTTAGTAATAAAATAGGAAAGGCCCACCCTTAAATTCAACCGAAGAAGAGATTAGGTGGAGGCTTAATAGGAAATTAGGGGTCGGGATATCCCAATATTGTGCAGGGGCCAACCAACGATGTGACACGTGTACCGATAGACCCACCATCTTAAAGTCCGTTCCCTTTTCTTATGAGGTAAATACACCAAAGGTCTTAGAACTTGCATGCGACGGTCATTTTGGTGCACAAAGTTGCAAAATACGTGTTTGTAGTCACTAAACTTGCGAGACCGTTCAAATACAGTCACTCTAACCGTACGCGGGCGTATCCGTCGACGCCGGCATGGCACCGGCCCGCTATCAATAACACATGGACGCATTTTTGCACAAAACCCCTTATTTTTCTTCTTTTCTGGGTAAAAAAAATTCAACCATCGATGGGATGAAAAGTTTAACTGCCGGATCTCGAACCCCCGACCTAATGCTAGAACAATACACGTCCCACCAGCAGCACCATAAATCTGTAAATAGCTATTAAGGATAACTAAGATCAATGTACAAAAACGGAAACGCTCATGGAACAGAAATGGGCTGTGGTCCGGCGACCCATTTTGCACTTGTTTATTTTTCAGAAATTTGTAGATAGTATGTAAATTATAATGCCATTAATAAGAGAAATTGCAAATGTTTTTCATGTATTATTCTAAAATAATACTTATGAATTATAAAAATGTTTGCATAATAATAACACAAATAGTTTTTTTAATATTCATAATAATAAATGTGCATTTTCTTAGAAATATTAATAATTAAGAAAAAATCTGCATCATTACACCTATTCATTTTATTTGAGAAATTCATGGATCACAAAAAATTGTCCGTGTATTATTTTCAAATAATATTGTTTGTGCAATTCAGAATATGCACATGCGTTAAAAACTACATGACATTTATAAAAATGTTTAAGCACTGTGAAAAATATTCGTGTAATTTAAGAAATGTACATTACATTTATAAAATGTTGACACATTTCAAAAAAATATTCATGAATTTTACACAATGTACAATTATGTTCGCATGATACAAAAAACTGTTCGCGTAGTTTTTCTAATGCATGAACATATTTAGAATTACACGTACATTTTTTACAATGGTTAAACATTTTAAAAAATGGCACGTACTTACATAGAACAAGAGTGATAAAAACATATACATTGTCTATCCCTAAATTACATCACATGTCGCAGTTGCTTGGTGGTTGGCTTATGCGCGAGTGAATCTCCATGTCACAGGTTCGAACCCACCGGTTGCACTTTGTATTCTTATTAGTAGAAGACATAAATTTCTTCATTATTATTTTTTAGGTCCGCCCTGATAGGATATATAATATAGTCGTGCAAAGCAAACACATGAGACTGTTGGCGTGTTCATTGTCCAAGCGTGCCACCTAGCAGTACGTCCAAATCAAACCCCGCCGCCCCACTATTTTTTTATTTGAGGGGTTCCTATGTAAATAAAAAAAGAGCAGAGGGCTTTTCTACAAATCTATCATACAAGAAGGCTGACAGCGGCCTGTGCCATGCCGGCGTCGACAAATACACATGCATATGGTGAGAGTGACTGTATTTGAACGGCCTCGTAAGTTTAGTGACCAAAAACACGTATTTTGCTACTTTGTGCACTAAAGTGACCGCCGCGCGCAGGTTCTAAGACCTCTAGTGTATTTACCTCTTTTCTTATCTTGTCTACCCACGGACTCTCTGAATAGCCATTAGTGCCTCTGCGAGAGGATTCATTAGCTCGGTGAGCTCTTAGTAGGTTACAACGCGCGGGGGCAGTGTCCATGGCTGGCAGCTCGGTGTCGCCTACGCCCATGCGTGTAACAGAGGTTAATGCCTGGTCGCTCGGGTAGGGGCGGGCGCCACTGACCAGTCCATGGGTAGCTCGCGCAGTGCAACGGATGTCGTTGTTGTCATGATCGATGTGCTTTCCCTCCTAAATCATATTCCTCCCAGAAACATCCAACGGCGTTCCCTCTACGGATTCGCTGGAACCACCCATGGGGGCGCACAAGGTTGGGCTGGACGTGGCAATTAAGTGATTGCAGGCCGTCTTTTCACCGGCGGCACGGGTCCAGAACTCCAGATCACTGGACCTGAATGGGAAGTGAATTAGCGCGACATGGCAGGCGGTCGTCCGGCCAGGTTCTACCTTTGTCCCTATGTAATGGATGCTATAGTTGTCGGCCATGCCCACAGCGGCATACGATAGAAGCTGCGACCGGTTGTAGCTCACATAGCTCACAAGAATTATCTCATGAAGGCACTAATGGCTTATCAAAGAGTTCTTCACCGTGAGGATGAGTAGTGATAAGAGAATTTCAGGACTTTAAACAGAAAAAGTTTTTGGGATGTGGGACCTATCAGTATAGGTGTCACACATTGGTTGGCCCTGCACAATACTCCGTGCAGGGTTCCAGCAGGAGAGCCCGACCCAGAAATTAAGGAGCTCCCATCATAAAATTCCGGGGTGGATAGATTAGGTGGAGGCTTAGTGGGAGGTTAGCAAAGGCCTGCCCTACTAACTCAGGGGGAGTTTACCTGTAGATTATTATGCGTGTCGGTTGAGACTTGTGTGTGTTGGTCAATATGACCGCTGGAGCGAGCAAATGACATGGAGTCAATGTGAGGTGCTCCCAACCGACAAGGAGACGAATGGCACCATGCAACATGCTCCGGCCGACCATGATTCATGCATACTTATAGTGAACCATCATACGAGCCAATGTTCTTACCTCGCTGACCGAACACCCGCAGCTCCACTCCCAGACACAGGATGTCGGCGTGAGGTACTCGATGTCCTCCTAGAATTCTTGTAGCACTTCACCCATATTTTTATTCATGTTTCTCCCTGTAAACCAAGACCCCTCTACTGAATTTCCCTTTGGCTTGAGAATGACGGATGTGACCTCCATAATGATGGAACACTCGTCACCCGACCTCTCCTCTTTGTCCTATGTGTCCTCCTTGCCGATGATAGCAAAGTGGATAACCCCAACGACGGTGATATCGGCTCAATGCCCAGGACAGGCGCCGCATGCGAGGGAATAGCTGTGATCTGACACCCACAACACAATCCATAAGGTCGAGTTTTATTCCCATTGAAACCTTCTCTCGCAACCGAAGATGGCACGCCTCCTCGATATTCTCATCGGCATCCACAGAAGCAACTATCATAATGGTCTATCGAGACTGAGGACACCGGAGCACCATTCAGATATGCCACCAAGAAAGGAGATGGAGAAGCTCATTGACCATCGCGCGTGCATGGGAGTGGGGAGGTAACCCAGTTTGGTAATCTATAATAACGACCTGTAGTGTAAATCACAATTATTGCATAAAGACCCTTTGATTAATGATTAAAAAATGGATAATTCAAAACTTCATATAAAATGCTATAAAAATACTGAAAAGTAACATGTTCAAAATGGATAATTAGTGTTACCAGCTAAAGAAAAAACAAGCATGCATATAGAACACATAAGCAATGATGTACATCAGATTTTTCCAAAGCTATATGGAGGGGCACAAATATCGACATCGATTATGGAGTGAGTGGATCAAATTAAGTTGAGTGGGACCAGAATCAGTATCCGCAACATCTCAACTTTCAAAGGTTCCAAATACTCACCTGCTTCATTAGTAACATCCTGAATTGTCATCTAGAAACAACAAAAGTTATCCAAAGATCCTGAGGTATAACAGTGTCGGGTTCATTGGGAGATATAGAATCATGTTCATCTAGAGCGCTCGTCCTCCTGCGATATGCCGACATCTAGGCTTTGCGGGACAAAGCGTGACGCTGAACTAGAACTTAACCCTAGGATGCAATAGTCAGCTTGAGCATTGAGGCCACACCGAGCGCTGTTTTTTTGGGGCCAAAGATGCTCGCTCTACTTGTTTCCAGAACCATTGCTTCTCCATGTTTGATCGAAACTATATAAGTATCTCCTCTTTCCTGAGCAATGCCCCTCTCACTCATTGGGCCCAAAAGAAACGATTTACTCCGGAATATGCAATCACCGTGATGTGGAGCACGCACGAAAACTGAACCACTGCAATGGAGAACATTTTATGGGTAGTTAGCGCTTCTAAGGAGATGCGTTGAGAAAAAATAGCAAGAAAGTCGTTGTAGTATAGTGGTAAGTATTCCCGCCTGTCACGCGGGTGACCCGGGTTCGATCCCCGGCAACGGCGATTTTTGTTTTTCTTTGCGGCCCACGACACTTGGGCCCGTTAATTTCCTCGGCCGATCCTTTTGAGCCTGCTGAGAGCCCGCTCCTGACTGGCCTGCATGGGTTCTAGACGCTTCCACAACGGTCGAGGCCGATCCACTGCGTCCCGATGGCTCGTGCTCGCCTGGCCCGTCCGGGCCTATTTATCGTATGCACCCTGGAAAAGTATCATGTTCGCTCTAGAGCCCTGCTAAGACATGCTACAGTTATTTTTTGTTGCAAAATGGCAAAGCATGCGCGTGCTTAAGGACTACTAGAATCTAGTCTTGCCCAAATGCTTATAATGAACTAGTAAGATGCCCGTGCATTGCACAGAACACCAAGATTGAGGGTGGACGACGCGGGTAGCGGCCATCACACCAGATTGTTCCATGGCCTTCTGGATGTGGTGGGGAAGAGATAAGGCTGATTGTGAGAGACAAGGAGTTGTTTGTAAATATGGAAACAAGTGCGGGCATCTTTTGCAAAACTGCAACAGTTTGATTTGTATGCGTTAAATCTAGATCCGACGACTATTGGTGAAAGATGACAGGCACATCATCATCACCAACTCAGATTTTTATAGGAGTAGAGACAATCGATGATTTTGATAAAAGAAACACTTTGCTTTTTGTTTGTGCGTGCTACTCTTGATTTGTTGGTTTTGCAACTATATTTGCCAGCTCAAATTTAGATGAACCAGCTTTACATTTGTAGACCAAATGAGTTAGTGTTATGTGTTATATATGTGTTCATGTCGGTCTTTTTCTCCGATTGAGCCGGCGGCAGTTGTCTGATTTTCACTAGTGGAAAAAGGGTCATTTGTCCCGGTTCATAAGGGCCATTTGTCCCGGTTGGGGAACTGAGACTAAACGATTGATACAAATGTCCTAGACCTTTAGTCCCGGTTCTTATACCAACCGAGACAGATGGGCCTCCACGTGGCCACTGCGGCTTGCCCGGGCGGGGGGGCCTTTTGTCCCGGTTGGTAGCACCAACCGGGACAAATAAGCTTTCACGCGTCAGCAGTTCAGGGGAGGGGGTTCGGGGAGGTTTTGTAGGGTTAATTTAGAGGTTTCATATAATGTGTTAGCTAGCTAATAGAGAGAAGTGTCCTCTCTTATCTCCGTGCTTGGTCGACGCTACATACTATACGTATAGGTCCAGAGAAATCGACACGCTAGCTAGTAAGCAAATGAAGGAAATCATTAAGTACATAAGATCGTCACATATATATACAGAGATAAGTGATGATCGATCTCTCTCCTTCTCCGAGAGATTGGTCGAACAACAAGTTTTCGTATATCTATCCGACGTTACTGGCTACATATATATACAATGTGTAAGATCTCTTACAATTAATACCATAACATATTAACTCAACTTCCACATGGTATTCTCCGGCTTTATTGATGACGTGGTCAAGAAAGAATCCCGCCAATTCCTCTTGAATTGCTCGGATGCGATCTTGTGGTAGGAGTTCATTCCGCATCTGTCACATCTAATTTGAAGAAGGGGTCAATACATATATTTGAATGAAACTCAACAGAAATGATGGTAATAAAATAAAATTGTGAATATTTTTGCTTACGCACATCAAATTGTCTTTTAGAGTAGTCTCGCCTATTCTTGGCCGTCGCGTTGTAGATGAACTCGCGGATGTAGTATCCACAGTAATTATTCTCGGGTTCCTACCACTAGCACTTTACGAGAAATAGTGGTCAATCAAACTGATAATGAAGCATTATAAATGGCATTGATGAAAGTATAGCTAGAGTCAACGGGAGATGCGCGGAACTAGCTTGCTAGTAGTACTTACTTTCGGTTAAATTCATCGCAGATCTCGCGGCAGTGCCGGAACTTTTTGGGTGAATGCTTTCCAGACCCTGAAAGATAAAGAAAACAATTATTTTATATCAGGAAATGAACAAAGTTGCCGATATGGTGCGATAATGATCGATTGAACTTACTTGTTGAGCATTTTAGACATGTCCGCATAGTCCTCGGGATCTTTTCGTCTCGCGTCTAAGACGGTTACTGGTCCCTGCTCAAGCTTACTCTCTAGGAGAATATAGTGGAAACTGCGCACGCATGCATATAACTCATTAATTACTATAACCTCGAGTAATAATTAAGGGAAACCGAATATACACAAGACAGTAACACTCACTTGAAGTTGTAAGGAAATAATATTTTATCTTTGTTTTGATTTATTATCAATGATCGTAGCAAGTTGGCCTCGGCTTCTTTGGCATTAAACTTATCCTGATAATCATCTATGATATTTGTGTTAATGAACCCAATATCATAGATATCAACTTTTTTGCATTCGACGATCTTCAATCTGCATAATATAGTAAGGATAATTATATATACATGCAATGAAAGAACTGAGCTATATATATACTTAATGATAGAAGTAGTACTTACAGACAGTAGCAAGTGATCGTTGTTTTATCGAGGGACTTTTGATTGAAAAACTGGAAGAACTCCTCAAATGGAATCGACAACACCTCAATTCCAACGAGGTCGTGATCCTCTTTAACTTTCAGCATCAAAGTATCATGGCTACCAGAGTCTCTGCATGTATCCATGTACCAGTCATGAAATCTTCGCATCATTGTGGTTAGAGTAGTGACATCTTTGACGAGAGGCTTCCCATACCGGTATTTGTGATCATCCACCTCTAACATACCAATAACTACATCATCGGCTAGGTAATCTGCAAGATTGGTACCGAGCGCCATCCCCGGATGATTAGGGACGATGTCGCTAGGCACCTTGAGCGGGGGGCACGATTGGTTCTCTTGTTGGCCGAGCTAGGGAATTTTTTTCCCACTTTTTCGTTGTGCTAACCTTTTGTTGCTAACCTTGAGCGGGGGGCACGATTGGTACCGAGCGCCATCACTGCAAGTACTTCCCGACCGCTCCGCTTCGACACATGACTTTTCAATAATGCGCTCATAGTTGGTTTACGACGGAGATGATGGTGGTTTCTTCAGGGCATCAGTAGTGCGCTTCGCTCTCACCAGATCTATCTTCTCCTTTGGAGGTGGAGGTTTCTTTGCAAAAAATTCCTTCACTTCGGCTTTAGAGATCTCCGTGTTCTCCTCGTCGGTCCTCTCGTATGCTAACTTCTCTAAAGGCTTGAGAGATGGACCGTATTTGTATTGCCTCCTGCCTCTGGTTGTACTACTAGACACCGGAGCATTCCGAGCGGCTGCGACTGCCTTCTTTTGTTGCTTACGAGGCGGAGAACGAGGCGGAGTGCTACCACGCTGTAATGCCCAGGATGGGATTATACCTCCTACGTGTCGAGGCACGACTTAAAGGTATAAGCCCATTCTGGAATGATCTCAAGTTTGGTATCTTTACACGACTCATGTAAAAATAGGGATGAAATTGCAAAAGGATAGTTGGCTTACACTCGCCACGTCACACAATACATTACATAAGCAAAACATCATTCAAAACATCACAACCCGACTACGGGCGAAGATCCAAAGGAAAGATACCAAATACAAAAGGCCACAGGTCTGAAACGCCCCTAGTAGAAACCACTACTGATCGTCGAGACACGTCACACAATACATACGGCCACTCTCTTCACCGAGCTCCCAGTGAAGTTCTGATCCATCTCCTGCATCATTCTCGGCTGAACCTGCATCTGGTGTTGTAGTATCTGTGAGCCACGAGGACTCAGCAATCCCATAACCATGGGTATCAAGACTAGCAAAGCTTTATGGGTATGGAGAAGGGTAGTGGTGAGGTTGCAGCAGCGGCTAAGCATAATATGGTGGCTAACTTACTAGTACAAGAATAAGATGAGCATTACGCAAACGGTCGTAACTAGTAATGATCGCTAAAGATCCTGAACTACCTACGAGTCAAACATAACCCCACCGTGTTCTCTTCTCGAAGAGAAAAGAGACAGTCACGGTTACTCACACAGTTGTGTGTTTTACTTCGGATCCTCTGTCAAGTTTTCTACAACCGGACATTAACAAATTCCAATCTGCCACATAACCACGAGCACGGCTTTCGAAAGATCATAACCCTGCAGGGGTGTCCCAACTTAGCCCATCACAAGCTCTCACGATCAGCTGAAGTGATAAATATAATATCATCACCCCTTATCTTAGGGAAATCCGATCAGGCTCGGCATCCCGGTGCACAAGACATTTTGACAATGGTAAAACAAGTCCAGCAAGACCTCCCGGCGTGCCGACACCCTGATAGTAGCCGCGCGTATCTCGTCTCAGGCCACGTTCGGATGAGCTATGGTTACAGCGACCAGATTCCCCCAGTTTACAAGGGGCGGCGCCGCAAGCTGCTCTATTTGGGACCAACACCATCAGCACTGCCCCCCCTGCGACGTAGAAGAATCCCCGGGGACGCGACCCCCTATGCAATTTTAATTAATTAATTAAGTTGTTATTATGAGGCAAATTAAAACCAATGTTGGGCCTTGCTGGAGGAGTTTTATTCAAAGACGAAGTGTCAAGGGGTCCCCATATACCCAACCGTGTAAGGAACGCAAAATCAAGGAACATAATGCCGGTTTATCGGCGCCTAAGGTGGCATGAGTGGAACAAAACACCGAGAAAAAGGCCAAGCCTTCCACCAATGCCCAGTATATAGGTGTGTTAATAATAATAATAGATATTGTGATATTCCAACAACAAGTTCCCACTTGGAACGATCTTCATCTTCACCTGCAACTAACAATGCTATAAGAGGGGCTGAGCAAGCGGGTAACATAGCCAAACAATGGTTTTGCTAGGAAGGTTTCAAAGGTTAGAGGTTTCATGGCAACAAGGAGAGGCTGACAATAAAGATGGGTAGCGCGACATATAACTATAGCATCGAGACACTAAGCATGGCAATGATAGTAAAGGTATCCAAGGGTATGGTCATCTTGCCTGGGATTCCGCGAGGGAGAATAACAAGTCCATGCAGTAGTCAAACAATCCTCACAACTCCGGAACGAACCCGGAGCTAACGAGAGGAGCAAACCGGAAAGAAACAAGCAACACGGTAAACACACCACACGAGACATGACAATATGCTCAATCAAATATGATGCAACACAAGTCTACATAGGATGCACTACAAGTCCATACAGGAAGCAAAACATGGCAAGGTAGGAAGCACAGGAGAACAACACAAGTCTATATATGATGCAATACATGGCAAGGTATGATGCATGACAAGTCTATACAGGAAGCAATACATGGCAAGGTAGGAAGCACAGAAAAACAACACAAGTCTATATGATGCAATACATGGCAAGGTATGATGCATGACAAGTCTATACAGGAAGCAATACATGGCAAGGTAGGAAGCACAGAAAAACAACACAAGCAACATGACAATATGCTCAATCAAGTAGGATGTAAGACAAGTCTATATAGGATGCAATACATGGCAAGGTAGGAAGCACTCAAAAAACAACACAAGTCAACAAGTTTTAATGAGGCCGGAAACTACACAACAATTCCGGAAAAACCCCATATGCATGTTTAGCAATTTTAAGCAAACAACAATTCACACATTTTAATGTTGTTAACATGATGCGGATGACATGATAAAGTTTTATGCAATTTTAGTAAATGTTAACATGAAGAGATATGAAGTATTTGTCACCGTGGTGGAAAGAAAGGGGCCACGGCGGCGAATCCGAAAATTATGCCATGCAACATATCGGTTCCCGTAACTCGTTGAGAGACCGGTGCAAAAGATAGCGGAGAGAGTGACATGCAAAAGAGATGGGGTGAACCCGGTTGCCCGGTTCCCACGGGTCGGCGACAAGGCAAACGAGGGCCACAACGGACACGATGCAAACATCCGATCATCTCATACAACACATGCAATCCACGGGTCATCGTCTTGGGGTTATACCTTCGAAGCGTTGGTTTCGGGGCGGTTCGAGGTCGTAGAGGAAGTAGTGGTACTCGCGGGTCATGGTACACGTTTTGTAGCCGTTCACGTTATCGTGTCGTGGTACTTGCCACGTTCCGGACCGAAGGGGTACTTGGCGTATCCACGGGTCATCCGAGGTCGACGATAGAGGAAGTAGTCGTTCTTGTTTCATCTCGGAGAGGTACTTGTCGCGTCGTAGTGGTACTTGTTATCTTGGCGATTCCACGGCGGCGGTAGACGTACACGTTTTGTAGATGTTCATGTTCCGTAGATGTTCGGTTCGTCGAGGTACTTGGCGGTGGTCGAACTTGCCGCTTGTTATACGCAGATCTTCGGCGACGGTAGATGTACTTGACGTGTCGCCGTGTAGCCGTTCTCATTTCGAAGATGAACTTGACGAAAACAAACCAGAGGTAGCCGTACATTTGGAAGAGGAACTTGGAACGTCCAAAACTGCAGGCGTCGATGTCCAACAGGACAAATTGAACCGGATGCAAGGGAACTTGGGCAAGAGGAGGCCGAGCGCTGCTGCTCCGGTTGCCAGTGGGGATGGCACAAGGCGGAGGGGCTCCGGCAGAGAGGCAGCCATGGCTGGCCTCGGGCGTCAGGCAGCGTGGCGAGGTCGCGACGGCTTAGACGAAGACCGACGAGGTGGTGGAGCCGCGCGGCTCGACGGCGGAATGGAGCTCCAGTGGCTGCCGATCCTGGTGGCGGAGCTCGCCCTGGGGTCGAGGAGAGGGGAGGCCACAGACGCTCGGGGCGGTCGTGCGCTACGGGCGCGCGCCGGCGGTGGCGACACCGTTGCTGAAGACGGGGAGGCGGCGCCGTTGGAGAGGTACAGAGTAGCTCGGCTGCTGCGGGGTGTGGTTCCCTGCGCGGAGGCGTGGAAGGGCCGGCTCGAGGGAGCTCCTGGCGGCGGGGAGGCAGGGGCGCGGCTGGAGATGGCTTGAAGGCCGGCGACGAGGTGACGGGGAGGAAGGAGGCCGAGAGGGAGGCGCGGGGAGAGCGAGGGGGATCGGGAGCAGAGAAGGGATCGAGCCAGAGAGGGGTACGCCGCGGCGGCGCTAGGGACGGGATCGAGGGAGCGAGGGGAGAGATGGGGACGAGGGGATCGGGGGAGTGGTCGACCCGAGGCCTAGGGTTAGCGTAGAGGAGGGCGGTTGGGCCTTGGGCCTAGAAGGCTGATGGGCCTTAGAGGCCGGCGGCTGGGCCTCTTCTGCCTCCTCTCCTCTACTGATTTCTTTAACGGAAAAAAGAAGAAATATGGAAAAGAAAGGGAGGCTTAGGGAAAGATTTTGCGCAAGCGGGTAATTTTCCCGGACTCATAAAAATGAGCCCTAACCAGGAAAAACATAAGTGGCAAGATTGCAAGATTAAATTCAAACTCATTTGAATTAAATTCAAATAGTTTGAACTAGGACTAGGTTTCAGAAGTGTCCAAAAATATTCGAATTTTGGAGGAGCCTCAATAAAACGGATAAGAATTATAGACAAGGTTTGAGGCAAGGAATTGCGAAAGAGAAGGCATGGGGAAAATATGCAAGTGTGTTATGGTGAATTCCAAACAAATGGAATAATTATTTATAATAGCTCCATAATATTAGGAGGATATGTTATAAAGAGAAGTCACTCTTCCCTCGATTTAAATATATCAAAAGATCTATGCCATTTATTTAGTTGAGATGCAAAGATGAATTATAGACAAGGTTTGAGGCAAGAAATTGAATGTTATACATTATGCTAATAAAACCCTTGATAGTGCTCAAAAGAATTATGCTACTACTGAGAAGGAATTCTTAGCTGTAGTGTTTGCTTGTGATAAGTTTAGGCAGTATATTGTTGATTCCAAAGTTATTATTTATACTGACCATGCTGCCATTAAGTACCTTCTGACAAAGAAGGATGCCAAGCCAAGACTTATCAGATGGGTACTCCTTCTTCAAGAATTTGATTTGCGGATTTTTGATAGGAAAGGAGAAGACAATCCGGTGGCGGACAATCTTTCAAGGATGGAAGATATACCGCATGATCCCATCCCAGTCAACGACAGTTTTCCAGACGAGCAACTTGCCGTTGTAAAAGTACAATCTCTTTCCGATCCTTGGTTTGCAGATTATGCTAATTTTATCGTTGCGAAGTATTTGCCTCCAGGTTTAACATTTCAGCAAAGGAAGAAGTTCTTTCATGATTTGAGGCACTACTTTTGGGATGACCCACATCTTTTCAAAGAAGGTCCAGACGGGATCGTTAGAAGATGCATACCGGAACATGAGCAGAAGGACATTCTCAGACAACGTCATGATAGTCCCTATGGAGGACATCATGCCGGTGAGAGGACCGCACATAAGGTTCTTCAATCAGGTTTTTATTGGCCTACTCTCTTTAAGGATGCTAGAAATTATGTTTTAGCCTGTGATAAATGTCAGAGAGTTGGTAACATTAGTAGAAGGAATGAGATGCCTATGAATTACTCACTAGTGATTGAACCTTTTGATTGCTGGGGTTTTGATTTTATGGGTCATTTTCCTTCTTTGCACAAGTACACTCACATTTTAGTAGCTGTTGATTATGTGACCAAGTGGGTTGAAGCAATCCCCACTGAAAGTGCTGATCACAAGACATCTTTGAAAATGCTCAAAGATGTGATTTTCCTTAGGTTTGGTGTACCTAGGTATCTCATGACTGATGAAGGATCACACTTCACGCATGGAGCTTTTAGAAAAGCTTTAGCCAAGTACGATGTCAATCATAGAATTGCTTCACCATACCATCCTCAAACTAGTGGGCAAGTTGAGCTCACCAATAGAGAGATCAAGTTGATCTTACAGAAGACAGTAAACAAAAATAGAAAGGACTGGTCAAATAAGTTAGGAGATGCTTTGTGGGCGTATAGAACTGCTTACAAAAACCCCATGGGCATGTCCCCCTATAAGATGGTTTATGGCAAGGCTTGCCATTTGCTATTAGAATTAGAGCACAAAGCTTTCTGGGCTGTTAGAGAGCTTAATGCTGACCCAAAGTTAGCTGGTGAGAAGCGTCTCATGAACTTGACTTCTCTAGATGAGTGGAGAAGTGAAGCTTACGAGAGCGCTAAAATGTTCAAGGAAAAGGTAAAGAAGTGGCATGATAGGAGGATTCTGAAATGTGAATTTAATGTTGGTGATAAAGTTTTGTTGTTTAGATCCCGTTTCAGGTTTTGTCCAGGCAAACTACTTTCCAGGTGGGAAGGGCCATTTCATATTGAAGAAGTCTATCGGTCTGGTGCAATCAAGATTAACAATTTTGAAGGCACCAAACCTCAAGTTGTGACTGGGCAAAGACTTAAGCATTACATAGCAGGAGACCCTGTCAATGTTGATGTGAATATGATATACACAACAACTCACGAAGAACATGTTGCAGCCCTGTTTCAGACACCAGCAGAAGCAGAATAAGAAAAGGAAATCTTTTAACTAGACCTAGGTGCCATGGCTTCCCCAAGTTCCCCCAAGGACAAGTTCGTCGTCAACGTCATTAACCCTTACCTCGCTGAGGTGAAGAAGCACCCTCAGGTTGTTCGGATGGAGGACGGTGTCCTCCATCAAGAAGATCTGAAGGGACCTATCAAGGAGGGGAGCATCGAGGCCAGGCTAGAAGAAGTGGAGCAAGAAGTCTTCAAGTAAAAGAAGATGATCGAGCGTGGTGTTGAAGCTAACTTTGACATCATCAACGAGCTGAAGACCTACTTCCTGAAGGAGATGAAGGAGATGTGGAAAAGCATCACCGCATCTGAAGAAAGAATTGAAGAGCTCCAAGGGCAAATTTATGATCTACATCACCAGAACTGTGAGTATGAACTAAGGTTTATGCGCATGGGTATAGGTGCTGCATGCAGGATTCAGGAGACAAACTTCTCATATGAGACTGGAGAACCCCTTCCATGGAAGCGCTTCGCCGAGGACTACGTGATCAACATCAAAAAGAATGAGGAGTGAAATCTCCTTGGGTAATGGCACCCCCTTGGCTTGTTCCAAGCTTGGGGGAGTGCCCGGTATCTTTATCTTTATCTTTTGTCTTTTAGAGTCAAGTAGAGTCGTATCATGTCTAGGGAGGTTATTATATGAAATAGGTGTGTGCATTGAGGTCTATCACTCCTTCTGTGGAGAGATTGTATCCGTGAGTGTGGAGTCTTCTATGATGGAATATTAATGAGAAGTCTATTGGTTCCTTTGCTACACTCGGTATTCTCTTCACGCAATCGACCTCATATGATGATTCTTATGGGGAGTATTGACCTTATATCAGGTATGGCTTTGAAAACTTTATTTAATCTTGGCAAACATAGCTTTGGTCATAACAACAAGCATGATTTTCTTAAAGTAGCGACATAGCCAAAACCTTTATGTTATTATGCTTGAAGTGTTATGCTGACAAGGAAGACAACTTGATGTGTTATGCTTATTTTAATGTTTATGCTTTATATTGCTTTGCATCTTAGTCATCATCAATTGTCTGTTCTCTCAAAGCCTTCGCTAGCCTAAACTCTGTACTAAGCGGAATTCTGCTTGTGCATCCATACCCTTAAACCAATACCTTCCATATGAGTCCACCATACCTTCCTATTCGTGGTATTCCACTACCACCTCCTAAAGTATATAATTTATGTGTTATCCTTAAATGTTCAAAATCTTCTATTTTGTGCGCCTGTTTTAGCTCATGAGGAAGTAGTAGTTAATTCATGATCTTTTTAAGTTGGACAAGTTTTACCCCGGGATTGCATGTCTAATCTGCAAACCCCTAATACGAGGAGGAACTGGCATGAGTGCGCCCTGCTCATAAAAGATAATACAACAAACAAACCCTCCTTCACGCTTTGTTCATGAGAAATCAGAAAACTTTGGCAGTGATAAACAAAGGAGATTAAGGGGATGTGATCGTCCCCGTGCGGGAGCCGTTCCTCGAAACTTGTCCAGTTTGAGAAGTAATTGAGTTATCTATTAGCATTCGTTGACAAATCATGCACCTATCAAAACTTGTTTTCATTCTGTTTGATTTAAGGATAGCACATGAATTTTCCCTACTTCCCTAGAGCAGGGCCTATCTCTTAGTTTTAGGTTGAGTCAGTTATTCCTACTTCCTTCTATTCTTAAAGAGAGCAGACATTTGATGTTGACGAGGATTCATTCATATAAAGTTGCATTAAGATTTGTCATACCATATCCTTGTTGACATTATCATTTGATAAGTAAGTTGTTTGTCAAGCCTAGCTAAAGCAAACATCTTCCTTTGTGTTAACACTTTCACTTCTTGCCTAATAACATGTTCTTTCAAAAGCTTCAATTAATCTCATCAAAACATAAAGAGAAAGAGCAAAAGTAAAAGCTATTAGTTGTTCTTTGACCAAAGGACATGTTTTCCATGATTTGATGAGTTTCCTTAGCCCTACTTTCGATTATAAGTGTTACCACTCTTTTATAAGGGCCTTATGAGTTGAAGATTGCTGTTGAGGATATTTGAGTTTGGTGAAGAAACTGTGATGCTTCTTGTCCGTATTCTATTTATCGACACTTCACTCTTTAAACTTGTGGACAGGTTTACCGAGCTCAGTATTCGCTTGGGGACAAGCGAGGTCTAAGCTTGGGGGTGTTGATACGTCCAAAATGCATCACTATTTTATATCATAATTCATCCTTATTCATTGATATATTTCACATTACGATGATGTTCTTATGTTGTTTTGGCCTATTTTACACAGTTTGCAACTTTCCGGTGCCTAAGCAGCAGACGCAGGATTCAGCGGTAAAAAGTGGACTCTGAGTTGCCGAAGAAGAATACCTCCAAATTACCTGAAAATCGACGGAGGGTATTTTCCAGAAGGATCACGAAGATACGCGAAAGAGCAACCAGAGGGGGGCCACAGGGTGCCCAGGCGGCCACCTGGCGCGGCCCCCACCCTGGCCGCGCCGGGAGGGCGCCTGGAGACCCTGGCCCACTCCAGGCTCTTCCCTCCGGCCTATATACTCCTCGTCATCCAGAAACCCTAAAAAGGAGAGAGTTTATGGAGTTCCGCCGCCGCTCCGTGGCGGAAACCTACCGAGAAGAAAAGCCATCTCCGGCGGGCAGATTCCGCCGGGGAGATCACCTCCCGGAAGGGGAGATCATCGCCATCGTCATCACCATCGTCACGGGCATCATCGAGATCATCATCAACATCATCCCCAACATCAGCACCATCTCCATCTTCATGCAATCTCATCTCACAATTGCAACTTGTGTTGTAATCCGTACTATCTATCCTCTCTACTCTATCGGTGTTGATTACTACTTTGTGGTGAATGCTATTGAGTTTTGTTGGAGAAATATCATTGTGTCCAGATTGTCTATCATCCATCTATCTCCACTGATCATGATCTCTTTTATGTCTTGTGAGTAGTTACTTTAGTTCTTGAGGACATGGGAGAAGTCTTGTTGTTGATACGTCCAAAACGTATCTATAATTTCTGCTTGCTCCATGCCTCTTTTGGGTGATATTGCTATGATATTTATACACTTCCATACACTTTTGATCATATTTGGACTAACCTATTAACTCAGTGCACCCCAGTGCCAGTTTCTGTTTTCGGCTGTTTTTGTATTTCAGGTTTTCACATTACGAGAACTGCCAGGAAAAATCCAGAAAAATTATATAAAAAACCAGGGTTCCAGAAACTACCGTGCGCCCGAAGGACAGCCGG
>LR738712.1:788249624-788266414 GCA_902687465.1 Secale cereale | reverse complement strand
GGCTCCAGGCGCCCTGGCGGCGCGCCCCCCCTGGGCCGCGCCGGGGGGGCGCCTGGGCACCCCGAGGCTCCTCCGATGCCCCCTTTGGCATATATTTAAAGCGTCTCAAGAAACCCTCGAAAGAGGAACTCTTTTACGCGATCTCATATCTGTTCCGCCGCCGCCGCCGCTTCCAAGATCGGGAGCACCAGGAGAACTCTTCCCGGCACCCTGCCGGAGGGGAGGATCACCACCGGGAGCCTCTCCACCACCATGGACGCCTCCCGGATGAGTTGTGAGTAGTCTCCCTTGAACCATGAGTCCATGACCAGTAGCTATGTGATGTTCTCCTCCCGTTCTTGTGCTTCACTAATTAGTCCTCGTGAGCTGCCCTACATGATCGAGGCACATATGTAATCCTTATGCTGTTGCTATGATGAGTTTGCTGGGATCCGATGGATTATGAGATTATGTTCAGATTGTGCTTGAGTAATATATTTGATCTACCTCTTTTATATTTATGTTCATAAGTAATTCTTGCATGTTCTCCGTTGTTATTTATTGCTCTGGCCAAGTAATAGGTAGTGACTCCAAGAGGGAACGTTATGCTCGATTGTGGGTTCATGCCCCACGATGACTAGTTTGAGTGACAGAAACATGAGTCTAGGGGATGTGTTGTTGCCACAAGGGGGAAAACAACGGTGCTTGTGCCCGCGGGTGGATGGATTGTTTACTTTACGCAAAGTTCTTTTAATGCAGTTGTCTGTTGCATTGAGTTTACACTATAGGTGGGACTCGCAACTTAATACCAGCGAGATGTTCTGGATAGATATCTCAAGGTGGATGATTAGTAGTAGGCATTGATGGATTTCGGTCTACTTACTTTGGCGTACCGCCCATGCTTTGAACCTCAACCTTTCTTGCAATGTAGTCAGCATTGGTTTGCGTTCGTGGTCCTGTCAATTGCCCAGCTGTAATTCGTTTACCTCACATAGCTGTTTTATCGTCTTTTGGGAGAGAGACATCACTAGTGAACATCATGAGACTCCGGTCCATATTACCATCATTGATCACATCCACTATTTACTTTTCGCTATTATTTACTATTGCAAACAATATATCTATCACTACTATCACTTGCTTTTAATCCTTTGTGAACTACAAGGCCGGAGGGATTGACAACCTCTCTGTACTTGTTGGGAGCAAAGTTATTTGTATCTGTGTGCAGGTCCACGTTGATTGCTAATATCTGGCGCCGTTAGCAGTTGACACCTTCTTGTTGAACCTAGGAGTCTCTGGGGATTCGATCCTTGGTATCTTTGCCAAGGGAAAAACTTCCGCAACACTACATCTCACACCTTCCACTTGGGGTAACCAACGAGGGGCGAGAAGCCTAGCAAGAGTTTTTCTGGCGCCGTTGCCGGGGACTCCACTCTTCAGGATAGGGGAGTTGCACGCTATCTTTTGCCTTTGATTTTTAGTCTTGTTAGTTTACCTTTCAGTTTTGCTTTAGTATCTTTTATCGAAAATCACAAAAATAGTTATCTTGCTTGCTTGCTACTATGGGTTCCACCGAGAACACCAAGTTCTGTGACTTCACTAGTCACAACAACGATGACTTTATCAGCACACATATCACTACACCTGCCACTTCAGCACCTTCATATGAAATTAAACCTGCTTTACTGAATCTAGTTATGAAAGATCAATTCTCCGGTGCTGGAGATGATGCTGCTTTACACTTGAACAACTTTGTTGAACTTTGTGATATGCAAAAGTACCAAGAAATAGATGGTAATATTGTTAAGCTTAAGCTTTTTCCTTTCTCCTTGAGAGGAGGAGCTAAAATTTGGTTTCAGTCTTTGCCTAGAAATAGCATAGATTCATGGGACAAGTGCAAAGATGCTTTTATTGGAAAATACTATCCACCTGCTAAAATTATCCAACTGAGAAGTAACATAATGAATTTTAAACAATTGGATAATGAACACGTTGCCCAAGCTTGGGAACGTATGAAATCTCTTATCAAGAACTGCCCTACTCATGGTTTGACTACTTGGATGGTTATCCAAACTTTTTATGCAGGCTTGAACTTTACCTCGCGGAACTTGTTAGATTCGGCCGCGGGAGGAACTTTTATGTCAACTACACTTGGTGCTGCCACAAAGCTTCTCGATGAGATGATGACCAAGTATTCCCAATGGCACACCGAACGCGCTCCAACAGGTAGGAAGGTAAACTCTGTCGAGGAGATTTCCTCCCTTAATGAAAAAGTTGACTTAATCATGTCTCTACTTTTGAAGCAATCCTCTGTTGATCCTCGTGATTTTCCTTTAAATTCTTTGATTGCTCAAGAACAAGTAGATGTGAATTTTATCTCTAGAAACAATTTTAATAACAATGCTTATAGGAGTAATTTTGGTAACAATCCTAGACCGTTCCCCTCTAATTCTTATGGGAACAACAATGCTTATCCTAGCACCAAGAACTCCAATACTGAACTAGAGATTATGCTTAAAGATTTCATCACTACCCAAAAAGCCTTTAATAAGAGTGTAGAAGAAAAACTACATAAACTAGATGATCTCTCTTTGAAGGTAGACCACTTAGCCAATGAGATAGAATTGCTAAAAATTAAAACTTCTCCTCTTGAGGAGAGGAAGGTCACTCCTATGAATGCTATTCAAGTGCAAATTATTGAAAACATTAGGATGATGGCTAAACTTAAAGAAAGATGCGCTAGAGAAAGGGAGGAAGAAGATAGAATTAAGAGCCTTCCTACCCACCACACTGTTGCTACTATCCAAGTTGTTGAGGATATCCAAACTCTTAGCACCCAATGTACTCCTGGTCCCATTGGACCTATTAATGGTGATGCTATGACTATAGAAACTACCAAACAAGTGAACCTAAAGGACACCACTACCACTTTACTTAATGCTAGTGACCTTGATTTTGATAATTGCACTCTTACCGAAGTTATTGCTTTCCTTCACAAGATGTCTAGAGATCCCCGCACTAGCACACTTAACCTTGCCTTCACAGAGCATATCACTAATGCTCTCATCAAAGCTAGGGAGGAGAAACTTAGAGTAGAAGCCTCCATACCTAGAAATCTAGAAGATGGTTGGGATCCTATGATAAAAATTAAGTTGAATGACTTCTCTTGCTATGCATTATGTGATGTCGGTGCTAGTACCTCTGTCATGCCCAAAGGAATATATGATATGCTTAAATTGAAACCATTTGATTCTTGTTCTTTTGGTGTTCGTCTCGTTGATTCTTCCATAAAGAAACCTTTGGGGAGGATCGACGATGTTCTTATCGTTGTCAATGATAATTATGTTCCCGTTGATTTTACTATTATGGATATTGAATGTGATCCTTCGTGTCCAATTATTTTGGGACGTCCCTTTTTACGCACCGTTGGTGCTATCATTGACATGAAAGAGGGTAATATAAAATTTCAGTTTCCTCTCAAGAAAGGGATGGAACACTTCCCTCGAAAGAAGATCAAGTTACCTTTTGAGTCCGTTGTACGGGCTAGCTATTCTTTTACTCTTGATAAAACTTGATCTCTATGCATTATGCCTAGCTTAAAGGCATAAAAGAAAGCGCTTTTGGGAGGCAGCCCACATGAATAAAATTTTTATTTTGCTTTTGTTGTGTCTTGATGTTGTTTACTACAGTAGCATCATCATTGTATCTTTGCTTTTCTATTTTGTGCCAAGTATAGCCTCTGATTGCTAGAAAGTTCAAAAGTTGTGAGGTGCTGTCCAGGAAACAGATTCTGTCCTTGGATAGAAAAATTCGTATAAAATCACCGGATCTTCTTTTTGGTCTGAATTGTTTCGACAGCGTTCTCTATATAATTGTCTTTCGTGCATCTGTTCTGAGTTTTTTGATTTCAGTTGCAGAAGTACCCCGAACAAATCAATTACTACCTGCTGATCTGTTTTTCACAGATTCTGTCCTGTTTTGCCTTTCCTTCATTTTGCAAACCAAGAGCTTGCTTTTTCTTTGCAAAAATCTTTTGGCAATCTTGAGAAACAGTAGAACTTCAAGAATATCTTTATTTCCAGCAAGGTACAATTATTTTATTATGGGTACTAACCTCGCTAATCAGATTATGATGAGTTATGTATGAAGGGAGTTTTCAAGTGTGTGAGGGAAGATGATAAAAAGATTCAGGAGTGTCAAGCGCTCAAGCTTGGGGATGCCCCCGTGCACCCCCAAGAAATATTCAAGGAGACTCAAGCGTCTAAGCTTGGGGATGCTCCCGTGCATCCCCTTCTCCATCAACATTATCAGTTCGTCTTTCGTTCCACTATATTTTAATCACTTCATGTGTTATGTGCTATGCTTGGAGCGTCTTGCTTTTAGTTTCCTTTTTAGTTTTCCATAACGAGTCGGAACTCAGCTTTTCTTTATGTGGGAGAGAAACACGCTCCACTTCTACCTAGAACATAACATAGAATTTTCATGACTATCTTTGCTGTGTGTGTTCTTTGTCTTTTAATAGCTACTATCATGCTCTGCTCTTAGTATTCATGCTTATGTTTTTAAAGAGCTTGTGTTTAGTTGGTTGCTTGAACTCTCTTTAATTATCATGCTTATCTCATTAAGAGAGTTTGCTTCCGTTGCATTGGTTGATATGTCTATGATAAAGATGCTACGTGCATAATGGCGCTTAGTAGTTCAGGTTTTCTTATGGTTAGTCTCAAATAGCTGGGGGATTCCCAATGTGTTATTGGAGTACCAACATGATTTTTTTGCCAATGATGTGGTATGGTTTAGTAATATCTTCCCTCAAGAATTTATTTTGATTGACTTGTCGTATGCTCACGCATATTTAAGACTGTAAAGAAAGTCTGTTAAGCCTTGATGATCTTTTATTTCTGAGTAGCGATATAACTTCCATGCCTGATTCAATGTTGCTTTGTCGCTCTGCATGATTATGACCGTCATTGCTCTCTTAGTCGGTCGCTCCCAGTCTTTTGATAACCTCCACCTGTACTAAGCGGACTGACTGCTTGTGCATCCACATCCTTTTAAACCAGTTATGCCATATGAGTCCACCATACCTACCTATATGTGGTATTTCACCGCCACTCCAAGTAAATTTACATGTGCTACCTTTAAAACCTTCAGTTTTTGCAATACATAGCTCATGGGAAAGTAGCTTAAAAACTATTGTGGTAAAGAATATGTCGCTTATGTATCTTATTTCTTATAAGTTGCTTGCTGAGCGGTATCCATGTTTCTGGGGACGCCATCAACTGTTACACTTTTGTTGAATATCATGTGAGTTGCTATGCATGTTCGTCTTGTCTGAAGTAAGGGTGATTTGCCATGGGTTGAATGGTTTGAGTATGCATATTGTTAGAGAAGAACATTGGGCCGCCAACCAAAGCCATGTATCATGGTGGAAGTTATAGCTTGGACATTAATTCTCAATCTCTTATGAGAATATGCTTAAGCATTAAAGAGGAGTCCATTATCTATTTTCTATGTTGTCCCGGTATGGATGTCCTCAAGTTGAGATCTATCAAAAACGAGAAATCAAATGCGATCTATCTCCTTGGACCTTTGTACATGTGACATAGAGGTACCCCTTTGTGACACTTGGTTGAAACATATGTAATGCAATGACAATCCATGGAAATCCGAGCTAATTAGGACAAGGTGCGAGCACTATTGGTATTCGATGCATGAGGCTTGCAACTTATAGGATGTCTTATGCATAACACATATGAAGTACTACTACCGTTGACAAAATTGTTTCTATGTTTTCAAAATAAAAAGCTCTGGCACATGAGTAATCCCTGCTTCCCTCTGCGAAGGGCCATTCTTTTACTTTTATGTTGAGTCTCCACCTTCTTTCTTCAATGCACCAACTACTGAGAGCATGATTGTCATTCTGAGTGTAATGTGCATTGTCCCAAAGTAGCATTGTCTTTTGCATGATTGTGATATCGTTTATTTTGAAATCATTTTATCTAGTCATCACTTAAACCTTGGAGGTGCCCCTGCATTTATGTTTTGCTTCACTAAAGGGGGCAAGCTAGATATCACTTTCTCATATTTGCACATCATGTTCATTGCAAATCTATTTGATGTTTCAATATCATATTGTAAAACTTTCAGTTCTTTGTGATTTTCTCATGAGGCAACTTAATTACTATAGATTCATTATCTCAGTAAGCCTTTGTCATATGACTATGAAAAAGTCCTATATGGTTAATAGCATGTCACCACAGAAATTATTCTTGTTATCATTTACCTACTCGAGGACGAGCAGGAATTAAGCTTGGGGATGTTGATACGTCCAAAACGTATCTATAATTTCTGCTTGCTCCATGCCTCTTTTGGGTGATATTGCTATGATATTTATACACTTCCATACACTTTTGATCATATTTGGACTAACCTATTAACTCAGTGCACCCCAGTGCCAGTTTCTGTTTTCGGCTGTTTTTGTATTTCAGGTTTTCACATTACGAGAACTGCCAGGAAAAATCCAGAAAAATTATATAAAAAATCAGCGTTCCAGAAACTACCGTGCGCCCGAAGGACAGCCGGGGGGGGGGGGGGCACCAGGGCTCCAGGCGCCCTGGCGGCGCGCCCCCCCTGGGCCGCGCCGGGGGGGCGCCTGGGCCCCCCGAGGCTCCTCCGATGCCCCCCTTTGGCATATATTTAAAGCGTCTCGAGAAACCCTCGAAAGAGGAACTCTTTTTCACGATCTCATCTCTGTTCCGCCGCCGCCGCCGCTTCCAAGATCGGGAGCACCCGGAGAACTCTTCCCGGCACCCTGCCGGAGGGGAGGATCACCACCGGGAGCCTCTCCACCATCATGGACGACTCCCGGATGAGTTGTGAGTAGTCTCCCTTGGACCATGAGTCCATGACCAGTAGCTATGTGATGTTCTCCTCCCGTTCTTGTGCTTCACTAATTAGTCCTCGTGAGCTGCCCTACATGATCGAGGCACATATGTAATCCTTATGCTGTTGCTATGATGAGTTTGCTGGGATCCGATGGATTATGAGATTATGTTCAGATTGTGCTTGAGTAATATATTTGATCTACCTCTTTTATATTTATGTTCATAAGTAATTCTTACATGTTCTCCGTTGTTATTTATTGCTTTGGCCAAGTAATAGGTAGTGACTCCAAGAGGGAACGTTATGCTCGATTGTGGGTTCATGCCCCTCGATGACTAGTTTGAGTGACAGAAACATGAGTCTAGGGGATGTGCTGTTGCCACAAGGGGGAAAACAACGGTGCTTGTGCCCGCGGGTGCAAGGATTGTTTACTTTACGCAAAGTTCTTTTAATGCAGTTGTCTGTTGCTTTGAGTTTACACTATGGGTGGGGCTCGCAACTTAATACCAGCGAGATGTTCTGGATAGATATCTCAAGGTGGATGATTAGTGATAGATATTGATGGATTTCGGTCTACTTACTTTGGCGCACCGCCCATGCTTTGAACCTCAACCTTTCTTGCAATGTAGTCAGCATTGGTTTGCGTTCGTGGTCCTGTCAATTGCCCAGCTGTAATTCGTTTACCTCACATAGTTGTTTTATCGTCTTTTGGGAGAGAGACATCACTAGTGAACATCATGAGACTCCGGTCCATATTACCATCATTGATCACATCCACTATTTACTTTTCGCTATTATTTACTATTGCAAACAATATATCTATCACTACTATCACTTGCTTTTAATCCTTTGTGAACTACAAGGCCAGAGGGATTGACAACCTCTCTGTACTCGTTGGGAGCAAAGTTATTTGTATCTGTGTGCAGGTCCACGTTGATTGCTAATATCTGGCGCCGTTAGCAGTTGACACCTTCTTGTTGAACCTAGGAGTCTCTGGGGATTCGATCCTTGGTATCTTTGCCAAGGGAAAAACTTCCCCAACACTACATCTCACATCTTCCACTTGGGGTAACCAACGAGGGGCGAGAAGCCTAGCAGTTGTTAGTAGTCATATGATGTTGAAGTAATATGTGTTGTTTGATACTTAAGTTGTGTTGTTATTTTCCTAGTGGTGTTGTGTGAGTCGAACACTCAACACTTCGCCTTATTAAGGACCTAGGGGAATACATTGTGTACAAAGAATGCTTACGGTGGGTTGCCGGAGTGACAGAAACCTGAACCCAAGTTCGCACGCTTTTGCACAAGGGAACAATGGACCATCGATAGTATTGCTATGGTTAGGCTTTTGCCTTAAATACTATCTTGTATATGCGGATGCTTGCAAGGTGTTTAATCATAAGAGTGCACTCATCTTAGTCTAGAGGGTGTACTTGCATAGATCCACCCACTCAACACTTATCAACACATCACATAGTACCGATACGGAATATGGCGAAAGCACATGACTACCTCTCCCGTGTGTCCTCAAGAACACTTTAGCCTTTATAAGTTCAGTTGCTAGGCCTCTCCTTTGCTCAGAAAGGATTGGGCCACTTGTTACTCTCCAGTGCCTTTTACTTTGCTCGCTTCTACTTTCCTGTTGCTTATATCAAGAAAACCCCTAAAAAGTTATCTTTCAGTGCTTGCAGTTATTCCTTGCTCAGAATCACTTATCAATAGCTTCTGCTCCTCGTTGGGTTCGACACTCTTACTTATCGAAAACGCTGCAATAGATCCCTTACGGTTGTGGGTCATCAGGAGGCGGAGTGCATTGACTTGCCGGAGGAGGCGGAGTCGTCCAGTTCGGAAGGTTGATGAGGTCCTTCCTGTTGGGCAACGTAGTATTTTAAAATTTTCCTACGATCACGCAAGATCTATCTACCAGATGCATAGCAACGAGAGGGAAGAGTGTGTCTACGTACCCTCGTAGACCGGGAGCGGAAGCGTCAAGTGACGCGGTTGATGTTGTTGAACTTCTTCGCGATCCAACCGATGAAGCACCGAACGTACGGCACCTCCGCGTTCAGCACACGTTCAGCTTGATGACGTCCCACGAGCTCTTGATCCAGTTGAGCTTCACAGGAGAGTTTCGTCAGCACGACGGCGTGGTGACGGATATGATGTGTTCACCGGCGCAGGGCTTCGCCAAAGCTCCGCGACGGTATGACCGAGGTGTGATTCTGTGGAGGGGGGCACCGCACACGGCTAAAACAATTCAACTTGTGTGTCTTTGGGTGCCCCCCTGCCCCCATATATAAAGGAGCAAGGGAGGAGGGCCGGCGAACCTCCTATGGTGCGGCTAGGGAAGGAATCCTACTAGGAATAGGATTGCAATCCTATTCCTAGTAGGAATCACCAAAGAAGGAAGAGATGGAGTAGGAAAAGGAAGAGGTGGCGCCTCCCACCAATCCTAGTCCAGCTAGGAACTAGGTGGGGCGCCGGCCAGCCCTATGGGCTGCCTCTCTCCTTTCCATAAGGCCCACTATGGACCATCCCCCTTCGTAGGAGGTTCCGGTAACCCACTCCGGCAATTCCGATAAATCCGAAACTTTTCCGGTATACTTCCGGTGTCCGAATATAGCCGTCCAATATATCAATCTTTATGTCTCGGACATTCCGAGAATCCTCGTCATGTCCGTGATCTCATCCGGGACTCCGAACTACCTTCGGTACATCAATACTCATAAACTCATAATACCGATCGTCATCAAACGTTAAGCGTGCGGACCCTACAGGTTCGAGAACTATGTAGACATGACCGAGACTCATCTCCGGTCAATAACCAATAGCTGAACCTGGATGTTCATATTGGCTCCTACATATTCTACGAAGATCTTTTATCGGTCAGAACCGCATAACAACATACGTTGTTCCTTTTGTCAAACGGTATGTTACTTGCCCGAGATTCGATCGTTGGTATCTCTATACCTAGTTCAATCTCGTTACCGGCAAGTCTCTTTACTCGTTCCGTATCACATCATCTCGTGACTAACTCATTAGTCTTTTGCTTGCAAGGCTTATTGTGATGTGTGTTACCGAGAGGGCCCAGAGATACCTCTCCGACACTCGGAGTGACAAATCCTAATCTTGATCTATGCCAACACCACGAATACTTTCGGAGACACCTGTAGAGCATCTTTATGATCACCCAGTTACGTTGTGACGTTTGATAGCACACAAGGTGTTCCTACGGTATTCGGGAGTTGCATAATCTCATAGTCATAGGAACATGTATAAGTCATGAAGAAAGCAATAGCAGTAAAACTAAACGATCATAGTGCTATGCTAACGGATGGGTCTTGTCCATCACATCATTCTCCTAATGATGTGATCCCGTTGATCAAATGACAACTCATGTCTATGGCTAGGAAACATAACCATCTTTGATCAATGAGCTAGTCTAGTAGAGGCATACTAGGGACATACTGTTTTGTCTATGTATTCACACATGTACTAAGTTTCCGGTTAATACAATTCTAGCATGAATAAAAGACATTTATCATGATATAAGGAAATACAAATAACATCTTTAGTATTGCCTCTAGGGCATATTTCCTTCAGTCTCCCACTTGAACTAGAGTCAATAATCTAGCTCACATCGCCATGTGATTTAATACCGATAGTTCACATCGTTATGTGAATAACACCCATAGTTCACATCACCATGTGACCAACACCCAAAGGGTTTTACTAGAGTCAATAATCTAGTTCACATCGCTATGTGATTAATACCCAAGAGTAATAAGGTGTGATCATGTTTTGCTTGTGAGAGAAGTTTAGTCAACGGGTCTGCCATATACAGATCCCTATGTATTTCGCAAATTTCTATGTCTACAATGCTCTGCATGGAGCTACTCTAGCTAATTGCTCCCACTTTTAATACGCATCCAGATTGATACTTAGAGTCATCTGGATTTAGTGTCAAAGCTTGCATCGGCGTAACCCTTTACGACGAACTCTTTATCACCTCCATAATCGAGAAATATTTCCTTAGTCATCCAATTACTAAGGATAATTTTGACCGCTGTACAGTGATCTACTCCTGGATCACTATTGTACCTCCCTGTCAAACTCTTGGCAAGGTACACAACGTGTTTTGTACACAGCATGGCATACTTTGTAGAACCTATGGCTGAGGCATAGGGAATGACTTTCATTCTCTCTATATTTTTCTGCTGTGGTCTGGCTTTGAGTCTTACTCAACTTCACACCTTACAAGTCAGGCAAGAACTTCTTCTTTGACTGATCCAATTTGAACTACTTCAAAATCTTATCAAGGTATGTACTCATCGAAAGTCTTATCAAGCGTCTTGATCTATCTATATAGATCTTGATGCTCAATATGTAAGCAGCTTCACCGAGGTCTTTCTTTGAAAAAACTCCTTTCAAACACTCCTTTATGCTTTCCAGAAAATTCTACATCATTTCCGATCGACATTATGTCATTCACATATACTTATCAGAAAGGTTGTAGTGCTCCCACTCACTTCTTGTAAATACAGGCTCCTCCAAAAGTCTGTATAAATCTATATGCTTTGATCACATCATCAAAGCGTATATTCCAACTCCGAGATGCTTGCACCAGTCCATAGATGGATCGTTGGAGCTTGCATACTTTGTTAGCACCTTTTGGATCGACAAAAACCTTCTGGTTGCATCATATACAACTCTTCTTTGAGATATCCATTCAGGAATGCAGTTTTGACATCCATTTGCCAGATTTCATAATCATAAAATGCGGCAATTGCTAACATGATTCGGACAGACTTAAGCATCGCTACAGGTGAGAAAGTCTCATCGTAGTCAACTCCTTGAACTTGTCGAAAACCTTTCGCAACAAGTCGAGGTTTGTAAACAGTAATATTACCGTCTGCGTCGGTCTTCCTCTTGAAGATCCATTTATTTTCGATGGCTTGCCGATCATCGGGCAAGTCAACCAAAGTCCATACTTTGTTCTCATACATGGATCCTATCTCAGATTTCATGGCTTCAAGCCATTTTGCGGAATCTGGGCTCATCATCGCTTCCTCATAGTTCGTAGGTTCATCATGGTCTAGTAACATGATTTCCAGAACTGGGTTGGCGTACCACTCTGGTGCGGAACGTACTCTGGTTGATCTACGACGTTCAGCAGAAACTTGATCCGAAGTTTCATGATCATTATCATTAACTTCCTCACTAATTTGTGTAGGAATCACTGGAACAATTTCCTGTGATGTACTACTTTCCAATCCGGGAGAAGGTACAATTACTTCATCAAGTTCTACTTTCCTCCCACTCACTTCTTTCGAGAGAAACTCTTTTTCTAGAAAGGATCCATTCTTAGCAACGAATATCTTGCCTTTGGATCTGTGATAGAAGGTGTACCCAAAAGTCTCTTTTGGGTATCCTATGAAGACACATATCTCCGACTTGGGTTCGAGCTTATCAGGTTGAAGTTTTTTTTCACATAAGCATCGCAGCCCCAAACTTTAAGAAACAACAACTTTGGTTTCTTGCCAAACCATAGTTCATAAGGCGTTGTCTCAACGGATTCAGATGATGCCCTTATTTAACGTGAATGCAGTTGTCTCTAATGCATGACCCAAAACGATAGTGGTAAATCGGTAAGAGACATCATAGATCGCACCATATCTAATAAAGTACGGTTACGATGTTCGGACACACCATTACACTGTGGTGTTCCAGGTGGCGTGAGTTGTGAAACTATTCCACATTGTTTCAAATGAAGATTAAACTCGTAACTCAAATATTCTCTTCCACGATCAGATCGTAGAAACTTTATTTTCTTGTTACGATGATTCTCTACTTCACTCTGAAATTCTTTGAACTTTTCAAATGTTTCAGACTTGTGTTTCATCAAGTAGATATACCCATATCTGCTCAAATCATCAGTGAAGGTCAGAAAATAACGATACCCGCCGCGAGCATCAACACTCATTAGTCCACATACATCAGTATGTATGATCTCCAACAAATCTGTTGCTCGCTCCATTGTTTAGGAGAACGGAGTTTTAGTCATCTTGCCCATGAGGCATGGTTCGCAAGCACCAAGTGATTCATAATCAAGTGATTCCAAAAGTCCATCATTATGGGGTTTCTTCATGCGTCTTACACCAATATGACGTAAACGGCAGTGCCACAAATAAGTTGCACTATCATTATTAACCTTGCATCTTTTTGGCTTCAATATTATGTGTATCACACGATCGAGATCCAACAAACCATTTTCATTGGGTGTATGACCATAGAAGGTTTTATTCATGTAAAGAGAACAACAATTATTCTCTAACTTACATGAATAACCGTATTGCAATAAACATGATCAAATCACATTCATGCTCAACACAAACACCAAATAACACTTATTTAGGTTCAACACTAATCCCGAAAGTATAGGGAGTGTGCGATGATGATCATATCAATCTTGGAACTGCTTCCAATACACATCGTCACTTCTTCCTTTAACTAGTTTCTGTTCATTATGCAACTCCCACTTCGAGTTACTACTCTTTAGCAACTGAACCAGTATCAAATACCGAGGGGTTGCTATGAACACTAGTAAAATACACATCAATAATCTGTATATCAAATATACCTTTGTTCACTTTGCCATCCTTCTTATCCACCAAATATCTAGGGTAGTTCCACTTCGAGTGACCTTTTCCTTTGCAGTAGAAGCACTTGGTTTCAGGCTTGAGTTTAGCTTTGGGTTTCTTCATGGGAGTGACAACTTGCTTGTCATTCTTCTTGAAGTTCCCCTTCTATCCCTTTGCCCTTTACTTGAAACAAGTGGTCTTGTTAACCATCAACACTTGATGCTCTTTCTTGATTTCTACCTTCGCTGATTTCAGCATCGCGAAGGGCTCGGGAATTACTTTCGTCATCCCTTGCATATTATAGTTCATCACGAAGTTCTACTAACTTGGTGATAGTGACTAGAGAACTTTGTCAATTACTATCATATCTGGAAGATTAACTCCCACTTGATTCAAGCAATTGCAGTACCCAGACAATCTGAGCACATGCTCACTGGTTGAGCTATTCTCCTCCATCTTGTAGGCAAAGTACTGTCAGAGGTCTCATACCTCTCGACACGGGCATGAGCATGAAATACTAATTTCAACTCTTGGAACATCTTATATGCTCCGTGGCGTTCAAAACGTTTTTGAAGTCCCGGTTCTAAGCCGTAAAGCATGGTGCACTAAACTATCAAGTAGTCATCATATCGAGCTTTTGTCAAAACGTTCATAACGTCTACATCTGCTCCTGCAATAGGTCTGTCACCTAGCGGTGCATCAAGGACATAATTCTTCTGTGCAGCAATGAGGATAATCCTTAGATCACGGAACAATTCCGCATCATTGCTACTAACATCTTTCAACTTGGTTTTCTCTAGGAACATATGAAAAATAAACGGGGAGCAACATCGCGAGCTATTGATCTACAACATAGATATGCTAATACTACCAGGACTAAGTTCATGATAAATTAAAGTTCAATTAATCATATTACTTAAGAACTCCCACTTAGATAGACATCCCTCCGGTCATCTAAATGATCACGTGATCCAAATCAACTAAACCATGTCCGATCATCACGTGAGATGGAGTAGTTTCAATGGTGAACATCTTATGTTGATCATATCTACTATATGATTCACGCTCGACCTTTCGGTCTCCAGTGTTCCGAGGCCATATCTGTATATGCTAGGCTCGTCAAGTTTAACCCGAGTATTCTGCGTGTGCAAAACTGGCTTACACCCGTTTATTTGAACGTAGAGCTTATCACACCCGATCATCACGTGGTGTCTCGGCACGACGAACTTTCGCAACGGTGCATACTCAGGGAGAACACTTATACCTTGAAATTTAGTAAGGGATCATCTTATAATGCTACCGTCGTTCTAAGCAAAATAAGAAGCATAATAAGATAAACATCACATGCAATCAAAATATGTGACATGATATGGCCATCATCATCTTGTGCTTTTGATCTCCATCTTTAAAGCATCGTCATGATCACCTTCGTCACCGGCTTGACACCTTGATCTTTATCGTAGCATCATTGTCGTCTCGCCAACTATTGCTTCTACGACTATCGCTACCGCTTGGTGATAAAGTAAAGCAATTACATGGCGATTGCATTTCATACAATAAAGCGACAACCATATGGCTCCTGCCAGTTGCCGATAACTTTACAAAACATGATCATCTCATACAAAACCGTATAACTCATCATGTCTTGACCATATCACATCACAACATGCCCTGCAAAAACAAGTTAGACGTCCTCTACTTTGTTGTTGCAAGTTTTACGTGGCTGCTACGGGCTTTAGCAAGAACCGTTCTTACCTACGCATACAAAACCACAACGATGTTTCGTCAAGTATGTGCTGTTTTAACCTTCACAAGGACCGGGCGTAGCCACACTTGATTCAGCTAAAGTGAGAGAGACAGACACCCGCCAGTCACCTTTAAGCAACGAGTGCTCGTAACGGTGAAACCAGTCTCGCGTAAGAGTACGCGTAATGTCGGTCCGGGCCGCTTCATCTCACAATACCGCCGAAGCAAAGTATGACATGCTGGTAAGCAGTATGACTAGTATCGCCCACAACTCATTGTGTTCTACTCGTGCATATCATCTACGCATAGACCTGGCTCATGATGCCACTGTTGGGGAACGTAGTATTTTAAAATTTTCCTACGATCACGCAAGATCTATCTACCAGATGCATAGCAACGAGAGGGAAGAGTGTGTCTACGTACCCTCGTAGACCGGGAGCGGAAGCGTCAAGTGTCGCGGTTGATGTTGTCGAAATTCTTCGCGATCCAACCGATCAAGCACCGAACGTACGGCACCTCCGCGTTCAGCACACGTTCAGCTTGATGACGTCCCACGAGCTCTTGATCCAGTTGAGCTTCACGGGAGAGTTTCGTCAGCACGACGGCGTGGTGACGGATATGATGTGTTCACCGGCGCAGGGCTTCGCCTAAGCTCCGCGACGGTATGACCGAGGTGTGATTCTGTGGAGGGGGGCACCGCACACGGCTAAAACAATTCAACTTGCGTGTCTTTGGGTGCCCCCCTGCCCCCGTATATAAAGGAGCAAGGGAGGAGGGCCGGCCAACCTCCTATGGTGCGGTTAGGGAAGGAATCCTACTAGGAATAGGATTGCAATCCTATTCCTAGTAGGAATCACCAAAGAAGGAAGAGATGGAGTAGGAAAAGGAAGAGGTGGCGCCTCCCACCAATCCTAGTCCAGCTAGGAACTAGGTGGGGCGCCGGCCAGTGTAGGAGATATGCCCTAGAGGCAATAATAAATATTATTATGTATCTCTCTGTTCATAATTAGGTTTATGTTCCATGCTATAACTGCTATGGTTCTCGAGTCTACAAATAAAACGAGGCTCGGAGGAAGACTCATATGCACGTGTGGAATAATAAACGATAAAATGTATTCCTGGTCTGGCCTCTAAGACTAGCTCAAGTGTTGCATGATGGTTCTGTTTTCCTGATCATGGGCATGTCTATGCCAGCAACTTTGAGGACACAATGTTAGAGAAACATTTGTGTTGAATCGACCCGATTGATGTTATGCTATGAGATACATTCGTCACAAGTTAATGGTTAATAACACAGGAAGTTAATGTTTGCATTATTCCTTAGACCATGAGAGTATCGAGTTCCTTCATGCTTGATTCATGAACTTTGGGGTTTGTTAAACGTCATCCGTAACTGGATGGCTATTACGGCGGCTTACGGGTTCATGGGAAAGTATGGCAAGTAACGAGATAGCTCAAGATTGGGATTTGCTCCTCCGACGATGGAGAGATATACTCGGGCCCTCTCGGTGTAACGGTATCCATCATCGTCTGGCCAGACACAGG
>LR738712.1:788217173-788248639 GCA_902687465.1 Secale cereale | reverse complement strand
TCACTCCTTGCTCTCTCATACACATGCCATGCAATGATCTGGCTTCTTCTCTCCCTCCCACGAAAAGAGTTTCGTAGAGCCGAAAGGCTGTCTGGGTTCCGGCAGGAACTAGTTCTGGACGGCGAAGCCCTGTCGGATAGATGACACCGTATGTGTGCAACCCCGTAGAGAGGTCGTAGTTTCGATCTTTGTGCCCGAGGGGCTGTTTTGAGAGTGCCTCCCGAAGGGCTGTCCAAGTGACGGTCCGAGTTCTGTGAGTCCTCCCGTAGGGCTGTCCGAGTGACCGTTCGAGTTTCGAAGGTCCTCCCGAAGGGCTGTCCGCGACATCGTCCTGGGGACTGTCCGACTGCCTCCCGGAGGGCTGTCCGAAGGGCGGATGAGGGTATACATCCTCGCGGTTGGGAGGTTGTAAATCCTAGCTGCGGGGATCTGCACCAACGATCGTCATCGACTCTACTTCCGCTGCGCTACGAGTCGGTAACGAAACAGATCAAACCTTGTATGCAGTCTTCATAGTGGTCCTGGGCTGGTGCGTAGGTCGGAAATTTTTATTTTCTGCTGCGTTACCCTACAGTGGCATCATGAGCCGTGCTATGCGTAGATGCAGGTTGCGATCTAGAATACATGGAGATGTATGGGTGTTGCACAATATAATTAGGTAGTAGATAAGATCTATTACTGAAAATTATTTGTGCGGGTAGCAGATGAAATCTGTTACCTATTGTTCTTGTTGCTTCCCTTAAATTTGCGTAGTCCTGATCTTGACAGCATTGTGGAATCTGACAAAGTTCTGGCAATCCGCGATCCTTTCATGCTGCTCCTGAGTATGCTGATTGACAGATCAACGAAGTGCTAACAGTTCTTTGGGTTCCACTTTAGTCAAAGAAAGATGGATGTTTCACAGACGAAAGGGCAATGCAGATATGATCTGCACGGGGGTCATGCGTATGACGAAGTTTAGTATGGGGCTCGAGATTTTATTATCTCGTGTTTCATACACCCTGGAAAGTTAATCTAGCGACTTGAATTATCATACTTGATGATGGACGTTGGTAGCTTCGGTTTGTTTCGAAACCTTAGAAGCCACGTAAGATAAACTTTTGCATGAACCGATTAGAGACGTCTAACTTGGTTTTGCAGGAGGGTTTGGATGTGCATATGATGTGGTATAGCAGTGCTCATAATAATTTGATTATGTATGAGATGGCTATATGATGTAAATTAATTAACATGACCTGCGTGTCATGATTTGGCATGATGGCTGGAGCCATATGATTGCACTTTAATGACCTGCGTGTCAACCTTGTGTAATGCACTTATTTTATTAGCTATAGAGATAGCAATATTATCTGGTGCATCGACAAGGTGGTGGCAATCTTCGCGAAGGTGAATACCGACGCGAATGCCAAAGACGAAGAAATGCAAGACTTCTCCGTCAGAAAGGGCTATACCATATCATGCTAATTATGAATTGGCTGAGATGTTTATCCCTTTGATGCACCCTTCTTGATTGCGCGGTAGTCGCTTTTTATTAGGGTGATCTCTCACAAAAATATCAAGTAGTTAGTGTTCTCCCAAGTGTAGCACCGTCACGGCACCTAACTTTTCGGGGCATCACATGATCTCCATGGGTGCGAACGATTAGGGATGTGTGAGGCGGGTGAGTTGAGACCTCGCAGCGAGATCACTTGGTTGTCTTGACGTTCAGGCATGACAGTCATGAGCTCGGAACACACGCATCGAAAGATGAACAAGAATCACATAGAGATGTGATTGGCAAGTTTGCCTACCGATTGAAGTTCGCGCCATTTGAGTTCATCTCGAACCGTGGCGTTGAATTGAAATGCGGATCTTGAATCACTCACAATCAATTATGAGAGATATTGATTTGAGTGGGAGCGCACTGCAGAATTAACTTGTTTAATTCTCAGTGCAATTAATTTTGAACACTGTCTAAGTGTGGTTTGCATAATAGTTGTAGAATAATGGCTCGCGTTTCCACCTTCCCTATTAAAATTGAATAGCTGTTAAATATCTGGTTAAAACTTTACGGTTGGTAACGTAATATGAGGATTGTCCTCAAGAGTGCCGAGAAGGACTTTGTCCTATCGCATACTTTCGGTATTCTCCCGCTAATGCTATGGATCATGTGACTCTCGTCCTTCGATCCAAAAGCTAGAATTCATTTTTTAGTCAAGTGCAATATGTTTGCTTCCATGAGACCCGAACTTCAAAAGTTTGGATAGTTATGTGATATTCATGGAATCTGAAAATCATTTTCAGAGACAGACAAAGGCTGAAAGATATGAGATATCCAAAGCAGTGTTTGTTTGCAAACTATTAGTAAAGGAGTTTACTTGCATTAGACTGATAAGAGAGGGATCCAGTAGAACGCCTGTCATATGATGAAAGGTGAATAAAACAACAACTTAAAGAAAAAGGAAGTGTCCGAAGGGTGTTAGTAAGATTTTCACGCCTAGGAAGTCCGGGGCTAACGCCACTCTTAAGTTGGGTGCTTCTTCTGAGAGTAGGAGAAATACTAAAAGTTAAACTGTTAGAAGTATAAAGGCAAATAGAAAGAAGACTGGAATATCCAGCTCATGTATGAATGTCATACAAGTTTTTGAGGTATAGATGGCTGGTCAAAGATATAGTCCTTGGGAATTATGATTAATTGTTGATCACTGATTCTTGGGTATTGTGAGTTAAATCACAAAGATACCCGCTCGATTGCATCCTGTTGCAACTCGATGTAAGGACTACTATGGCCTGAAAGACTAGCCAGAAATGAGGTTTAGGTATACACAGGGAACATAGTAAATGTTACTATACCTTCCATCGGTGTATTACCGTCTGTATTTATTTTCATAATTCATTTAGAGTTTTACAAACTCTAGCCCATTGCATAAGGTATCTTGCAAGAAGGTTGTTCATAAGAGAACTTTGATGTTCGGTGTTATGAATAACATAAGGGCCATATTTTCATTATGAATGAGATGTATGTTATGAATATTGATAATAATACATTACCTCTAGGTTTACCTTCATAATTCATTTTAGAGTTTCATACACTCTAGCCCATTGCACAATGTTTAATGCAAGAGGGTTATTCAGAAAAGAACAATTGTTGTTCAGAATTATGAATAACATGAAGGGTCATGCTTCCATCCAAGATGGGATGTATGTTATGAATATTGATGGTGATATGATACATCCATAACACTGACGCTAAATGTCGCAAGACTAAAAGAATACCACACAAGTGTGGCACTGCATTTGGTCACATTGGAGAAACCCGCATGGAAAATTCCATTATGATGGATTTTGAAGTCATTTGATTTTGAATCGTCTGACACTTGCAACTTTCCTCCGAAAAGTGAAGTGACTGAATACCGTTCACAGGCCATAAGGAACGAGTAACAAACTTATTGGTGATCATACATTTGATGTGTGTAGTCCGATAAATGTTGCAAGTAGTGGATTTATCTATCTTCAGAAATGACTCAAGTAGATATATGGATATTTACTTGATGAGACGTAAGTCTGGATCTTTTGAAATCATTCGAAAGGTTTTCAAAAATGAAGTAGAAGTTATTGTAACAAGAAAATTATGTTTCTACAATTCGATTGCAGAAAGGAATATTTGAGTTACAAGTTTAGCGAATGTCTGATGAGTTGTGAAAGGGGTTTCATAACTTACACTTCCCGGAACACCACTGCAAAGTGAAAAGTCTGTGAAGATGTAATCAAACCATTTATGACATGGTGAGATCAAAGATGACATAAATAAATTTGCCATTATCCCTTTTAAAGAGTGATGCTTTAGAGACTGCGGCTTTTACACTGAAAAGAGCTCCATCGGGTCTGTTGAAATGACACCATGGTATGGTATGCCCAACCATGTTATATCTTTTCTTAACATTTGGAATATGGGGCTTGTGTAAAAGGTTACAAACCTATTCCAAATCAGACAAGTGCTACTTTGTAGGTTATCCCAAGCAATTGGGTATTCCTCCCTCACTATACCGAGGCAAATAGTTTTGCCACGAAACAGTATGATTTTAAAGAGAATGGTTCTTTCAAAAAGGTGAGTGGGAGAACAATGCAAATCGACGAGATAACAGTATCTTCGTCATCAGGTCAAAGGAAAGGAACCTTGGAAGTAATTCCAGAGTTTCCTACTGCGACTGATACGGAAGTCTCTACAATAAAATGTATGGACTTCGGTCAAACTTGCAGCTGAACCACGTAGGCAAGGCTCGTGCAAACCTCTCAGGTGCGCAGACGAGATATTGTTGTTGGACAACAGTATACCTATGATACACAAAGGAAGCGTTGATGGGCCCTGACTCCGGAATTGGCTAAATGCCAATACAATCCGAGATAGTTTCCATATAAGTTATTCAAGATTAAAACCTTGATACACCTTTCGGAAGACTTAGAGTCTAACGAATATTTATGGAACTTAAAACTGATACGGATAAAAATGTTTATCCATAAAGCTCGACTTGTTGCAATAACAAGTTCAAGGAGTTGACTACGATGAGGTTGTTTCATCGTAGCGATGCTTAAAGTCGGTTCGGGTTGAACTAGCAATTAATACATATTTCAATCTTGAGATATGAAACATGGATGACAAAAGGATTTCCATCTGATGGAAATGAAACCTAGGACTTGTATGTGATACAGTCCAAAGTAGGTTGTCGATCCAGAGGATGCTAGTAGGTATGCAAACTTCAGAGTTCCAGCGATGGACAGAAGAGAGCAAAATGGAGTTGGAATCTTCGTGTTTTGATGAAATGGTCAAAAGGGGTTTTGACTTCATCAATGGGTAACGAAGATGCTTGTAATTCAAGAAAGTAAGTGGGAGCGCAATAATATTTCTAAAAACCTTGTGTGCTTGACACATTGGTAATTGGAAATAAACTTCTTGACACGAATTAGGACTTCATTTGGAAATAGTTTTTCGATGAAGTGCTTAGGCTAAATAGCCTTGATATTAGGCATGATGATCTATGAAGATAGATTTACCTAATGGGGCTAAGCTATGAATACATATTGACAAGATGCTAAAACCTTTTAGCATATAAAACGCCAAGGAGTGATTCTTGCCGAAGTCACATGGAAAGAGTTTTTGCAAGACTCGGTGTCCCAAAAACACCGATGAGCAAAATACATGATGGAGATTCCACACACTCTTGTGTTTGGATTAATCATGTATTCCATGGTATGTAAAACAACCAGATATGTCCAATACTCCCAAGCTGTTGTGAGTATAGATACCAAAGTGATCAAAGTACTGATCATGGGACAACAGTGAAAGATGTCATGTAGTACCAGAGTAGTACTGATGACATGTTTTCTCGCAGGCGGAGATCATGAAGAGTTCGTTGTAAAATGTTACATCGATACAGTCTTCATCTTTTCCCCGTGCGATTTTCGATTTAAATTAAGGGTTTTGTGTAACACACAATGTGGTGGCACAGTTAGTTGGAAAATGTTCCAAACAAGTTACTGTGGCGAATTCTATAACAAAGGCGAAGTATGTTGCCGCTTTTGAAGCGACAAAGAAGATGTTGAATCATATAGTTCATTCATGAACTTAGTATGGTTCCAAGATGGCTTTTGTCAATGGGACACTACTGCAGGTAGTTGCTCCATAACTCAGTCTGAGGAATCCAGGTTCGACCTGTGATTCGCATACATACAAAGCCAAGTCCACACAAAATATGAATTTTGTGAAGGCGTGAAAACGCGAGGGATATGCAAAGATACACACGGAGCTGAAGTCGTCAGATCCGTTGGACATCAGGCTATACCACAAGCGAAGCATATTTACACCAATGTGTCATAGGTGTAAAATGCATTAGCATTGACTAGATTATTGACTCTAGTGCAAGTGGGAGTCTGTAGGAGATATGCCCTAGAGGCAATAATAAATATTATTATGTATCTCTCTGTTCATAATTAGGTTTATGTTCCATGCTATAACTGCTATGGTTCTCGAGTCTACAAATAAAACGAGGCTCGGAGGAAGACTCATATGCACGTGTGGAATAATAAACGATAAAATGTATTCCTGGTCTGGCCTCTAAGACTAGCTCAAGTGTTGCATGATGGTTCTGTTTTCCTGATCATGGGCATGTCTATGCCAGCAACTTTGAGGACACAATGTTAGAGAAACATTTGTGTTGAATCGACCCGATTGATGTTATGCTATGAGATACATTCGTCACAAGTTAATGGTTAATAACACAGGAAGTTAATGTTTGCATTATTCCTTAGACCATGAGAGTATCGAGTTCCTTCATGCTTGATTCATGAACTTTGGGGTTTGTTAAACGTCATCCGTAACTGGATGGCTATTACGGCGGCTTACGGGTTCATGGGAAAGTATGGCAAGTAACGAGATAGCTCAAGATTGGGATTTGCTCCTCCGACGATGGAGAGATATACTCGGGCCCTCTCGGTGTAACGGTATCCATCATCGTCTGGCCAGACACAGGTTGATTTGATCACTGGGATGCCGGAACACGAAAACGAGAAAAGAGAACAAAACCGGTAACGAGGTAACTTGCATAGTGGACAAAGTGTTTGCCCACGGGGATGCAATAAATCTCACCTCGGGTGTTTGTGACATATCGCGAAGCAAAAGGAATAGCACACAGCAACTGGAGGTTCACTCGAATATTTATTCATGTGGGTATAGGGGGTCAATATGGGTGTCCACGGCTCCGATGTTGATCATTGATCGGAAGTGTTTCCGGGTCATGTCTATACTTCACTGAACCTATAGGGTCACACGCTTAAGGGTCATCTATCTGCTGAATACTAGACAGGGAGTCTGAGAGAAAATCACCGAAAAAGTTTCGAAGACAACGGAAGAGTTCCGGAGAGAGAACACCGAAAGAGTTTCGGTAAAACCAAAAAGATGTTTCGGAATATATTATTAGGTCAAAAAGGGTTTCGGCACCGCATGGAAATTATCAGAGGGTGCCAGAATTGGTCTGGGAACTTCTGGGAATTTTCAGAGAGAAAAACCGGAAATGTTCCGAAACTGCCGTAACCGCTGTTAATGCTTTCCGCTGATAAAAACCACAGCACCGAAAATGTTTCGGATCATGCCCAGAATAATTTTAGAGGGTACCGGAAATGTTCTGGGACCTTCTGGAATTTTTCAGAAAAAAGTTTCGCGGAAAACATCTTGTCCCAGTGCAAGGGGACAAGATCCCACGAATCGGGGGTTGCATGTTTGGTGGCTTTTTGTCTAGGGAGCATGCATGTTTCATGGAGACATGTTGGTGGCTTGTTGGGGGGGCCCCCCCCATGGGGGGGACAAGGTGTTGGGCTGCCATGGGAGTGTCCCCTTGGTGCCCCCCTTGTGTTACCTTTTTACCCTTCCATGTGGGACATGTAGCATGGGTAATTTGGTATTTCCTCCACCACCCCACCCCTTGCCTTGGCCTATAAATAGAGGTGGAGGGGCAGCCCTCCACAATCACTCCTTGCTCTCTCATACACATGCCATGCAATGATCTGGCTTCTTCTCTCCCTCCCACGAAAAGAGTTTCGTAGAGCCGAAAGGCTGTCTGGGTTCCGGCAGGAACTAGTTCTGGACGGCGAAGCCCTGTCGGATAGATGACACCGTATGTGTGCAACCCCGTAGAGAGGTCGTAGTTTCGATCTTTGTGCCCGAGGGGCTGTTTTGAGAGTGCCTCCCGAAGGGCTGTCCAAGTGACGGTCCGAGTTCTGTGAGTCCTCCCGTAGGGCTGTCCGAGTGACCGTTCGAGTTTCGAAGGTCCTCCCGAAGGGCTGTCCGCGACATCGTCCTGGGGACTGTCCGACTGCCTCCCGGAGGGCTGTCCGAAGGGCGGATGAGGGTATACATCCTCGCGGTTGGGAGGTTGTAAATCCTAGCTGCGGGGATCTGCACCAACGATCGTCATCGACTCTACTTCCGCTGCGCTACGAGTCGGTAACGAAACAGATCAAACCTTGTATGCAGTCTTCATAGTGGTCCTGGGCTGGTGCGTAGGTCGGAAATTTTTATTTTCTGCTGCGTTACCCTACAGCCAGCCCTATGGGCTGCCTCTCTCCTTTCCATAAGGCCCACTATGGACCATCCCCATTCGTAGGAGATTCCGGTAACCCCCTCCGGCAATTCCGATAAATCCGAAACTTTTCCGGTATACTTCCGGTGTCCGAATATAGCCGTCCAATATATCAATATTTATGTCTCGGACATTCCGAGACTCCTCGTCATGTCCGTGATCTCATCCGGGACTCCGAACTACCTTCGGTACATCAATACTCATAAACTCATAATACCGATCGTCATCAAACGTTAAGCGTGCGGACCCTATGGGTTCGAGAACTATGTAGACATGACCGAGACTCATCTCCGGTCAATAACCAATAGCGGAAACTGGATGTTCATATTGGCTCCTACATATTCTACGAAGATCTTTTATTGGTCAGAACCGCATAACAACATACGTTGTTCCTTTTGTCAAACGGTATGTTACTTGCCCGAGATTCGATCGTCGGTATCTCTATACCTAGTTCAATCTCGTTACTGGCAAGTCTCTTTACTCGTTCCGTATCACATCATCTCGTGACTAACTCATTAGTCTTTTGCTTGCAAGGCTTATTGTGATGTGTGTTACCGAGAGGGCCTAGAGATACCTCTCCGACACTCGGAGTGACAAATCCTAATCTTGATCTATGCCAACACCATGAATACTTTCGGAGACACCTGTAGAGCATCTTTATGATCACCCAGTTACGTTGTGACGTTTGATAGCACACAAGGTGTTCCTACGGTATTCGGGAGTTGCATAATCTCATAGTCATAGGAACATGTATAAGTCATGAAGAAAGCAATAGCAGTAAAACTAAACGATCATAGTGCTATGCTAACGGATGGGTCTTGTCCATCACATCATTCTCCTAATGATGTGATCCCGTTGATCAAATGACAACTCATGTCTATGGCTAGGAAACATAACCATCTTTGATCAATGAGCTAGTCTAGTAGAGGCATACTAGGGACATACTGTTTTGTCTATGTATTCACACATGTACTATGTTTCCGGTTAATACAATTCTAGCATGAATAAAAGACATTTATCATGATATAAGGAAATACAAATAACATCTTTATTATTGCCTCTAGGGCATATTTCCTTCACTTCCGCCATAGGCATGGAGTCTTCAGAGAAGAACCCATCCGAGTCTCCCCTTCACCGGTAGGGTGGTAAAGCTCGAGATCCTCAGACCCCTCCGTTATTTGATCCACCATCACCCTAGCATATCCTTCTGGAATCGGACGGCAGTGAAAAGTTGCGCCGGGTTCAGTAGGAAAAACAGAGCCTACAGCCGCCTTGACTTTGAATTGCAGCCATTGCGTCATAAGGTGGCAATGTCGAGACTCCGTGATAGCATCCACGGGATAGCTAGTAGGAGCTGTGAAGACATGCTCCAGAGGCAGCTCGGTGGAAGCCACGCTGCTTCTCCGCTGAGATGGCGGGGTAGCTTTGGGGGTATCTTCGGCACGTCGCTTGCTGCGAACTCCTTCTCATTCGTCCTCTAGTGCTTTCACCCTTGCGTGCAGCGCCTACAGAGTGCTCCGATCCACTTTCTTCTTCCTCTCCCGGCATTTGTAACCGCCTGCGTCGGGAAACCCAGCCTTCCATGAAACGGAGCCTAGCGTGCCTCGTGTCCGTCCAGGGTGCTCAGGATTCCCGAGGGCCATTGTGAGCTCGTCGTTCTCTTTGTTGGGAACGAACGTCCCTTCCTGCGCTGCTTCGATATAGTGCTGAAGCTGCGTGATGGGTATAGCAAGTTGCTCGTCCGTCGAAACGCACTTCCCTGTTTCAGGGTCCAAGGTTCCCCAACCCCGAAGAACCAAGTCCTTGAACGGTCTGGCCAGTGTAATGTCTGTGGTTCGACCACTTTAGCAAGCAGGTCATTCTCAACCTTGTCCCACAACGGACGGGCTTTGAGGTAGCCACCTGAACCCGTGCGATGGTGATGCTTCTTCGCAGCATTTATCTTGTTTGTCTCTAACATCTGCTTACTCTTTTCCGATTTCTTGTGGGCCACAAATGCATCCCAGTGATCTCTGATCTTCTCAAACCGGCCGGTGAATTCTGGAGTCTTGTCTTTGTTGACAAACTTTGCATTCAGCTCATTCTTCCACCTCCTGAATAGTTCTCTATAACTGGTGGCTTCTCCAGATCCTCCTCTGGCGGTAGGGTGAAATTGGCCTTCAGCTCGGTCCAAAGATCATTTTTCTGCATATCGTTGACATAAAACACCTGAGGGTCTTCGTTCTTAGGCTTGTACCATAGGTGGATGCTGATCGGGATCATGTCCCTAACAACAACCCCATACTGAGCAGAAAATGCGTCCTTGTCCTTGATGGGTTTAATCGGTAGGCCATCGCGCCCGATTTCTTCGATGATGAATTTTTCATCTTGGCGCAACCTTTTCTTCGGGCCTCATCTCCATACCGAACTTTGGCTCGATCCAGAGGGCTAGAAAAGAAGAAAGAAGAGAGTTAATACGTGTACACACCAAAACAATCAATGCATCAATTAGCTATAGTCAGCACATGCTTAATTAATATATATATACCTGACCAGACTGCGTTCGGTCACCGGAGCCGTCATCACAGTGTCCTTCTTCCACTGGTAATCGGTCACAGGAGTCATCATAATCATGTGTTTCCTCCTCCATTGTATCACCGTAGCCTGCTTCTTGATCACCCTGTCCTTCCAGACCATCGTAGTCGACGTTGAGATACACCTCGGCATCAGCTCCGGCTGCGATTATGTCCCCCAACACATGTTCTGCTACCTCGTCTCGTCCTATCTCCATAGTTTCTGCAAATATTACGACATGGAAATTATTATACAAACATGACAGATGGATATATTAGTGGCAAACGTAGACCTAGCTAGCTAATCACAACAAGGAACCATATTAGTGGCCTCGATGCTTATCTAGGGTTTGGGGTGGCCTCGGCAACGCCTCTCTCATGAACGCTCGGTGATCCACGACCCTCTACCCTAGTTCCCGACCCTCGACCCCTCATGTCACGTTTGTCTAGTGTCAAAGGATTAAACAAATCCATGTCTTCATCATTTGCCGGAAGTAACCGGGGCATGACGATGGTACGAAGCTTTTCAAAGTTGTTCTGGAACGGAGTCTGAGATAGGATAATTCGCTTTTTGGTACAAAGTTCAGCAAGAGCCTTCCGAATATCGCTATCTGGAAGGCCTTTGCTGAAATTCGTAAGAAAAAGTGGATTATCCTATCCGAGACTCCGTTCCAGAATAACTTTGAAGAGCTTCATACAAGCATCATGCCTCGGTTACTTCTGGCAAATGATGAAGGCATGGATTTCTTCAATACTTTGACACTAGGCAACCTCTCGACCCCTGGACGACCCTCGATCCTGGACCGCCCGACGATCCACGACCCTCTACCCTATTTCTTGAGCCTCGACCCCCTCATGTCACCTTTGTCTAGTGTCAATGGATTAAACAAATCCATGCCTTCATCATTTGCCGGAAGTAACCGGGGCATGACGATGATACGAAGCTTTTCAAAGTTGTTCTGGAACGGAGTTCGAGATAGGATAATTCGCTTTTTTGTACAAAGTTCAGCAAGAGCCTTCCGAATATCGCTATCTGGAAGGCCTTTGCTGAAATTCGTACGAAAAAGCGGATTATCCTATCCGAGACTCCGTTCCAGAATAACTTTGAAGAGCTTCGTACCAGCATCATGCCCCGGTTAGTTCCGGCAAATGATGAAGGCATGGATTTCTTCAATACTTTGACACTAGGCAACCTCTCGACCCCTGGGCGACCCTCGACCCTCGGCCCCTTGACGACCCTCGACGACCCTCGACCCTCGAACCCTCAGCCCCTCGAACCCTCGACCCCTCGAACCCTCGGCGACCCTCGACCCTCTACCCTAGCTAGTTCCTGACCCTCGCCCCCTCGAACCCTCGTCGACCCCCTCCCCCCTCATGTTGAAGTTATCGGGGAGGGGGTATGTCGACAACGACATAACCGATAAAAAATAAGAAGACAAAGAAGAGAAAAAGAGGAGAAGAAGAAAGGAATAGAGGAGAAGAAGAAAAAAAAATAGGATGAGAAGAAAGGAATAGAGGAGAAGAAGAAAAAATAGAATATAAAAAATAGGATGAGAAGAAAGGAATAGAGGAGAAGAAGAAAAAATAGAATATTCTATTTTTTTTCTTCTTCTCCTCTATTCCTTTCTTCTTCTCCTCTTTTTCTTCTTCTTTTTTCATCTTCTTATTTATTTGTCCTCTTCTTTCTCTCCTCTTCTTCTCCTTCTTCCTCTTCTTATTTTCCTTTTTCATCTCCTTCGTTTTCTTCTTCTTCTTCCTTCTTCATCTCTTTTATTCTCCCCCCAACACGAGAACATTCTAACTTAGTAAATTTATCAGGGAGGGGGTATATTGACCCCCCCTCATGTCGAAGTTATCGAGGAGGGGGTATATCGACAAAATTACATCATCATATATCATCGAATAAAATTACATCATCATCATCATATATATACATCTAAAAAAGTTTTCATATATCCCCATATCATCATCATTTAGTACAAAAAATTGACCAAGCTAGTTTTCATATATCATCATCATCTACTACAGAAAAAATTGACCAAGTTTACATATATGTACCAAAACATCTAACAACATCTATATATGTATATATACTACAGAAAATTGACTAACATCTAACAACATCTATATATCTAACAACATCTAACAACATATATTCGTATATATAACAAATAAAAAGGAAAGGGCAGAGGGGCACGGTGGCGGCGCCGGCGCCGACGGGCAAGGTCGCGGGACAGGGGAGGGGCGCGGGAGCAGGCTGGTGCTCACAGGGGGCGGGGGGCACGGTGGGCGGCGCGTCGGGGCGGGCAGGGGTGCGGGGATCGGCGCGGTCGTCGGGGCAGAGTGCGTCAGCGGCGACGGCGGCGACATTGAGCAGCCTGACGGCGTCGGTGGCGGCGGCGACGGCGACGTTGAGCAGCCTGACGGCATTGGTGGCGGCGGCGGCGACAGCGAGGTGGAGGAGAGGAGCAGGGGCGTCGAGCGGCCACGGCAACAAGGAGGAGCAGGGGCGTCGGGCGTCGTCGGGTGCAACTGAAGATGAAATCTGAAAAACGGTAAGTGCTGGTTTATATAGCAAAGCCATTGGTCCCGGTTCATGGCACCAACCGAGACCAATGCCCCCCTTTAGTCCCGGTTGGTGCCACCAACCGGGACCAAAGGTCTCTTTTCAGCAGTCCAAAGGGCGGGAAATAGAGGCCGTTGGTCCCGGTTGGTGGCACCAACCGGGACTAAAAGGTGGGCATTGGTCCCGGTTGGTGCCACGAACCTAGACTAATGAGCACCTTTAGTCCCGGTTGGTGCCACCAACGGGACCAACGTCCTAGTGCTGCCCGCATCGCAGCCAAAAGTTTAGTCCCACCTCGCTAGTTGAGAGAGCTCGAGAGTGGTTTATAAGCGCTGATGCGCCCACCCTCTAAGCTCCTCTCAACTGCAGGCTTTCGGGCCTAATTGTGACTGTGTGCCTGTGGGCCTACTGGGCCTGAATCCTGACCCATTGTTGGGTTTCTAGTCGTATTCAGGCCGTGGTGGCCCTGTAGGTGGCACTTTCTTTAGTTTTTTCCATTTTTACTTTGTTGCTTTATTTTTAAAATTTTGTTTCTACTTTCAACAAAATACTTACTCTTGCTATTTTTATTTATTTTATTAAAGTTTATTTATTTTACTTTATTAAAATTTATTTTGTTTCTACTTATTTATTTTAGTTTTATTCTACTTATTTATTTTATTTTATTTTTGCTTTTTTATTTATTTTATGAAAATTCTTTTTGCTTTTAATGTTTTGAACAGAAAATACTTTGTTAATTTTAGTTGCATAAATTTTATATAATTTTAGTTTCAATAATACTAGAGGTTTATAAAAGCTTTTTGGTTGATTCCTTTAGCTATTAGAGTTTCATTAAAGTTTTCTAGTCCATTCCTTTTTCTATTAGAGTTTCATTAAAGGTTTCTAGTTCATTCTTTTAGTTTATTATTTTTTCTCTTAGAGTTTCATAAAAAAATCCAGATCATTCTTTTTTATATTAGTTCATTCTTTTAGCTAAATGACCCTGAAATTGAAAAACATTTCAAATGAACTCTGAAAAGGTTGAAAGTTGGCATGGCATCATCATTTCACCCACATAGCATGTGCAAAAAAGTAGAGAGGGTTACGGCAAAAACTGGATGTACTTCGTGTACAAAACAGACTATTTGTTTCAAGGTATCAGGGTTTCGGACGAAAACTCATATATTACTAAGGGATTTCATTTTTTTGAACTTATTTGAACTCCAGACTTTTTGTGTGTTCAAAATGCACCATTCAAAGCCACATCATCAATTTTCAACCCTTTCTGCCTTCATTTGTTATTTTTCATGCATGTACTGATATTTATGAGCATATGACCCTGAATTTGAAAAGCATTTCAAATGAACTCTGAAAAGGTTGAAAGTTGGCATGGTATCATCATTTCACCCACATAGCATGTGCAAAAAAGTTGAGAGGGTTACCACAAAAACTGGATGCACTTCGTGTACAAAATGGACAATCTCTTTCGAGGTATCAGGGTTTTATACGGAAACTCGTCTGTTACAAAGGGATTTCATATCTTCACATGTAACTGCAGTGATACTCTAGATCAAAGGCAGCATCATAATAGTTGTGGAGAGAAAGTCTTCACTTTTTCTTCGCTTGTGTCCTTTGCTTATTGCGCTGTAACCATGGATAATCTTCATCGTTTATCAGGGTGCTTGGGTCACCCTTGACTTTGAAGGGGGGAATTTCATGAAACTTTTCATAATCTTCGAAAATGTCTATCTTGCCCTCCACTCCCACGATGTCTCTTTTTCCTGAAAGAACTATGTGGCGCTTTGGCTCATCGTATGATGTGTTCGCTTCCTTATCTTTTATTTTTCTGGTTTTGGTAGACATGTCCTTCACATAGAAAACCTGTGCCACATCATTGGCTAGGACGAACGTATCATTTGTGTACCCAAGATTTTTCAGATCCACTGTTGTCATTCCGTAATCTGGGTCTACCTGTACCCCGCCTCCTGACAGATTGACCCATTTTCACTTAAACAAAGGGACCTTAAAATCATGTATGTAGTCAATTCCCCATATGTCCACTATGTAACCATAATATGTGTCCTTTCCCTTCTTGGTTGCTGCATCAAAGCGGACACCGCTGCTTTGGTTGCTGCTCTTTTGATCTTGGGCGATCGTGTAAAATGTATTCCCATTTATCTCGTATCCTTTGTAAGTCAATACAGTCAAAGATGGTCCCCTGGAGAATGAGTACAGCTCATCACAAACAGTGTTGTCACCTCTGAGACGTGTTTCCAACCAACTGCCAAAAGTCTTGATGTGTTCACATGTAATCCAGTCGTCACACTGCTCCAGGTGTTTGGAGCGCAAACTGTTCTTGTGTTCATCGACATACGGGGTCACCAGGGTAGAGCTCCGTAGAACTGTGTAGTGTGCTTCAGACCAAGAATGCCCGTCCCTGCATATCATTGACTCCCCTCCAAGCGTGCCTTTTCCAGTCAGTCTCCCCTCATACCGCGATTTAGGGAGACCAATCTTCTTAAGGCCAGGAATGAAGTCAACACCAAACCCACTGAAATCCTCTGTTTGATCTCCCATGGAGATGCTTCCTTCTGGCCTAGCGCGGTTACGGACATATTTCTTTAGGACACCCATGAACCTCTCAAAGGGGAACATGTTGTGTAGAAATACGTGTCCCAGAATGACAATCTCGTCGACTAGACGAACTAGCGTCATGATATTGAAGAAGGATGGTGGGAACACCAACTCGAAACTGACAAGACATTGTGCCACATCACTCCTTAGCCTTGGTATGATTTCTGGATCGATCACCTTCTGAGAGATTGCATTGAGGAATGCACATAGCTTCACAATGGCTAATCGGACGTTCTGCAGTAGAAGCCCCCTCAGTGCAACCGGAAGCAGTTGCGTCATAATTACATGGCAGTCATGAGACTTTAGGTTTTTGAATTTTTTCTCTACCATATTTATTATTCCCTTTATATTCGACGAAAAGCCAGACGGGACCTTCATACTGAGCAGGCATGCAAAGAAGATTTCCTTCTCTTCTTTGGTAAGAGCATAGCTGGCAGGACCTTCATACTGCTTTGGAGGCAGGCCATCTTTTTCGTGCAAACGTTGCACGTCCTCCCGTGCCTCCGGTGTATATTTTGTATTTCCATACACGCCCGAGAAGCCTAGCAGGTTCACGCAAAGGTTCTTCGTCATGTGCATCACGTAGATTGAAGAGCGGACCTCTGGGTCTTTCCAGTAGGGTAGGTCCCAAAATATAGATTTCTTCTTTCACATGGGTGCGCGTCCCTCAGCGTCATTCGGAACAGATAGTCCGTCGGGACCCTTTCCAAAGATTACATGTAAATCATTGACCATAGCAAGTACGTGATCACCGGTACGCATGGCGGGCTTCTTCCGGTGATCTACCTTGCCTTTGGAACGCTTGCCTTTCTTTCGACATTGATGGTTGGCCGGAAGAAATTGACGATGCTGCAGGTACACATTCTTCATGCATTTGTCCAGGTATATACTTTGGGTGTCATCTAAGCAGTGCGTGCATGCGTGGTATCCCTTGTTTGTTTGTCCTGAAATGTTACTAAGAGCAGGCCAATCATTGATGGTTACAAACAGCAACGCACGTAGGTCAAATTCCTCCTGGTTGGCCTCATCCCACACACGCACACCTTGTCCATTCCACAGCTGTTAAAGTTCTTCAATGATAAACCACAAGTGTAGGGGATCAGTTGTAGCCTCTTTCGATAAGTAAGAGTGTCGAACCCAGCGAGGAGCTAAAGGCAGAACAAATATTCCCTCAAATTCTATCGACCACCAATACAAATCTACGCACGCTTGACGTTTACTTTACCTAGAACAAGTATGAAACTAGAAGTATTGTGTAGTTTTTGGATAGGTTTGCAAGAATATAAAGAGCACGCAAATAAAACTAGGGGCTGTTAAGACAAAGAAGCAATAAAGTTAATATAGCGAGTGTGGAAAAGTGGTGATAGGAGTTGCGAAATTGCCCCTAAGCAATTGACTACGTTACTAGACCGATAGCACGTTTTATGTGGGAGAGGCCACTGCTAGCATGTCATCCCTTACTTGGAATTCTATGCACTTATGATTGGAACTATTAGCAAGCATCTGAAACTACTAACGTTCATTAAGGTAAAAACCCAACCATATCATTAAGATATATTGGTCCCCCTTCAATCCCGTATGCATAAATTTCTACGCTAGGTTGAAGTTTCTGTCACTCTTGCCCTCCAATACTTAGTCCTATCAACATACAACTAACCCTATGGTGTGATCCACGCGCGTGCTCATATGATGGGCACCAAAGGACAGCAACATAACCACAAGCAATTTAAATCAATCATAGCAATTCACCAATAACCGATAGGACAACGATAATCTACTCAGACATCATAGGATGGCAACACATCATTGGATAATAATATGAAGAATAAAGCACCATGTTCAATTAGAGGGTACAGCGGGTTGCAGGAGAGTGGACCGCTGTAGATAGATGGGAGAAGATGATGGAGATGTTGGTGAAGATGACGGAGGTGTTGGTGTAGATCGCCGTCACACGATGATGGCCCCGGTGGCACTCCGGTGCCACCGGAAGCGAGGGGGAGAGAGCCCCCTCCTTCTTCTTCTTCTTCTTCCTTGACCTTCTCCCTAGATGGGAGAATGGTTTCCCCTCTGGTCCATGGTCTCCATGGCGTGGGAGGGGCGAGAGCCCCTCCGAGATTGGATCTGTCTCTCTGTCTCTCTCTCTGTTTCTGAGTTCCCAGATTCTGGCCCTTCACCGTTTCTTAAATTCTCGGAGATCCGTAACTCCGATTGGGCTAATTTTTTGACACGATTTTTATCTGGATATTAGCTTTCTTGCGGTGAAAGAAGGGCATCAACCTCCTTACGGTGTGGCCACGAGGGCCCAGAGCGAGCCCCCTTCCCAGGGCGCGCGCCCCAGCCTCGTGGCCCACTCGGGCATCGTTTCATGTTGGTTCCGCTTCCCAAAATTCACATATATTCCAAAAAAAATCTCCGGCCGTTTTTATTCGGTTTGGACTCTGTTTGATATGGATATTTTGCGAAACAAAAAACATGCAACAAACAGGAAGTGGCACTGGGCACTGGATAAATATGTTAGTCCCAAAAAATAGTATAACAAGTTGCCAAAAGTATATGAAAGTTGTAGAATATTGGCATGGAACAATCAAAAATTATAGATACAACGGAGACGTATCAGCATCCCCAAGTTTAATTCCTGCTCGTCCTCGAGTAGGTAAATGATAAAAAAGATAATTTTTGATGTGGAATGCTACCTAGCATAATCTTGATCTGGTAATCTAATCATGGCATGAATATTAAAACACGAGTGATTCAAGGCAATAGTCTATCATTTGACACAAAAGAATTAAATAATCGGGCATCCCAACAAACAATCAAGTCTTTCAAAATATCAATGCTAAAGAACGTTATCCCTACAAAATCATATAGTCTTTTATGCTGCCTTTTCTTAACACAAGGTACCCCTCATGCCCATCCCGGTGTCAGCCAAGCAATTGTTTTCATACTTTACTTTTTCGAACTTTTTCAACTCTTCACGCAATACATGAGCGTGAGCCATGTACATAGCACTATGGGTGGAATAGAAGGTGGTAGTAGACAAAAGTAGGGAGAAAGTATCACATCGACTAGGCGTATCAACGGGCTATGGAGATGCCCATCAATAGATATCAATGTGAGTGAGTAGGGATTGCCATGTAACGGATGCACTAGAGCTATAAGTGTATGAAAGCTCAAAAGAAAACTAGTGGGTGTGCATCAACTTGCTTGCTCATGAAGACCTAGGGAATTTGAGGAAGCCCATCGTTGGAATATACAAGCCAAGTTCTATAACGAAAATTCCCACTAGTATATGAAAGTGACAACATAGGAGACTCTCTATCATGAAGAACATGGTGCTACTTTGAAGCACAAGTGTGGAAAAAAGATAGTAGCATTGTCCCTTTTTTTCCTTTTTTTCTTTTCTTCTTTTTTGGGGCCTTCCTTTTTTTTATTTGGCCTTTTTCCTTTTCTTTTTTTGGCCTTTTTTTCCTCTCGCCTTTCTTTTTTTTCTTTTTTTTTCAAGGGACAATGCTCTAATAATGATGATCATCACACTTCTATTTACTTACAACTCGATATTGCAACTCGATACTTGATACGTCTCCAACGTATCTATAATTTTTTATTGTTCCATGCTATTATTTATGAAGTCTTAGATGTTTAATGGGCTTTATCATTCACTTTTATATCATTTTTGGGACTAACCTACTAACCCAGAGGCCCAGTCCAGATTGCTGTTTTTTGCCTATTTCAGGGTTTTACAGAAAAGGAATATCAAACAGAGTCCAAACGGAATGAAACCTTCGCAGGAGATATTTTTGGATAAAATCACGCGAGATAAACTTCGGGGCCAAGCCAGAGGACAGGGGGCCCACCCTCGAGGGTGGGGGGTGCGCCCCCTTCCCAGGGCGCGCCCCCTGCATCGAGGGCAGCCCCTGTGGCCACTGGTGCCCCTCTTCCTCCTATATATGCCTACGTACCCCAGAAACTCCATACGCAGAGAGAAAAACCTAATTCCACCGCCGTAGCTGTTGTTCCCGTGGAGATCCCATCTTGGAGCCTGTTCCGGGAGGGGGATCCATCACAGAGGCCTTCATCATCATCATCATCGCCCTCACCATGAGTTGTGAGTAGTTTACCATAGACCTTCGGGTCCATAGCTAGTATCTAGATGGCTTCTTCTCTCTCTCCGGATCTCAATACAAAGTTCTCCTCGGTCTTCGAGGAGATCTATTCGATGTAATCTCTTTTTGCGGTGTGTTTGTCGAGATCCGATGAATTGTGAGTTTATGATCAAGGTTATCTATGAAAGATATTTGGTTCTTCTCTGAACTTTTTATGTGTGCTCACAATATCCTTGCAAGTCTCTTCGAATTATTGGTTTGGTTTGGCCTACAAGATCTATAGTTCCTGCAATGGGAGAAGTGCTTGGATTTGGGTTCAATCTTGCGGTGTCCTTTCCCAATGACAATAGGGGCAGCATGGCATGTATAGTATTGTTGCCATCGAGGATAAAAAGGCGGGGTTTTCATCATATTGCTTGAGTTTATCCCTCTACATCATGTCATCTTGCTTAAGGCGTTACTATGTTCGTATGAACTCAATACACTAGATGCATGCTGGATAGCGGTTGATGTGTGGAGTAATAGTAGTAGATGCAGGCACGAGTCGGTCTACTTGTCTCGGACGTGATGCCTATATACAATGATCATGCCTAGATAGTCTCATAATTATTCGCTTTTCTATCAATTGCTCGACAGTAATTTGTTTACCCGCCGTAGAATATCGCTATCATGAGAGAAGCCACTAGAGAAAACTATGGCCCCCGGGTCTATTCTCAACATATCAATCTACATCTACTTTACATTTACCACTTTTATTTGCTGTTTTATTAAACCAAAAATACCAAAAATATAATTATCTTCTCTATCAGATCTCACTATCATAAGTGACCGTAAATGGATTGACAACCCCTTTTCGCGTTGGCTGCGAAGTTCTTATTTGTTTGTGCAGGTGCGAGGGACTGGCGTGTGGTCTCCTACTGGATTGATACCTTGGTTCTCAAAAACTGAGGGAAATACTTACGCTACTGTGTTGCATCTCCCTTTCCTCTTCGAGGGAATACAACGCAAGCTCAAGAGGTAGGAAGAAGAATTCCTGGCGTCGTTGCCGGGGAGGCTTACGCAAAAGTCATATACCAAGTACCTATCACAAACCCTTATCCTTCGCATTACATTTATTTGCCTCTCGTTTTCCTCTCCCCCACTTCACCTTTGCCGTTTTATTCGCCCTTCTTCCGCCGTGTGTTTCTCGTTCGCTTGCTTCTTGTTTGCTTGAGTGTTGGATTGCTTGCTTGTCACTATGGCTCAGAACAATACCAAATTGTGTGACTTCTCCAATACCAACAACGATGATTTTATTAGCACTCCGATTGCTCCTATTACCGATGCTGAATCTTGTGAGATCAATGCTGCTTTGTTGAATCTTGTCATGAAAGATCAATTCTCTGGCCTTCCTAGTGAAGATGCCGCTACCCATCTAAACAACTTTGTTGATTTGTGTGATATGCAAAAGAAAAGGGATACGGATAACGATATTGTTAAATTGAAGTTATTTTCGTTTTCACTTAGAGATCGTGCTAGAACTTGGTTCTCCTCTTTGCCTAGAAATAGTATTGATTCATGGAATAAGTGCAAAGATGCTTTTATCTCTAAGTATTTTCCTCCTGCTAAGATCATCTCCCTTAGAAACGATATTATGAATTTTAAGGAACTAGATCATGAGCATGTTGCACAAGCTTGGGAGAGAATGAAATTAATGATACGTAATTGCCCGACAGATGGTTTGAATCTATGGATGATTATTCAGAACTTTTATGCTGGCTTAAATTTTGCTTCTAGAAATCTTTTAGTTTCGGCCGCCGGAGGCACTTTCATGGAAACTACCTTAGGAGAAGCTAGCAAACTCCTAGATAATTTTATGGTTAATTATTCTCAATGGCACACCGAAAGATCTACTAGTAAAAAAGTGCATGCTATCGAAGAAATTAGTGTTTTGAGTGGAAAGATGGATGAACTTATGAAATTGTTTGCTGCTAAGAGTGCTTCTTCTGATCCTAATGATATGCCTTTGTCCACATTGATTGAGAATAACAATGAATCTTTGCATGTGAATTTTGTTGGTAGGAATAATTTTGGTAACAATGCTTATAGAGGTAATTTTAATCCTAGGCCTTTTCCTAGTAATTCCTCTAATAATTTTGGCAATTCCTACAACAACTCTTATGGAAAGATGCCTTCTGAATTTGAAACTAGTGTTAAGGGGTTTATGATCTCGCAAAAGAATTTCAATGCTATGCTTGAAGAGAAATTGCTTGAAGTTGATGAATTGGCTAGAAGTGTGGATAGAATTACTCTTGATGTTGATGCTTTGAAACTTAGATCTATTCCACCTAAGCATGATATCAATGAGTCTCTCAAAGCCATGAGAATTTCCATTGATGAATGCAAAGAAAGAACCGCTAGAATGCGTGCTAAAAGAGAAGATTATATTAAATCTTGCTCTATGGATTATCGTGAAAATAAAGATGAAGATCTGAAAGTTATTGATGTGTCTCCTATTAGATCCTTGTTTTCTAGTACTAATCTTGATGAGAATAGGATTGGAGATGATTCTGCTTTAAGGTGTCCTAGTAATTCAGAGTTTTTAGATCTTGATGCTAAAATTGCTAAAAGTGGGATTGAAGAGATTAAAACTTTGCATAGTGATGAACCCACTACTTTGGATTTCAAGGGATTCAATTATGATAATTGCTCTTTGATTGATTGTATTTCTTTGATGCAATCCGTGCTAAATTCTCCGCATGCTTATAGTCAAAATAAAGCTTTCACTAAACATATAGTTGATGCTTTGATGCAATCTTATGAAGAAAAACTTGAGTTGGAAGTTTCTATACCTAGAAAGCTTTATGATGAATGGGAACCTACTATAAAAAAAGATCATAAATGCTATGCTTTGTGTGATTTGGGTGCTAGTGTTTCCACTATCCCAAAAGCTTTGTGTGATTTGCTAGGGTTTCATGAGCTTGATGATTGTTCTTTAAATTTGCATCTTGCGGATTCCACTATTAAGAAACCTATGGGAAGAATTAACGATGTTCTTATTGTTGCCAATAGGAATTATGTGCCCGTAGATTTCATTGTTCTTGATATAGATTGCAATCCTTCATGTCCTATTATTCTTGGTAGACCTTTCCTTAGAACGATTAGTGCAATTATTGATATGAAGTAAGGAAATATTAGATTCCAATTTCTGCTAAGGAAAGGCATGGAACACTTTCCTAGGAAGAAAATCAAATTACCATATGAATCTATCACGAGAGACACTTATGGATTGCCTTACAAAGATGGCAATACCTGGATCTATCTTGTATCGTGCCTGGCTAGGGGCGTAAAACAATAGCGCTTGTTGGGAGGCAACCCAATTTTATGTTTTTTGCTTTTGTTGCTGTTAGGGAATAAATATTGCATCTAGCCTCTGATTAGATGTGTTTTCATGTTTTGTTTAGTGTTTGTGCCAAGTAGAACCTTTGGTAAGACTTATGTGAAGTTTATTTGATCTTGCTGTGAAAAACAGAATCGTTAGCGCTCGCTAAAGTAGTCTTCAGATTTTACTAGAGCGTTCTTTTTAGTTGATTCTTTTTTTATTCTGATTGGTAGAAAAATTGCGCAAATTTACCAATTTAGTTTGAATTTGTTTGAGTTCCAGAAGTAGGCGAACCCAGCAGATTACTACAGACTGTTTTGTTTTTGACAGATTCTGTTTTTCGTGTGTTGTTTGCTTATTCCGATGCATCTATGAGTAATATTGGCGGATATGAACCATAGAGAACTTGGAGTACAGTCGGTTTAACACCAATATAAACAATGAATGAATTCCTTGCTGTAAATTTGAGTGGTGGTGTCGGTGTACTAAGATAGGGGTACCTTAGTACTCCAACTTGTGCACGGGCAGTAGCAGCTTCCCGCGGTAGGGTTTACCACGTGCTTGCCGGCAACCTTTCTGGTCCCTATAAAACCATTCAAAAACAAAGTATACAAGACAGAAGATCAAGGCCCCGGCAAGTGGAGCTTGCCGGGAAGGCCGTCCCAGGCTCAAGACTATCACATTAGCACGAGACCCTGGCGAGAGGGACTTGCCAGGAAAGCCAGAAGACTGCATCTCAGAAGATATGCCTTGGCGCATCATGCGCCCCGGCAGGGCCCGGGAAGCGACAAGCTTCCGGGCCCGGCAAGATCGAGACCCCGGCAAGGTGCTTGCCGGGGGAAACCTGCGTTGTGTGCCTGCGCTCCAGCTCATCGGCCCACGCGTCGCCCTGGGGCCCTTCCAGGGACGCGTGGCGGATGGCTGTGCAGCCTGGGGGACACGGTGGCACTCCGCGGTGACGAGGCTACCGCCGTGGCGAACGGAGACGCATGGACGGGTGCTTTTGGGGTCGACGGTGACGGGCATTTAATGCCCTTGTCCCCCACTGTCAAGTTAGGTGAAGACCACTGTTCATGCACTGTTCACGCACTGTTCCCGCACTGTTACAACTACCACCAAAGTTACATTTTTGCCCTTCTTCTACGTTGACACCTGTCGGTGACCCCTTGAGCTATAAAAGGAGGCCCATGCACAACGTAGAAAGGGTTCGGAACCTAGATAGCTTTCTTGCTCGGTGTAGCTAGTTCTTCAGGCTCCCGGGCTCACAAACTCAATACAAACCAAGCAGGAGTAGGGTTTTACGCGTCCGCGCGGCCCGAACCTGGGTAAACTGCCCGCGTGTGTTCTTCGATCCGCTCTTTGTGCTCCCTCCGCTCCCTCACCGCAACGTACAAGGGGCTCCGGTCCCATAGGTGCTCGTGGTGGACAGTTTCCCCCGACATCTTTGGCGCGCCAGGTAGGGGGCGTCGAGGTTGTGCGAACCTGATCCGGCGCTCACGCGGGCGCATTCTTCATCAACCTCTCCAGCTTCATCAACTTCATCAGCAACAGCAACATGGCCCCGAAGAAGAAGGCTTCGGAGGTCGCAGGCCCGTCTGCGTCGATTCCCCCGCCACCAGAACCAACGGTGGGTGGAGGAGACGCCGGCGGAAGGGTGGTCGCCGGCGAGGAAACTCACGGCACCGCCAAATCCAAGGACAAGGCGGACGACCGGACCAACTCCAAGGCCTCGGTGTCCGTAGACGCGCCACGTCCATCTCAGCAGACGACAGGCCAGCAGCGCTGTGGTACAGGAGGTACCATCCGCTTGTTGGGCCAAGGACAAACCGGAGGCTCGTGGGATGCTCTAGGCCATCGTCCTGGCACGAGCAAGGCGCAGTCGCCGGGGCGAGAGACTGCTCCTTCTAACCCTGTTAGAAGTCCGAGCATATCTCGCTCCTCGCACCGCTCGCCACCGCTCCCCTCCTCTCCAGCAGAAGCTCTCGCAAGAGCGCAACTGCTCCTCGATTTCCCTCCAGCGGCAGACAAGGCCGAAGACTGGAGGGTAACAATCCAAAGCCTCATCGCCTTCGCCAACAACGACACGCCGCAGCAGCCGGCGACCTCGCGGCCACGGCAAGTCGAGAAGACGAAGGCCGATGGCGACAAGACCGCCGGGGGTGCAACCACCGTGCACTCCCCGCCGCGGAAGCAGAAGACGCCTCCCCGCCGGATCAACGTCGACGACGACTCTACGGCGTCGTCGGATCCGCGGGCTCGTCGGGACCAGCGCCAGGTCCTTGACGATCGGCGGCAAGAAGATGCTCGGACGACGATCGAGCACCGGCGAGAAGCCCGGCGACAATCGGATCAACGTGCTGGGACCGCTGTCGACACACACGCGCCCGGTGAACCAGGCGACTTGCCGTACGCGGCAGGTTGCCCTGCGTTTACCCGTGAGCTGCGGCGCGTCCAGTGGCCCAGCAGGAAAAACTTCAAGCCCGACGTACCCGAGAAGTACGACGGGAAGACGCACCCCTCGGAGTTCCTCAGCATCTACACCATCGCGGTGCAAGCTGCCAGGGGATGCGACGAGAAGATATTTGCCAACTACTTCCCGCTGGTGCTTAAGCCAAATGTCCGTTCTTGGCTTATGCACTTGCCGGAAGGCTCCATTTCTTCATGGGCAGATCTGTGCCACCAATTTGTTGGCGCCTTCATGGGCGGCCACAAACCCCACGGCCAGGAGAGTGATCTCCACATCTTGGCCCAGAAGGAAGGAGAACCCCTGCGCAAGTACATCCAACGATTCAGCCGCGTGCAGCACAACATTCCCGACGTCCACCCCGCCGCGGTTATCAGCGCGTTCCACCAGAACGTGCGTAATCGTCGCATGCGGGAAGAGATGGCCATGACCAAGATACGAGATGACAGCGAGCTCTACGCTCTGGCCGACAAGTGCGCGCGAACCGAAGAGGGGAGGAGACTCCCCGGGGAGGATGCTGGCGCAGGGGGAAGCGACAGCGAGGATGCCGCCCCGGCAAAGAAAAGCCGGCGGCGGAACAATAGAAAGAAGAAGAGCAAGGAAGTGCTGGTCGTCGAGAAGTCCGGCAAGGAGGCTCCCGCCAAGACAGCACAGGCTGGCGGCTCCGGCAAGGAGCCTGCCCCTGTGGCGGCAGCCGACAAGCAGGACGGCTCCGACAAGCAATATTGCAAGATCCACCGCACCAAGGGCCACGACCTCTCCAACTGTAAACGAGTCGAGTACCTCGTAGAGCAGCAAAAAGCTGAATACGAGCGTCGCGACAAGGAGAAGGCCCAAGGTGGCGGAGGAGAGCCAAGCAAGAAGCGGCAATTCAGTGGCTGGGGAGGACGCCGCGGCAAGGCATGGCAGCGGCAAGGTGATCGACCTCCCCGGGGCCGCGACAAGGACGAGGAAGAAGACGACGACGACGACATGGAGGAAGGTGATAACAGCGAGCAGGAGTTCCAGAAGGCCACAGAAGTTCTGTGTGTCGACGGAGGCGCCTCTCTGCACGCTTCCCACCGCCAACTCAAGCAGTGGGTGCGGGAAGTGAACGCAGCAGAGCCGCCCGTCGAGTCACGCAGACTCCTGAAGTGGTCCAGCACGCCCATCATTTTTGATCTTGAGGATCACCCTGACCGCACCACTGCGGTCGGGTGCTTGCCGATGTTGGTTTCACCAACCATCCGCAACCTCAAGGTCACCAAAATGTTGGTTGACGGCGGGGCCGGCCTGAACTTGATCTCCTCGGCTGTGATCAAGAAACTCCAGATCCCAGACGGCGAGCTCGAAGAAACCGGTTCGTTCCAAGGAATAAACCCGGGGAGGAGCAAGCCGAAGGGGAAGATCACTCTGCCAGTGACCTTTGGTGGGGAACTCAACTTCAGGACGGAGAGGATAACCTTTGACGTGGCCGATATCCCGTTTCCATACAATGGGATACTTGGACGTCCTGCCCTCGCCAAGTTCATGGCAGCTTCCCACTACGCTTACAACGTACTCAAGATGCCGGGGCCGATAAGCGTCATCTCTGTCCCTGGCGACAAGAAGGACGCGCTTATCTGCGCCGACAAGATATACCGGGATGCAGCAGCCGCGGTGGAGAGCAACACACTTGCCGCTGAAGCTCCCGGGGGGAAGAAGACCAAAACCAAGTCCGGCAAGTGCTCTGGGGCCAACTCCGGCAAACGCACCTCTTCGGAGTGCTGCGCCGCCGTCGAGGACGTTCCATCGAGCTCCACCGGCAAGTACAAGAAAGGGATGGCCGCTCCACCGGCAACCAAGAAGGTGTCCGCCAAGGAGGACGGCACTGGTGGTACCTTCACCATCAGTGCTACACTTGATAACAAATAGGAAAGCGCGCTCGTTGCCTTCCTGCGGGCGAATGTCGATGTGTTTGCGTGGCAACCATCTGACATCCCCGGCGTTCCCAGGAAGGTAATTGAGCACAAGCTTGCTGTTTGTCCTCATGCGCGGCCCGTCAAGCAGAAGGTCCGGAAGCAAGCCGTGGAGCGCCAAGAATTTATTGCCGAAGAGATCAAGAAGCTAGAAGCAGCGGGCCTGGTTAGAGGCGTGATCCATCCGACGTGGTTAGCAAATCCAGTTGTCGTGCGTAAGGCTAACGGGAAGTGGAGGTTGTGTATAGACTTCACCGATGTGAATAAAGCATGTCCCAAGGATCCATTCCCCTTGCCGCGCATTGACCAGATTGTTGACTCCACTGCTGGATGTGAGCTGCTCTCCTTCCTTGATGCATACTCAGGCTACCACCAGATTTTTATGGCCAAGGAAGATGAAGAGAAGACTGCATTCATTACTCCATGTGGCACATATTGCTTCATTCGCATGCCTTTTGGATTGAAGAATGCAGGCTCAACATTTGCAAGGGTGGTGCACACTGCTTTTGAGCCGCAGATCCACAGAAATGTAGAAGCTTACATGGATGACATAGTGGTCAAGAGCAAGAGCAAAGATACCCTGATCCAAGACTTAGAAGAAACATTTGCAAATCTGCGCAAGATCCAGCTCAAGTTGAACTCCGAGAAGTGCGTCTTCGGAGTCCCCTCCGGCAAACTTCTTGGGTTCTTCGTGTCACAGAGGGGGATTGAAGCCAATCCCGACAAGATAAAAGCCATCGAGCAGATCGAAGCCCCGAAGCGCGTCAAGGATGTAAGGAGACTAGCAGGTTGTGTGGCTGCCCTTAGTAGGTTCATTTCAAAGTCTGCAGAACGCGCCCTGCCTTTCTTCAAGATCTTGAAGAAGGCAGGTCCTATGAAATGGACTCCGGAAGCGGAGGCAGCGCTGCAAGACTTGAAAGGATACCTATCCTCCACTCCAATACTTGTCGCACCTAGACCACAAGAGAAGTTGCTGATGTACATAGCGGCAACCAATCAAGTGGTTAGTGCTGCGTTAGTAGCGGAGAGGGAGGCCGATGAGGAGTCTACCACACCTGGCTAGCGAATCCAGCGACAAGCAGGGGGCTGCTCCGACAAGCTCTGGCCCCGACAAGGACAACTCTGCGCAGGAGCAAGGAGAAGTGCGAAGAAAGATGGTGCAGCGCTCGGTGTATTTTGTGAGTTCCCTCTTGCAGGGGACTAGATCAAGATACTCCGGAGTGCAGAAGTTGCTTTTCGGCCTCCTCATGGCCTCGACAAAGCTGCGCCATTACTTCCAAGCACACGAGATAACAGTGGTCACTCGCTTTCCGTTGAAGAGGATACTGCAAAATCCAGAAGCAACAGGCAGGATCGTCGAGTGGGCACTGGAACTGTCGAGCTTTGGCCTCAAGTTTGAAAGTACTTCAACCATACAGAGCAGAGCTTTGGCAGAATTCATAGCTGAATGGACCCCAACGCCGGATGAAGAAGTTCCAGAGACAAGCGTCCCCGTACAAGAAGCGACAAGCGAATGGGTAATGTACTTTGATGGTGCTTTCTCGCTGCAAGGCGCCGGTGCCGGCGTGGTACTCATAGCGCCCACAGGAGAACACCTCAAGTATGTTATCCAGATGCACTTTCCCAGGGAACAAGCGACAAACAATACTGCAGAGTATGAAGGTCTGCTTGCCGGCCTCAGAATTGCAGCTGAACTTGGGATCAAGAAATTGATTGTGCGGGGAGATTCTCAGTTGGTGGTCCGACAAGTGAACAAAAGTTATCAGAGCCCTTTGATGGAAGCTTATGTAGATGAAGTGAGGAAGCTTGAAGAGCACTTTGAAGGTCTGCAAATGGAGCACGTCCCGAGAGCTCAGAACGATATAGCAGATGGCCTTTCAAAGTGTGCTGCTATGAAGTTACCTGTGGAACCAGGGACCTTCCTGCTCAAGCTGACTCAGCCATCCGTTACACCATCGATTGGGCAGCCCAAGAAGAGAAAGTTGGTCTCCGGCGACTACTTGCCGGCGGATCTTCCCGAAGCCGCCGCCAAGGTCCCCAAGATCAACAACCAGAACGCTGAGGAACAGTTTGCTCCTGCAGATCCAAGGGTCTGTACAGTTGATGCAAACGTTCCCGACAAGCCTCGCCCCGGCGGGCTTGCCGGGGGACCATCAGCTCCGGCAGAACCAGAGGTTCTTGCCGTAGAAGCTGGGGTCCCCGCAGCGGCCCTCATGCCTTTAGTCCTTGCCGTTGAGCCTCGGGCTCCGGCATGGGCACAGCAGATCGTCCGTTTTCTGCAAACTAGAGAACTTCCCGACGACCCAGCAGAGATAGAGAAAATAACCAGACAATCAAGTATGTACCAGTTCGTTGACAATGAACTGTACAGAAGAAGGCTCAATGGTGTCAGGTTGAAGTGCATTTCCAGAGAAGATGGACAGAAGCTGTTGGCAGAAATACATGGAGGCATATGTGGCCACCACATTGGCGCAAGGGCACTTGCCGGAAAGGCATTCCGGCAAGGGTTCTTTTGGCAAGAAGCCCTCCAAGATGCAACTGCACAAGTAACCAAGTGTGAAGCGTGCCAGTTCCATGCCAAACAAATTCATCAGCCAGCTCAAGCTCTCCAGACGATCCCTTTGTCCTGGCCCTTCTCGGTCTGGGGGCTCGATATCCTCGGCCCCTTCCCCCGTGCTGTCGGGGGCTTTGAGTACTTGTACGTTGCAATCGACAAGTTCACAAAGTGGCCAGAAGTGGAACCAGTGAGAAAGGTGACAGCACAGTCAGCAGTCAGGTTCTTCAGAGCGATTGTTTGTCGTTTCGGAATCCCTAATAGGATCATCACCGACAACGGCACACAGTTCACTAGTCGCACCTTCATGCAGTACGTCCAAGACCTTGGCGCCAAGGTCTGCTTCGCTTCTGTTGCTCACCCGAGGAGCAATGGTCAAGCGGAGAGGGCCAATGCTGAAGTGCTGCGCGGGCTCAAGACAAGAACCTTCGACAGGCTGCTCAAGTGCGGAAGAAACTGGATAGAGGAGTTGCCGGCGGCTCTTTGGTCAATCAGAACGACACCAAGTCAAGCCACCGGGCAGACACCCTTTGCCCTTGTCTATGGGGCAGAGGCAGTTCTCCCCACGGAACTCGTATACGGATCTCCTCGAGTGCTCGCTTATGATGAGCTCGAGCAAGAGCAACTACGACAAGATGATGCATTGCTCCTAAAGGAGGAACGTCTCCAGGCTGCTGTACGAGCTGCTCGTTACCAGCAAGCCTTGCGCCGCTACCATAGCCGCAAGGTTAAGGCCAGGAGTCTCGAGGAAGGCGACCTTGTTCTTCGGCGTGTTCAGTCCGCCAAGAATTCCAACAAGTTGACGCCGAAGTGGGAAGGCCCTTATCGGGTGAGACAAGTCACAAGGCCCGGCGCTGTCCGCCTTGAGACCGAAGAAGGCTTACCGGTGAGCAACTCCTGGAACATAGAGCATCTTCGAAAGTTTCACCCATAAGGCGCGGTTGCCGTGATCCGCTCCGGCAACCACCTTTTGTACGAGTCTTGCCGCTGTTGCATGTAATCCTTTGTACAAAGCCGGGCGCAGATCCCGTGCATCAGTAAAGCTTTTGTGTTTCGCACTATTTTGCCGTTTTCCATGCTTTTCTGTGTTATCTGCATGCATTATTTGGCATCTTGTGCAACACGCATATCCGGTAAGCATTACCACGCCGAGAGGCCCTACACTTGTTTTCTCTTCTCCTTTTTCTTTCCCTCTTAAGCAGAAG
>LR738712.1:788196965-788217077 GCA_902687465.1 Secale cereale | reverse complement strand
GGTGGAGTGGAGGACGAACCAAGTGCTGTTCAAGAAAGAGAAGCTTACCGGAGAACGAACAGATTATGAAAGCTAAGTTACCAGAATTTGAGCAGTTCAAAATTTTTAAATTTTAGTTATCTTCCTTGAACAACCACACTTTGTATGGAAAACCTGTGCGCGGAGGAACCTACCCGTGGCTAGCCGCACCCTTATCTGGTTTTCGAGTACGCTCAACGGCTTAAGTGAGCTGCGACAAGTGTCGCGCCCTTACCTCGTTTTCGAGTTCGCTCAGCAAGCTAAGTGCGTTGCGACTAGCTGCGGCAAGGTTGCTTGCCGATAAGGCCTTTGCCAGCAGGCTGCTCAGAGTCCTGCACTCAGCGCTCGTGGCAAAGGTCCCTTGCCGGCAAGTTCCCTAAAAGCGTAGGGTAAAAAGCATACAAAGTAAAGGACTAGAAGCAAGGGAGATAACAATACGTCAATTGCTCAAAGATAAGATGATATATTACAGGGATAACTTGTCGCAATGACTAATTGATTCATGTTCATGACACACTTTGCAGCAGCAAAGGAAATAGAAAGAAAGAGGCCTAATCTACGCGATCGCCCTCACGCCTGGAGATCTTGTTCACCTTGGCGATGATGTGGGCGACCTGCGCCTTCAGTGCCTCCTGATCTGCGTCGGCCGGCAAGCTGCGGAGGACGTTGACAAGATTAATACCGGGGTTGCGGTAGACAATCTTGGTCAAGACGCGCTCCAAGGTACCCGCGCAGAGCTGGCGCGACTCCTCGGCCAGCTGCGCGGGGAGCTTCTCCTGCAGACGTGCGAGCGCCGGCGCGATCCCCCTGAAGAAAAGACTTAGCTTGGCGCTGTGGGGGAGATTCGGGTCCGGAGAGTACACGAGGTGCTCCACCCTCAGCGCCATTAGCTCCTTGTCGATGTTGGCGGCGGAAGTGACCAGCTCCTCCGTCCATTGCTCCACCGCCTGGTTGAAGATGTTCGCGGAGGTGGCAGCGCTCTCCACCAGCTCCCGCTCCTTGTGAAGCTCCTCCTTCAGCTTGGTCTCGCGGTCCCGGGCGGCGTCAAGTGAATCTCTCAAAGTGGAGAACTTCAAATCCAAGTCAGCGATTGAGTCTTTGGCGGCGGTAAGCTCGTCGCCCTTCTTGGAGAGGCGTACCTGGAGGTCTGAGTTGGTATGGGCGTCTTTCTCGCGCTCTATGTTGAGCGCGGTGACCCTGTCCTCGCTTGCCTTCAGGTACTGCTCCAGTTGCTGCACCTTGAGCTCCAAGTCCCTCTTGGTGGTTTCCGCGGCAGCGGTAGCTTCCTTCGCCTCCTTCAGGGCCCCGCCAAGAGTCTGCTCCCGGGCGGTGAGCTCGTCGTCGTGGGCGTCGAGCTCAACCTTCCGCTGGTTGAGCGCTCCTTCTCGCCGGGACAGCTCTTCGCCAGCCAAGCGCTGCTGCTCCTCAGCCTCGGCCTTCTCAAGAAGAAACTCTTGATGCTCTCCGGCAAGCCTTTCGCGCTCCTCCGCCAGGTCGCGGAGGGCCGCCTGGTTGGCGGCGCGGAGCTCCGCGGCGCGCTTCTCCAAGTCTGCTCCAGCCTTGGCGGCGAGGGCTTCTCGGGAATCCAGCTTCGCCTGCCTGGCCCGGTAAAGGGCCAGGAGCCGGCGGAGCAGCTTCTCCTCCTCGGGCTCGTCGCTCCCGCCGGGCGCTTCAACGACCTTCAACCACGCGGAGGCGAGGACCTCTCCATCAAAGGTCTATCCCTCCACGGGGGCTCGCGACGAGGACCCCCACGGCACTTGTATGAAGACGCCGTTGGGGGCCTCAAGGTAGATGCCCGACTGCTCCTTGCCGGCGGAGGGGTCGGCGGCCGGCGCAGCGCTTGACGCTCCTGCCGCCTCCGGGCCGGCAGTGTGGTCGCCGTCCCCCTCCCCGGCCGCCGCGTCTGCGGTCGGGGCAGTCTCCTCAGCGGCAGGCTCATCGGCTCCTGCCATGTCTTCAACAACAGTGGCATTGCCGGCGTCGCCTTGCGCGCTCTCCTCCTCAACGATGACCTCCATCTCCATCCGCTCCGGGGGAGGAGGATCTAGAAAAAGAAGAAGAAAAGAGAAGATCAAGCAAATATCCAAAAAGACAAGTCCAAGAAGAAGAAGCTGCAAGACTTACCTTCGCGGACTTCGTCGACGACAGGCTCCCTCGCCGGGGAGTCCTCCCTTGGCGATGGAGCGGTGGCCCCTGCTGGCGGAGGGCCGCCCGTGCCCTCCCTTGGCGGGGTGGCCACCCTTGTCGGGCTGCCCGCCCTTGGCGGGGTGCCCGTCCTTGGCGGAACGTCCTCCCTCGCCAGGGAGTTCACCCTTGGCGGGGAGGGTGGAATCTGCAACTCCTCGGGGGTGACCTCCGGTTGCTCCTGAGGCTGCGGCTCCACTTCTGCGCAAGACAAACAAGGCAAAAAGGTATTAGTACAAGACAAAAACCTCAACCGCGCCCGACAAGCCAGAAGCTCAAGACCAGACTTACGCTGGGGGATGCACTGGGGGCTGCTCCTCGGAGCAGCAGCTGGATCCGGCAAGTTCGTCGCCGGCGCGTCTCCTGTCGCCGCGACGGGCGAGTCGTCCTCGACCTCAACCACGGGGATCTTGGCCCGCTTCGCCGCCCGCTGGGCCAGGGACCTGAAAACAAAAACAAGATCAGAATCATCAACGAAAGAATCAAGACCGAATCGAAGAAGCTACAAATTACAAGTGCTTACTCCTCTTCCTCGTCGTCGTCGTCGCTAAGGGCGGAGAAATCGAACTCCACCTGAGGCGCTCCCGCGCGAGGAGTAGGAGGAGAAGGCTCTCTCGGGCGCTTGGCGGTCCCCGGGGCTGGGGGCTGCGAAGACCCAGCATCCGCTGACGCCGAGGCCCGAGGAGCAGGCGGAGCGCCCGCTCCGCTTTGGGAGGATCCCCCTCCGCTTGGCGCTGGTGCGCGGGGCGCCTCCGCCGCGGCTGGTGCGCGGGGCGCCTCCGTCGCAGTTTGGCTCGGCCTGGTGGCGCGCGCCGCCCGGCGAGCAGGCTGCTGTCGAGGCACCTGCGTCCTCTTCGCTGTGGCCGCCTTGCGGAGGAATTTCCCCGGCGCTTGCTTGGGACTTGCTGGAGGCGGGGAGTTCTCCGACGATGAGGAGGCGTCGTCGTCGAGTCCTAGAGATCCGCCGGTGTCTTCATCGGCCTCGACGTCTTCCTCCTCCTCTCCAGCGGGCCCGCTGGGTCCAGCATCCTGCCCGGCGGCTCCGCTCCCTCCGGCACCTCTGCTCCCTCCAGCAACCTCGCTTGCCGCGGCCTCGCTCACGACCCCGGGAATCCCGGCATGCCTCAGGGAAGGAACTCCGGCAAGCTCGTCGGGCGGGAGCTTGAGCAGTCTGCGAATCTCAGCCTCCTCTGCTTGGCACACCTCGTCCGCGGCCTGCGCCTCGTCGACGGTGAATCCGAAGTCTCCTGCTGCTGCAGCTGCGGCGGCCTCTTCCATCCGGGAAGCAATATAGGCTATGTCCCGCTCTGTGGTGGCCCGAGTGAGACCCTTGCTCTCCTCGGTGTTCTTGGGCACCTCGACCAGATTGTCGAAGAAACTCAGAATCGCGTCCGGCGGAGGCTCTATCCAGGTGGGGTCGACGCCGTGAGAGTCACACGCGGGCATTATTGCGCGCAAGGAGTCCTGGGCAGTGCTGTTGCACAGCGGCACCACTCCCCGGGGAGATCTAAACCACTCCGGGTGGGCCGGGTCGTGCTTGAAAAGCTCCCGGACCATCCCCTTCAGCTCCAAAGCCGTGAAGTTGAAGTTCAGTCCCGGGCGCAGCCTCATAATGTCCGCCGCGTTGCCAAATTCCCATGCTGGCCTTTTCCTCTCTTGTAAAGGGGCAATGCGGCGGCGGAGGAAGTCTGCCCCTACCTCTCCGATGGTCAGTTTAGCTACCCGGAGACGAAGTATCCTGATAAGGGCGATGTTGAGCTTGCCGTCCTCCGGGGCCAACTCGCTCCAGTCTCTGCCGCGCACTATGGCGGTTGTGCGCGGCGCAGTAAAAGGCTCCGGATGGTCCTCCACTACCCAACACCAGTCTGCGCGCCATTCTTCCCACTTGCCGAGGAGCTCTCCTTTCAGATATGAGTCCTTCTTGTTCAATCGGAAGATCCAGGAGATGCCTCCGGAGAGGGGAGCGCCGGCCTCTACTCTAGGCATAAAGAAGTGGCGGAAGAGCGCTACATTGGGGTGGATCCCTACATAGTTTTCGCACAGATGTGCGAAAACCGCCATCGTAAGGATGGCGTTGGGGGTGAAGTCTAGAAGGTGGAGGCCGTATGTGTTCATGATGTCGCAGAAAAACTCCGAGAACGGAGGGCACAAGCCGCAATGAAAGAAGACAGCGAAGAAGAAATACCCGCCGGGAACTAGATCTTTGGCGACGGCGGGGTAGACTCTGGTCCGGGGATGAGCCTTGGTCTCCTTGGACCAGAAAAGGTAGAACTTGTTCCACAGCTCCCTCGCGCTGAGCCTTGGTGCGAAGACCACATTCCTCTTCCGCAGGGCGGCAAGCTTTGCCGCTTGCTCGGACTTCTCCCTCTTGCCCTTCTCCGCTTTCGCCTTCTCGCTCTTCGGAGCCATGGCGGAGGCGGCGGGGGAAGGGGCGAGGAGCTCGACGGCGCCGCGGATGCGGAAGACGGCGGAGGAGGGGGTGGAGGCAAAGGGCAGCGGAGATTTTCTGGAGGTTGAAGACGAAGTGAAAGCGGAGGAGGGAAACTGCCCCTGTTCCCTCTGCTTTTAAGGAGGGAGTGGGGGACGCTCCGCATTTCCCATTAAAGAACGAGGCCACGATCTCTCCCACGACGCCGCAATCGACGCGTGCCGTTAGGGAGGGGCGCGGCGGATGCGGAAGGGAATCTACGGCTCGCCGTGGGCCGCGCGTGCCCGTGCACTGTTTTGGGCCTGGCCCAACAGCGCTCGGCACCGTGTGTGGCCCAGGCTCGGGGGCTCCTGTCGGTGTACTAAGATAGGGGTACCTTAGTACTCCAACTTGTGCACGGGCAGTAGCAGCTTCCCGCGGCAGGGTTTACCACGTGCTTGCCGGCAACCTTTCTGGTCCCTATAAAACCATTCAAAAACAAAGTATACAAGACAGAAGATCAAGGCCCCGGCAAGTGGAGCTTGCCGGGAAGGCCGTCCCAGGCTCAAGACTATCACATTAGCACGAGACCCTGGCGAGAGGGACTTGCCAGGAAAGCCAGAAGACTGCATCTCAGAAGACATGCCTTGGCGCATCATGCGCCCCGGCAGGGCCCGGGGAGCGACAAGCTTCCGGGCCCGGCAAGATCGAGACCCCGGCAAGGTGCTTGCCGGGGGAAACCTGCGCTGTGTGCCCGCGCTCTAGCTCATCGGCCCACGCGTTGCCCTGGGGCCCTTCCAGGGACGCGTGGCGGATGGCTGTGCAGCCTGGGGGACACGGTGGCACTCCGCGGTGACGAGGCTACCGCCGTGGCGAACGGAGACGCATGGACGGGTGCTTTTGGGGTCGACGGTGACGGGCATTTAATGCCCTTGTCCCCCACTGTCAAGTTAGGTGAAGACCACTGTTCATGCACTGTTCACGCACTGTTCCCGCACTGTTACAACTACCACCAAAGTTACATTTTTGCCCTTCTTCTACGTTGACACCTGTCGGTGACCCCTTGAGCTATAAAAGGAGGCCCATGCACAATGTAGAAAGGGTTCGGAACCTAGATAGCTTTCTTGCTCGGTGTAGCTAGTTCTTCAGGCTCCCGAGCTCACAAACTCAATACAAACCAAGCAGGAGTAGGGTTTTACGCGTCCGCGCGGCCCGAACCAGGGTAAACTACCCGCGTGTGTTCTTCGATCCGCTCTTTGTGCTCCCTCCGCTCCCTCACCGCAACGTACAAGGGGCTCCGGTCCCATAGGTGCTCGTGGTGGACAGTTTCCCCCGACAGGTGGTTTGCTTTCTCTTACTAACGGAGCTCACGAGAATTTTTTTCTAAGTTTTTTGTTGTGAAGTTTTCAAGTTTTGAGTATTGCTTTGATGGACTATGGAACAAGGAGTAGCAAAGGCCCAAGCTTGGGGATGCCCATGTCACCCCAAGTAAAATCAAGATAATCAAAAGCCTAAGCTTGGGGATGCCCCGGGAAGGCATCCCCTCTTTCGTCTTCATCCATCGGTAACTATACTTGGAGCTATATTTTTTATTCGCAACATGCTATGTGTTTTACTTGGAGCATCTTGTATAATTTGAGTATTTGCTTGTTAGTTTGCCACAATCATGCTTGCTGGACACACCTATTTAGAGAGTTAAATATGGCCTAGAAATTATTAGAACACTCTATGTGCTTCACTTATATCTTTTGAGTTGAATAGTTTTTGCTCTAGTGCTTCACTTATATCTTTTAGAGCATGGCGGTGGTTATATTTTGTAGAAATTGTTGAACTCTCATGCTTCACTTATATCTGTTTGAGAGTCTATTAAAACAGCATGGTAATGTGTTTAGGCTAAAGAAACTAGTCTTCACATGATAAACATCCAATGTCAATGTAGTAAAAATTTCACACCAAGTGCATTGAATAGAATGAGATGTTGGATGTTTGATAATTGTTTTGAGACATGAGGATAGTGATATTAGAGTCATGCTAGTGGAGTTATTATGAAATTGAAGAATACTTATGTTAAGGTTAGTGATTCCCGTATCATGCACATATGGTGAACCGCTATGTGACGAAGTTAGAGCATGAGGTATTTGTAGAGTGCCAACCTTTGTGTGGAGGTCGGGGGCGCGCGATGGTTAACTCCTACCAACCTCCCCCCTAGGAGCATGCGTTGATTACTTTGTTTTTGATGACTCGTAGATTTTTACAATAAGTATATGAGTTCTTATGACTAATGTTGAGTCCATGGATTATACACACTCTCATCTTTCCACCATTGCTAGCCTCTCTTGTACCACGCAACTTTCGCTGGTACCATAAACCCACTATATATCCCTCCTCAAAATAGCCACCATATCCTTCCTCAAAACAGCCACCATACCTACCTATCATGGCATTTCCATAGCCATTCCGAGATATATTGCCATGCAACTTTCCACCGTTCCGTTTATATGACACGCATCATATTGTCATAGTGCCATGCATGATCATGTAGTTGACATCATAGTTGTGGCAAAGCCACCATGCATATTTTTTCATACATGTCACACATGATTCATTGCTTATGCCGGTACACCACCGGAGGCATTCATGTAGAGGCATACTTGTTCTAGTATCGAGTTGTAATATCGAGTTGTAAATCAATAAAAGTGTGATGATCATCATTACTAGAGCATTGTCCCGTGTGAGGAAAGGCCAATAAAAAAAAGAGAAGGCCCAAAAAAACTAGAGAGGGAAAAAAGAGAGAAAAGCCCCTCCAAAAAATGAGAGATATGAGAGAAGGGACAATGCTACTATCTTTTTCCAGACTTGTGCTTCAAAGTAGCACCATGATCTTCATTGTAGAGAGTCTCATGATTAATCACTTTCATATACTAGTGGGAATTTTCATTATAGAACTTGGCTTGTATATTCCAACAATGGGCTTCCTCAAATGCCCTAGGTCTTCGTGAGCAAGCAAGTTGGATGCACACCCACTAGTTTATTTTGTTAAGCTTTCATTCATATTTAGCTCTAGTGCATCCGTTGCATGACAATCCCTACTCAGTCACATTGATATCTATTGATGGGCATCTCCATAGCCCGTTGATACGCCTAGTCGATGTGAGACTATCTTCCTCCTTTTTGTCTTCTCCACAACCACCTCTATTCCACCCATAGTGCTATATCCATGGCTCACGCTCATGTATTGCGTGAAAGTTGAAAGGTTTGAAAAGAATAGAGTATGAAAACAAGTGCTTGGCTGAAATCGGGGTTGTGCATGATATGAATATTTTGTGTGATGAAGAGGGAGCATAGCCAGACCATATGATTTTGTAGGGACAACTTTCCTTAGCCATAGTATTTTGAGAAGACATGATTTCTTTGTTAGTATTGCTTGAAGTATTGTTATTTCTTATGTCAATAAAGACTTTTATCTTCAATACTTCATATCTGAACATTCATGCCACAATTAAGAGAATTACATTGAAAAACTATATTGGTTAGCATTCCACATCAAAAATTCTTTCTTTATCATTTACCTACTCGAGGACGAGCATGAATTAAGCTTGGGGATGCTTGATACGTCTCCAACGTATCTATAATTTTTTATTGTTCCATGCTATTATTTATGAAGTCTTAGATGTTTAATGGGCTTTATCATTCACTTTTATATCATTTTTGGGACTAACCTACTAACCCAAAGGCCCAGTCCAGATTGCTGTTTTTTTCCTATTTCAGGGTTTTAGAGAAAAGGAATATCAAACGGAGTCCAAATGGAATGAAACCTTCGCAGGAGATATTTTTGGAGAAAATCACGCGAGATAAACTTCGGGGCCAAACCAGAGGACAGGGGGCCCACCCTCGAGGGTGGGGGGCGCGCCCCCCCCTTCCCAGGGTGCGCCCCCTGCCTCAAGGGCAGCCCCTGGTGCCCCTCTTCCTCCTATATGTGCCTACATACCCCCAGAAACTCCATACGCAGAGAGAAAACCCTAATTCCACCGTCGTAGCTGCTGTTCCCGTGGAGATCCCATCTTGGAGCCTGTTCCGGGAGGGGGATCCATCACGGAGGCCTTCATCATCATCATCATCATCGCCCTCACCATGAGTTGTGAGTAGTTTACCACAGACCTTCGGGTCCATAGATAGTATCTAGATGGCTTCTTCTCTCTCTCCGGATCTCAATACAAAGTTCTCATCGGTCTTCGAGGAGATCTATTCAATGTAATCTCTTTTTGCGGTGTGTTTGTCGAGATCCGATGAATTGTGAGTTTATGATCAAGGTTATCTATGAAAGATATTTGGTTCTTCTCTGAACTTTTAATGTGTGCTCATAATATCCTTGCAAGTCTCTTCGAATTATTGGTTTGGTTTGGCCAACTAGATCTATAGTTCTTGCAATGGGAGAAGTGCTTGGCTTTGGGTTCAATCTTGCGGTGTCCTTTCCCAGTGACAGTAGGGACAGCAAGGCACGTATTGTATTGTTGCCATCGAGGATAAAAAGATGGGGTTTTCATCATATTGCTTGAATTTACCCCTCAACATCATGTCATCTTGCTTAAGGCGTTACTTTGTTCGTATGAAATCAATACACTAGATGCATGCTAGATAGCGGTCGATGTGTGGAGTAATAGTAGTAGATGCAGGCAGGAGTCGGTCTACTTGTCTCGGACGTGATGCCTATATACTATGATCATGCCTAGATAGTCTCTTAATTATTCGCTTTTCAATCAATTGCTCGACAGTAATTTGTTTACCCGCCGTAGAATATCGCTATCATGAGAGAAGCCACTACAGAAAACTATGGCCCCCGGGTCTATTCTCAACATATCAATCTACATCTACTTTACTTTTACCGCTTTTATTTGCTGTTTTATTAAACCAAAAATACCAAAAATATAATTATCATCTCTATCAGATCTCACTATCGTAAGTGACCGTAAAGGGATTGACAACCCCTTATCGTGTTGGCTGCGAAGTTCTTATTTGTTTGTGCAGGTGCGAGGGACTGGCGCGTGGTCTCCTACTGGATTGATACCTTGGTTCTCAAAAACTGAGGGAAATACTTACGCTACTGTGCTGCATCTCCCTTTCCTCTTCAAGGGAATACTAGAACAAAGTATGACTCTATATGAATGCCTCCGGTGGTGTACCGGGATGTGCAATGATCTAGCATAGCAATGACATCAAAAAACAGACAAGCCATGGAAACATCATGCTAGCTATCTTACGATCATGCAAGGCAATATGACCATGATGATGTGTGTCATAACAAACGGAACGGTTGAGTTACATGGCAATATATCTTGGAATGGCTATGGAAATGCCATAATAGGTAGGTATGGTGGCTGTTTTGAGTAAGGTATATGGTGGGTGTATGGTACCAGCGAAAGTTGCGCGGTACAAGAGAGGCTAGCAATGGTGGAAGGGTGAGAGTGTGTATAATCCATGGACTCAACATTAGTCATAAAGAACTCACATACTTATTGCGAAAAATCTATTAGCCCTCGAAGAAAAGATACTATGACGCATGCTCCTAGGGGGGAGGTTGGTAGGAGTTAACCATCGCGCGCCCCTGACCTTCACGCAAAGATAAACAATCAAAATACAATGCGCGCCAATTTGGTTACATAGTTAGGAGACCATGGGTGCATGCTTCGGGAATCACAAACCTTAACACCAATATGTTTACTAAACCATAATCATTCACTAGTTCCTCCAACATATTAGCATCTCTATATCGCAAAACTATTTCAAGGAATCAAACATATCATATTGAGCGATCTAAAAGTTTATGTAGGGTTTTATGACTAACCATGTGAATGACCAATTCATGTCAACTCACTAAATAGATATAAGTGAAGCAAGAGAGTTTTAATTCTTTCTACAAAAGTTATGCTGTGACGCCCGAGACCGACGTCCCAGAAGATTCCAGAAGATTCCAGATGTTCCGGGTTATCCCGTGTGTTCTTTGTGCTTGCTTTATTTATTTTGCATTGCATCATATCATCATGCCATCATGTTATTTTATTTTTGCATCTCAACCTAAATAAATCGTGTGGACCTTCGGTCCATTTAAATCGAGGGAAGGTGACTTCTCTTTATAACATATCCTCCAAATATTATGGAGCTATTATAAATAAATATTCCATTGTTGGAATTACCCCAACACACTTGCATATTCTCCATGCCTCTTAATTCTATTTTCTCCCTTTTCCTTCCCTTTTGTTGGAACTATTTTTGTGGGGTTGGAATTATTCCATAAAGCCTTTCAAAATTGTTCCATCATTTTTATTCTTATTCTTTGCCTCTCTTTTTTTTGCACTCTCTCTAATTATTTCTGTTAAAGAAATAAAAAGAAAGAGGGCTCAGCCTCCAGGCCTCAAGGCCCATCCTTCCCTCCAGCCGGCCCGATTTCCTCTTGGGTCCCTCTCCTCCCAACCGGCTCAGGCCCATCTGGCCCACTCGACCCCGCTAACCCTAGCCTCGAGCCCCGCTCCTCCCGGTTCCCTTCCTCCGCCGCCAGCCCCTCGTCCCGATTCCTCGACAGCGCCCGACCGCTCCTCCTTTCTCCCTCTGTCGCCCGAACCCTCTCCTCTCGTCCCGCTTCCCTCGCTCAGCCCGCTCCCTCTCCCCAGCGCGTCCCGAGCGCTCCTCCCTTCCATGCTCGATTCCCCTTCGCCGTTTTCTCTTCCCCCCCACAGGTTCCTCCTGCCGTCGAGCCCCGAGCGCCCCGCTCCCTCCGGCCTCCTGTCGACCGAGGCTGCATCCTCCCTCCCGTTGCCCGAGCGCCGCCCTGCTGCTGTGTTATGTTTTGTGTGCTATTGTTTTTTTTGTCAAGTGCACCGCAGACAAGACTGGTCTCCGATTGTCATGAACCAATACTTCCACCACTACACGACGACCCGACAAGTTCCACGATCGAGTACCCCTTCGAGTCGCCGACGACCGTCAAGTTCGACTACACGGCGATATGTCAAGTACCCCTTCGATCGCGATGCGCCAAGTACCTCTTCGGGGACGAGAACGACTACGAACGAGTACGACTACCTTCGGAAGAGACGAGTACCACTACGTTCGACGACCGCGAGTACCCCTACCGTCGCCGAGACCGCAAGTACATCTACGAAGGGGAACGCCTACTCGACGACACAAGACGATGCGGCGAGTACTGTTGGAAATATGCCCTAGAGGCAATAATAAAAGAGTTATTATTATATTTCCTTGTTCATGATGATCGTTTATTATCCATGCTATAATTGTATTGATTGGAAACTCAAATACATGTGTGGATGAATAGACAGACTTTGTGTCCCTAGTGAGCCTCTACAGGACTAGCTCGTTGATCAAAGATGACCGTGGTTTCCAGGTCATAGACATGAGTTGTCATTTGATAACGGGATCACATCATTAGGAGAATGATGTGATGGACGAGACCCAAACGTTAAACATAGCTTTTGATCGTGTCAGTTATGGCTATAGTTTTCTGCATGTCAAGTATAAGTTCCTATGACCATGAGATCATGTAACTCACTGACACCGTAGGAGTGCTTTGTGTGTGCCAAACGTCACAACGTAACTGGGTGACTATAAAGGTACTCTACAGGTATCTCCGAGGGTGTCTGTTGAGTTGACATGGATCGAGACTGGGATTTGTCACTCCGTGTGACGGAGAGGTATCTCCGGGCCCACTCGGTAATACGTCATCTCAATGAGCTCAAAGTGACTAAGTAGTTGGTCACGGGATTATGTATTACGGTAACGAGTAAAGAGACTTGCCGGTAACGAGATTGAACTAGGTATAGAGATACCGACGATCGAATCTCGGGCAAGTAACATACCGACGAGACAAAGGGAACTGTATACGGGATTGCCTGAATCCTTGACATCGTGGTTCATCCGATGAGATCATCGAGGAACATGTGGGAACCAATATGGGTATCCAGATCCCGCTATTGGTTATTGACCTGGGAGTGTCTCGGTCATGTCTACATGGTTTCCGAACCCGCAGGGTCTACACACTTAAGGTTCGGTGACGCTAGGGTTGTTAGTGAGAACAGTGCATGGTTACCGAAGGTTGTTCGGAGTCCCGAATGAGATCCCGGACGTGACGAGGGTCTCCGGAATGGTCCGGGGACGAAGATTGATATATAGGATGAAAGGTTTCGGAGTCCAGAAGTGTTCCGGGGAGCATCGGGAAATCGGCGGAGTACCGAAAAGGGTTTCGGGGGCCCGGAAGTGGTTCTGGGCCTAATGGGCCACAAGGGGGGACACCATAGCCCTCATAGGGCTGTGCGCCCCCCCTGGGCCCTCTCCTCATGCGCAAGGGGAGGTGGACCCTCCTAGGGCAGCCGCACCCCCCCTGGCTTGGGGGGCAAGGCACCTAGGGGGGGGGGAAACCCTAGGGCCTGGCCCTTGGCCGCCGCCCCCCCTGCCCTGGCCGCCGCCCCCCCCCTAGGGGAAACCCTAGGGCGCCCCCCTCTCCTCCTTCCCCCTATATATAGAGAGGTAGAGGGAGGGCAGCCAACACACGTTTGTGCCTCGGTGCTGCCCTCCCTCTCCCATAACATCTTCTTCTCCCGCGGTGCTTAGGCGAAGCCCTGCTGGAATCCTTCTCCACCATCACCACCACACCGTCGTGCTGCCGGTTCTCCATCAACCTCTCCTCCACCCCTTGCTGGATCAAGAAGGAGGAGACGTCCCCGAGCCGTACGTGTGAAGAACGCGGAGGCACCGTTGCTTCGGTGCTTGGATCTTCAGCGATCTGAATCGCGGCGAGTACGACTCCATCAACCGCGTTCTTAACGCTTCCGCTTAGCGATCTACAAGGGTATGTGGATCCTACTCTCCCCTCGTAGTTGCATCTACTAGATTGATCTTGGTGAACGTAGAGAATTTTTTTTTGTTTTCCATGCAACGTTCCCCAACAGTGGTATCAGAGCTAGGATCTTGCGTAGATGCTTTCTCGAGTAGAACACAAAAGGGTTTGCGGCGTTGATGTTTAAATTGCTGCCCTCCTTAGTCTTTCTTGATTCAGCGGTATTATGGGATGAAGCGGCCCGGACCAACTTTACATGTCCACGTACATGAGACCGGTTCCATCGACAGACATGTGACTTTTGTTGCATAAGATGGCTGGCGGGTGTCTGTCTCTCCTATCTTAGTTGAATCGGAATAGAACAAGGCGGTCCTTGTAGAAGGTTAAATAGCAACTTGAATATCACCGTTGTGGTTTTGCGTAGGTAAGAAGCGTTCTTGCTAGATACCCATAGCAGCCACGTAAAACATGCAACAACAAATTAGAGGACGTCTAACTTGTTTTTGCAGGGTATGTATGTGATATGATATGGCCAATGACATGATGAGATATATTTGATGTATGAGATGATCATGTTGTAATAGTTAATATTGACTTGCATGTCGATGCATACGGCAACCGGCAGGAGCCATAGGGTTGTCTTTAATTTTTGTATGACCTGCGTGTCAATCATTAAGCGCTTTGTAATGCTTTACTTTATCGCTAAACGGTAGCAATAGTAGTAAGAGCATGGTGGGCGCCGACAACCCCGATGGCGACACGATGATGGAGATCATGATGATGGGGATCATGGTGTGGCGCCGGTGACGATGGAGATCATGCCGGTGCTTTGGAGATGGAGATCAAAAGCACGAGTTGATGGCCATATCATGTCACTTATGATTTGCATGTGATGTTAATCCTTTTATGCATCTTATTTTGCTTAGGACGACGGTAGCATTATAAGATGATCCTTCACTAAAATTTCAAGATAAAATTGTGTTCCCCCCGAGTGTGCGCCGTTGCGAAGGTCCGTCGTTTCGAAGCACCACGTGATGATCGGGTGTGATAGACTCTACGTTCGCATACAACGGGTGCAAGCCAGTTTTGCACATGCAGAACACTCGGGTTAGACTTGACGAGCCTAGCATGTACAGACATGGCCTCGGAACACGGAGGACCGAAAGGTCGAGCATGAGTCATATAGTAGATATGATCAACATGTTGATGTTCACCATTGACACCACCTCATCTCACGTGATGATCGGACTTGGGTTGGTGAATTTGGATCATGTCACGCTCGAATGACCAGAGGGATGTCAATTTGAGTGGGAGTTATAAATAATTTGATTAGGTAGTAACTCACTTATCATGAACAATAGTCTAAAATGTCTTTGCAAATCTTTTGTTGTAGATGGCTCGCGCAGTAGCTCCCCTGAATTTTAATGCGTTCCTAGAGAAAGCTAAACTGAAAGATGATGGGAGCAACTTTGTGGACTGGCTCCGCAATCTGAGGATCACCCTCACAGCTGCCCAAAAGGTTTATGTCCTAAATGCACCGCTAGGTGACCCCCCCGCTCCTACAGCCCCTGCAGACGTTTTGAACGTCTGGCAGACACGTTCGGATGACTATTCGATAGTGCAGTGTGCCATGTTGTACGGCTTGGAAGGAGGACTTCAAAGGCGTTTTGAACGTCATGGTGCATATGAGATGTACCAGGAGTTGAAGTTCATCATTGAAAAGAATGCTAAGATCGAGAGGTATGAGACCACCGATAAATTCTTTGCTTGCAAGATGGAGGAGAATTCGTCTGTCAGTGAGCACTTACTGAAGATGTCTGGGTACTATACCCGCATAGCTGATCTGGGACTTGTGTTCCCGGATGAGGCTATCATTGACAGAATTCTCCAGTCACTCCCTCCAAGCTACAAGAGCTTCGTGCAGCAGTACAACATGCAAGGGATGAACAAAACCATCGCCGAGCTGTTTTCGATGCTGAAAGTCGCTGAGGCAGACATCCAGAAGGAGTATCAAGTGTTGATGGTCAATACAACCACCAGTTTCAAGAAGAATGGCAAGGGCAAGAAGGGTAACTCTAAGAAGGGTGGCAAAGCAGTTGCTAATCCAGTGAAGAAACCCAAGGCTGGGCCCAAGCCAGAGACTGAGTGTTTCTATTGCAAGGGGAACGGCCACTGGAAGCGGAACTGCCCCAAGTATCTGGCAGACAAGAAGGGGGCCAACAACAACAACAAAGGTATATGTGATATACATGTTATTGATGTGTACCTTACCAACTCTCGTTGTAGTGCCTGGGTATTTGATACCGGTTCAGTTGCTCACATTTGCAACTATAAACAGGAACTGCGGAATAAACGGAGGCTGGCGAAGGACGATGTGACGATGCGCGTGGGAAATGGTTCCAAGGTTGATGTGATCGCCGTCGGCACGCTCGCTCTTCGATTACCATCGGGATTAGTTATGAACCTGAATAATTGTTATTTAGTGCCTGCGTTAAGCATGAACATTATATCTGGATCTTGTTTATTGCGAGACGGTTACTCATTTAAATCAGAGAATAATGGTTGTTCTATTTATATGAGTAATATCTTTTATGGTCATGCACCCGAAGTTAGGGGTTTATTCTTATTGAATCTCGATAGTGATGATACACATGTTCATAACATTGATGCCAAAAGATGTAGAGTTGATAATGATAATACCACTTTCTTGTGGCACTGCCGTCTGGGTCATATCGGCGTGAAACGCATGAGGAAGCTCCATGCTGATGGACTTTTGGAGTCTCTTGATTTTGAATCACTTGACACGTGCGAGCCGTGCCTCATGGGCAAGATGACTAGGACCCCGTTTTCAGGGACAATGGAACGGGCAAGTGACTTATTGGAAATCATACATACTGATGTGTGCGGTCCGATGAGTGTAACGGCGCGCGGTGGATATCGTTATTTTCTCACCTTCACTGACGACTTAAGTAGATATGGGTATATTTACTTGATGAAGCATAAGTCTGAAACTTTTGAAAAGTTCAAGCAATTTCAGAGTGAAGTTGAAAATCATCGTAACAAGAAGATCAAGTTCCTACGATCTGATCGAGGGGGAGAATATCTGAGTTATGAGTTTGGTGATCACTTAAGAAAATGTGGAATTGTTTCACAGTTGACGCCACCTGGAACACCACAGCGTAATGGTGTGTTCGAACGTCGTAATCGAACCCTATTAGATATGGTACGTTCTATGATGTCTCTTGCCGATTTGCCACTATCGTTTTGGGGATATGCGTTAGAGACAGCTGCATTCACTTTAAATAGGGCTCCATCTAAGTCCGTTGAGACAACACCGTATGAACTATGGTTTGGTAAGAAACCGAAGTTGTCTTTTCTCAAGGTTTGGGGTTGCGATGCTTATGTCAAAAGGCTTCAGCCAGAAAAGCTCGAACCCAAAGCGGACAAATGTGTCTTCATAGGATACCCAAAAGAAACAGTTGGGTACACCTTCTATCTCAGATCCGAGGGCAAAGTGTTTGTCGCTAAGAACGGGTCCTTTCTCGAGAAAGAGTTTCTCTCAAAAGAATTGAGTGGGAGGAAGGTAGAACTTGATGAAGTTATTGAACCTCTGCTTCAACCAGAGAGTAGCGCAGCACAGAAAGATGTTTTTGTGGAGCCTGCAGAGGTTGAAGAGGAAGCCAATGATGATGATCAAGAAGCTTCTGATCAAGTTGCTACCGAACCTCGTAGGTCGACAAGGGTACGCACTGCACCTGAGTGGTATGGTAACCCTGTCTTGGAGGTCATGTTGTTAGACAACGGTGAACCTACGAGCTATGGAGAAGCGATGGTAGGCCCGGATTCCGACAAATGGTTAGAGGCCATGAAATCCGAGATGGGATCCATGTATGAAAACAAAGTATGGACTTTGGAAGTATTACCTGAAGGGCGGAAAGCCATTCAGAATAAATGGATTTTTAAGAGGAAGACGGACGCTGACGGTAATGTCACCGTGTATAAAGCTCGACTTGTGGCAAAGGGTTTTTCACAAGTTCAAGGGATTGACTACGATGAGACTTTCTCACCCGTAGCGATGCTTAAATCCGTCCGAATCATGTTAGCAATAGCTGCATATTTCGATTATGAAATTTGGCAGATGGATGTCAAAACAGCGTTCCTTAACGGTTTTCTTAAGGAAGAGTTGTATATGATGCAACCGGAAGGTTTTGTCGATCCAGAGAATGCTGACAAAGTATGCAGGCTCCAGCGTTCCATTTATGGGCTGGTGCAAGCATCTCGGAGTTGGAATCTTCGCTTTGATGAGGTGATCAAAGCGTTTGGGTTTATACAAGTTTACAATGAAGCTTGTATTTACAAGAAAGTGAGTGGGAGCTCTATAGCGTTTCTGATATTATATGTGGATGACATATTGCTGATTGGAAACAATATAGAATTTTTGGATAGCGTGAAGGGGTATTTGAACAAGAGTTTTTCGATGAAGGATCTCGGTGAAGCTGCTTTCATATTGGGCATCAAGATCTATAGGGATAGATCAAGACGCTTGATAGGACTTTCACAAAGTACATACGTTGATAAAGTTTTGAAGAAGTTCAAAATGGATCAATCCAAGAAGGGGTTCTTGCCGGTATTGCAAGGTACAAAGTTGAGTAAGACTCAATGCCCAGTGACTGCAGAAGATAGAGAAAAGATGAGTGTCGTCCCCTATGCTTCAGCCATAGGCTCTATCATGTATGCAATGCTGTGCACAAGACCAGATGTCAGCCTTGCCATAAGTATGACCGGAAGGTTTCAAAGTAATCCTGGTATGGATCACTGGACAGCGGTCAAGAATATCCTAAAGTACCTGAAAAGGACTAAGGATATGTTTCTCGTTTATGGAGGTGATCAAGAGCTCGTCGTAAAGGGTTACGTCGATGCAAGCTTTGACACTGATCCGGATGACTCTAAGTCTCAAACCGGATACGTATATATTCTCAACGGGGGAGCGGTAAGCTGGTGCAGTTCCAAGCAGAGCGTGGTAGCTGATTCTACATGTGAAGCGGAGTATATAGCTGCCTCGGAGGCGGCGAAGGAAGGTGTCTGGATGAAGGAGTTCATGACAGATCTTGGAGTTGTGCCTAGTGCACTGAACCCAATGACTCTGTTCTGTGACAACACTGGTGCCATTGCTCTAGCCAAGGAACCAAGGTTTCACAAGAGGACCAGACACATAAAGCGACGCTTCAATTCCATCCGCGATTCTGTCAAGGAGGAGGACATAAACATTTGCAAAGTACACACGGATTTGAATGTTGCAGATCCGTTGACTAAGCCTCTTCCACGGGCTAAGCATGATCAACACCAAGACTCTATGGGTGTTAGATTCATTACCTTGTAATGCTAGATTATTGACTCTAGTGCAAGTGGGAGACTGTTGGAAATATGCCCTAGAGGCAATAATAAAAGAGTTATTATTATATTTCCTTGTTCATGATAATCGTTTATTATCCATGCTATAATTGTATTGATTGGAAACTCAGATACACGTGTGGATGAATAGACAGACTTTGTGTCCCTAGTGAGCCTCTACAGGACTAGCTCGTTGATCAAAGATGACCGCGGTTTCCAGGTCATAGACATGAGTTGTCATTTGATAACGGGATCACATCATTAGGAGAATGTTGTGATGGACGAGACCCAAACGTTAACATAGCTTTTGATCGTGACAGTTATCGCTATAGTTTTCTGCATGTCAAGTATAAGTTCCTATGACCATGAGATCATGTAACTCACTGACACCGTAGGAGTGCTTTGTGTGTACCAAACGTCACAACGTAACTGGGTGACTATAAAGGTACTCTACAGGTATCTCCGAGGGTGTCTGTTGAGTTGACATGGATCGAGACTGGGATTTGTCACTCCGTGTGACGGAGAGGTATCTCCGGGCCCACTCGGTAATACGTCATCTCAATGAGCTCAAAGTGACTAAGTGGTTGGTCACGGGATTATGTATTACGGTAACGAGTAAAGAGACTTGCCGGTAACGAGATTGAACTAGGTATAGAGATACCGACGATCGAATCTCGGGCAAGTAACATACCGACGAGACAAAGGGAACTGTATACGGGATTGCCTGAATCCTTGACATCGTGGTTCATCCGATGAGATCATCGAGGAACATGTGGGAACCAATATGGGTATCCAGATCCCGCTATTGGTTATTGACCTGGGAGTGTCTCGGTCATGTCTACATGGTTTCCGAACCCGCAGGGTCTACACACTTAAGGTTCGGTGACGCTAGGGTTGTTAGTGAGAACAGTGCATGGTTACCGAAGGTTGTTCGGAGTCCCGGATGAGATCCCGGACGTGACGAGGGTCTCCGGAATGGTCCGGGGACGAAGATTGATATATAGGATGAAAGGTTTCGGAGTCCGGAAGTGTTCCGGGGAGCATCGGGAAATCGGCGGAGTACCGAAAAGGGTTTCGGGGGTCCCGGAAGTGGTTCTGGGCCTAATGGGCCACAAGGGGGGACACCACAGCCCTCATAGGGCTGTGCGCCCCCCCTGGGCCCTCTCCTCATGCGCAAGGGGAGGTGGACCCTCCTAGGGCAGCCGCACCCCCCCTGGCTTGGGGGGCAAGGCACCTAGGGGGGGAAACCCTAGGGCCTGGCCCT